>VWZT01010350.1:16075-52959 GCA_013397055.1 Pachycephala philippinensis | reverse complement strand
ATCCCTTATAACCCTAGCCCTAGCCCTAACCCTAACTCTAGCCCCATCCCTTATAACCCTAACCCTAACCCTAGCCCCATCCCTTATAACCCTAACCCTAGCCCCATCCCTTATAACCCTAACACTAGCCCTGAAACTAACCGTAACCCTAGCGCCATCCTTTATAACCCTAACGCTAACCCTTACCCTAGCTCCATCCCTTATAACCACAGCCCTACCCCTAGCCCCATCCCCTATAACCCTAGCCCTAGCCCTAACCCTGGCTCGATCCCTTATAACCCGAGGAGAGGAGAGGAGGAGGAGAGGAGAGGAGCTTGCTGAGGACTAAAAGCAGCTTGTGGGTTAAGGGAGGGCAAGTAAAGGCACTGACCTCTGAGGAATCTTCAGAAAAAAAAAAAATGTTCTGTGCACTTGAAATACTGATTTTCTAATTGTACCAGAATGACCAGTTAAAGAGCCTGTCCTGCAAACTTAATAAGCTCAAAGGACATCATCAAGCACCCAGCTCCTAAGCGTGCCAGATCTCTTTGGAGGCAGGAAAATGGAGCAGGGTGATAACATGACTCATGACTTTCCACTATTAGGTATGACAATTCTGTAGCTGTAGAGGCTGAGACTTGTGTAACCTCCTTCTTCCAACTCCAAAACTGAAACAGCCAAAACTGCCAGTGCAGCTGCACACAGTGTGAACTGGTTTGTGCATTCTTTCCCCAAAATCACAGTTAATTTAGAAAGGTAACAATAGAAATTGCTGTTAAAGTGCAACCTACACTTCATCATTATCATCTGAAACAGGACTTCCTCACCTGTCCTGGTTAACTAGGCACATTTAAAGCCATCCAAAAAAACCCCTTATCTGCAGCTTCTTGGCTGTTGCTCCTCCCAGAGAGCTGGTTTCTCAGACAGATTTCATTCAACTTAAGAGTGGCAAAAGGAAAATCTGTAAGTCATAAAAATAATACTAAAGCATAGTGACATCAGAGTAACGTTTCCTTCAAATCACTCACGCAGCATCAAATCTGTTCTTAGGCTGCCTCTCTCTTCAGTGAGGGGCGACGGGATGAATTTGGCTGAGCACTGGGAAGGGAAGCTTGCTGTGCTGTGTAGAATTAAGCACTGATACTGCATTAAGGCCAGGGAGGGGGAAGGAAGCATGGAAGGGTGAGGAACGCAGGATACATGCTGGGGAGACACATAACAGACAGAAAATAAGAGTGGTTCGCAGCATTCACCTGGAAACTCAAGAAGGTTGAAAAGCCTGACTTTTACTGTCAGTGAAGCTGCTCTGGAGGCACCAAATTCCACCCAAAGCTAAGCTACAGGCAGGCCTAGGAACACCTCTGAGTCAATCAATGCAACTAATCCAAGCCTAGACTAACAGGTCTTCTAATTCACAAGTCAGAAAGGCATCTAGTTAGAAACAGAATTTTCTGGATAACCACTGGCAGAACCTTTACAACCCTCAAACTGTCTTCACATGCACTGAGGAATCAGGCTTTTTCTCTGTCACCAAGTATATACTAAAAATACTGGTTTTAATCTTTTGGCAGTGTTATGGGAACATTTTTTCTTTATGGCCAGGTTCATTTATTGTTTTATATGGGGACAGTTAAGTAGGGAGCTCTTTGCAAAACCTGATACAATATAAACATTTAATGCTTAAGTAAATCCTTTGGACCTTGCTCCTCTGCTCTCAAGCTTAGCATCTATCAAAGGTAGCAATAGAAATTACTAAGTTCTGTGCTCATTCCTAAGAAAACAAAGGAACTCCTCCACAGGCCAGGTGTTTAGCAAGCACATTCAAAGACATCAATACACCCGCACATCAGCAGAGGTTACACCCACACACAGACACCAGTGGGATGCAGGGGATGACAGCTGGAGTCGGAATTCACTGCAAAGGTTCGGGTGGCAGCAACATGTTCAAGCTAGTGAAATACTGCCTTTACAACTACTTTCAGAGACAAAAAAAAGTCAGCTTTTAAAGAAAGACTTCAAATGTTGGAAAGCTTAAAAATTTACTTATTTTATAATGGTGCAATATTTATCATTTCAATTTCACCTGAGCATATATTCTCAAACTTTCAGTGAACTTTTCTATTCCAAACATCACTACAAAGTAAAATACTCATTACTTCATTAAAATAATCTTCTTGCTATGTCTAGAAAAGGATAGAAATAGGATAAAACCCTATGACAGGCCTGTCACTTTTAATTATTTCATAGTAGGGTGCTTTTTGTATTTCTAATTGATTAAATTAGAACAACAGTAAAGGTAACTTTAAGAAGTTTTCCATTCTCAAAATTATTGATCTCTCTGATATGAAAGTCAGAGCCATTAAACACGGGTGGTCGTACTCTCCAATCATCTTTCCAAACTTGTTTGTGCAAAGGAACATCTGTTCAGGCAGGGCAGCTTTCCAAATTTGCTCATCTATATGGCTGCCCTAACAGCTACGTTGCCATCCGTCACCTGCCACCAAAGCTGCAATGACCAGGAAGTTCATAAGGGAAAATTGTTGTTATCTTACAGCCGCTCATGGACAATTCTCAACTGTAACTGCAAATATTAACGATGCTTTCTTTCCCAGTCCTCTCCTGAGATTAACAGATGGTAAAATATACAAAACCCCAAAAATCCTGGCTCCAATGCAGACACTGGTGCAGGACTGTTCCTTCCAATAGAACCAAGGATTCAGGCCATATCTCCAAGCCACCTGACCATCCTATCACCATCAGAAACGCCTCCGCATTTTTTCACAACAGCCTGCAAAAAAAAGGCGTGAATTTGCCTGTCTTCAACTGCAACAGTCATCTAATTGGGAGAGGAATTGAAATCTTTGTTGCCCAAGACAGCTTATGTGGTATGGAAGGAGTTACCTCCTTCTCTTCTTCAAGAGGAGGAGGTAACACCTTCATGTTCCCCCTTGGTCCAGGCGACAGTGGCCTTCCCTCCGTGCACGTCTTTGACTCTTCCTGTCAGAGGACGCACTTGTTTTGCCGAGCACCAGCTGTGCTCTTCAGAAATCTGATGTCACCAAAAGTGACTGAATTGCTGCCATTCTCTACAGTGAATCTCTGCAGTCCCTCCCAGAGCAGGGTAAGGCAAGTCCTGTGTCACTGCATGGGAGTGACCATCGTGTCGACCATTGGGTCGCTGGCCAGTTTTAAAATCTTTCACACAAATACAAATTAATTCAAATTGTCCCCTTGCTGCTGGCATTCCTGCCTCTTCTGACTAGACATGTAACCTTCCTCCTTCTCTCCCAGCTATTAGGCTTTTTTTACCTGCTTCAGCTCAAAACATGGTGGGGTGTGGAGCCAAAGTAGCAGGAAGCACCCAGGAGTCCTGGGTGACTGCAGAGCTAAGAAGGAAAGCACAAGCTCTCTGGCAGTTAACAATGAATATTCTAAAGTACCTCTAGATTATAGGAAGAAAGGAACAAAGACAGAAGAAAGCTGACCTTGCTTCTTCAACTGAATCAGCAGATTGCAGCTAGAGAGGAGGGGTATGTTTGTTTTCAAAACAATAAAATGCAACAAGCACACATCGTTCTGCAACTACCATCCTTAATAGCACTCTTCACACAATGCTATTCTGTCACACACAAAAACCAGATCTTTTGTCTCTACTAATAAAAAAACCAAACACCAGTGTAAGAAAACAACAAACCAACAGGAAAAACCGATCCCTTCTTCCCACAACACAACAAAAATGCCCAAAGGCAATCTGAACGTTGTCAGTCCTCTAAAGACATGATACACTCATCAAAGCAAAACAGATAGAGATGTGTTTACCAAACTCTTTCATGTGTAGCATCCAAGGGGAGAACATCCTGAAATGACCCTGAAGTAGCAGAGGACTGCAGGGATAACCTGGTCTAGCTGTGACCAAGCTGCTTCCAGCACCAGGAGTGCTAAAATCTGCTCCAGACAGCTGCTCCTCAATTAATTAACACTGCTTGTTTAACCCACGTGCCAGCTGACACTTTGGATATCCCTCTGAAGCTCTCAGCTCACACTGTGACATGGCAGCACAGACATGCCCTTACCTAACACAACCTCTTGGCCCTCTTTTTTCTAACACCTCCATCTAACAGCAATCTCCTTGCACGACGGAAAGGCACCTCAGCCAGCAGAAGTAATAGGCTTGGAGCAAACTGATCCTGCTGTTTGCCCAAAGTCAAGCAGAGCAGGGGATTTGAATGCTGGCACAGTCATTTTGGATTTGTGTGAAGAAGAACCCCAGGTGGCAAATGAACAGATGTGATTTGAAAGAGAGAACACAAATGTGAATGTGTGCAATGTTTAGGGCTGCAAAACACTTAAGAGCTGTGGGCAGTACCTTCCTATATGGACCATTTTACATTCAGGGAAATGGGTCTTTGCAACAGGGAGACAATTCCTCTTCCTCACCAGGAAGACTCTTATTTTTAACTAGTCAAACTATATTTTGACTAGATGAAGCTGTTATAGGATGAAGGTTTCAAATCAGAATTCATGCCTCTGCCGTTTTCTGTGCCTACCTGCTGATTGTCAGCTTGCCCTGTTCACCAGCAACACCAAAGAGCAGAGTCCTGTCAGGACAGCTAAAAAAACCCGCTAACACACACTAAAAAAACACCCCAAAACTTGTCAGATTCTGCCAGGAACTTGCCAAGCCAATAAGGGGCATGGGGGGGTGTTTCCTCCCCTTTGCATTGTCAGAACAGATTTTGTCAGCAATTCAGAGAAAGTTTAAATAACAAAACTTCTTTTTGCTTTGTCACAACTTTATTTGAATCAATGTTCTGATGAGGAAGAGTGTGTGACTACAGGAGTAAATTAGGAGTAAATTCTGCCTACTAGAAGTCTTTCCACATGGGTACCATGGCAATGGGACAGCAACGTAACATTCTCCCAAGGAGAACAAATGCAGCTTGCTTAGGAGAAATGCAGCCAGGAGAAAAGATCAAATCTATAGCATTAATATAATAAGAAATTGCCAAACAACTGAGTTTTACTCAGTGCTGGTACTTAAAGGGTTTTGGAAAACCTGTAATTTCCTTTTTCTAAGTTTATTATATTTTTAGATAAACCTATTAGAATTCTGGTGATTTTCTCATAACAAAATGAAAGGTAGAAGGCTTGTTTCATTTCTGAAATATATATTTTGGGGGAGTTTTCCCATCCTAAAGGCTTCACTCCAGTTGGCAGCAGTGTGAGCAGTGTTAGTGCGTTAAGCCTAAGATAATGTCTATTTACTGTCTTATCAAGGGCACGGTGACAAAGGGCAGTAAAGTTTGTCACTACAGGTCAGCTCTCATCCTGAAGGCTCTCCCCAGCTTGATCCACCTGGAAACTGCTATCTCAGCCATTGTGTCTAACCTAGATGGATACAATCTGATTTTGGCTACAGACATTAAAGTGCTTTGTACCCACTGCAAACTAATACTTCACCAAAACTGACCTAGGACCTTCTTCCTAGATTGGTTCCTTTAACAGGAACCAGTGGTCTCCTGACAAAAGAGCAGGAGGAATCCCAAGCAAAAGTGAGAGGGAGATGAAGTTTTGCAAGAAAAAAGGGTGTAGGAGCAGGAAGGCATCTGTGATGCACTCTGTAATGAAACATCATTGAGGTGCAGGAAGTGAGACATATGCTCCAATTTCCAGCTGGCTGACAAACGTGTTTCCAGCCCTGAGGCTTAGGACTGTTTCAAAAGCAGCTGGCTGGCAGTACAGGAAGTTCTCCTAAGGTGAGGACAATTCTTCCAGGACTGACCAAAGAATAAAACTGGTGCTCCTTATTACCTGCTGGAATGAGTCAGGTCTACAGGCTTGATTTAATGTAAAACCTGGGCAAATATGTTTACTAGAGCAGCCTGGTGTGGAACGAAGACAGCCCAACACATGATGCTCCCACAAGACTTGGTATCTGCTCCTCAAGCAGAAATTGAGAGGCAAACCAGAGAAGACCTTACAGAGTCACAATCTCACTTGCAAAGCCAAGACAGACAAGCACCTCAATTGTCACTGCAATCTCTGTAAAATGAACAGATATTCCCAAAACTATCTTAATTATATGTCATAGGTTTAGTACTCCAGGGTGATGAGTGGACTTCCAAAAGGATAGAGAACTGTAACTGTTTTATTTCAAAATTTTAAAGTGAAACAGCTTTTCTTTAAGTACTATCACTTTGGTTTATCACTTGAGGAGAGGTGGGCTGACAACATGGACAATTTAACCAGAACAGTTTTCCTCCTCAAATTCACAGGCCAGTGATTTTTCCTTTCTGATTTTTCAGAGATAGCACTGTATTCTATTGGCAAAAAATCCTTACCCAACAACTGCACCTTCACCTGTGTAATCTGCCCAGAGATGGTTTGTTTTCTTTTATGTTTCAAAATACTGTAGAAAACCAACTAGTCCTTGCTTAGGAAAGCAAAAGAGAAAGAGAACCTGTAGATGGAGCTTCTTTTTGTTCTGCCCAGCTCCCACCTGCACACACACCAAATTCAGGAGCAGAACTGGGGAAGCTGGCCCAGAATGAGGGATAGAAATGTTTCCAGCCATCCGCATCCGAGTTGCAATGTGCTCCTTCCTCCTTCTCGCCAGAGGGGTGTGAAAAATCAAAACGTGGAGTAGCTTCTCAGGCTCTAGCTTCTCTCTCCCGATCCACAATTTATCTCCAGGCTTTTCTTACCTGCCAGCACATGTGTTGTGGTGTAGCAAGGTGGAGGACACTTAATAGATGCGCTATCATCTGCAATCTTTGCAAAATGCTATCAAGAGCAGGACTCTCCCTTTCTGTATCTCCTGTGATAATTAAACATTCCTTTAACCAATGGAAAATTTAGAAACTATAGTATTGCTTCTGCTATTTTAGATTCTTGGAATAACAAGCTTGTATTACATATGTGCCTTCAACTTTAGTTTAAGACCACAGAGACTCCAAAGATGCAACAATTTTAATAATAATTTTAAAGACCCTCTTGACTCCAAGAATATTATTCTTAAGTATTATTAATATAGCCTCAGTGACATTTCCTGCTGGACATAAATCATCAGAGAAAAGAAGGACAAGACTCCCCTCCACTGGAACAAGATGAAGTGTTACAGGTACCTATCTACAGACACTCCTTTTGCCTTTTACACTGCAGCCCGTGACTGTGTATGCCACAGAAGAAACTTGTTTTTCATGTATGTTTCACTGACAGGGCTGCTGAAAGATGAACTATCTGCTCCCAATTGTTATATTATTCAAATTCTCTTAGCCTCCTATGAGGAAAAGCTGGGAGAATTGGGATTGCTCTGCCTGAAGAAGGGAAGACTTTGGGGTGACCTCATTGGCGCCTTCTGGTACCTGAAGAAGCCCACAGGAAAGATGGCGACAGACTATTGACAAGGGCCTGGAGTGACAGGACAAGGGGGAATGGTTTCAAATTGACAGAGAGGAAGTTTAGATTGGATATTAAGAAAAAATTCTTCCCTGTGAAGTTGTTGAGGCCCTGGAACAGGTTGTCTACAGAAGCTGAGGCTGCCCCCATCCCGGGAAATGTTTAAGGCCAAGTTCGTGGGGCTTGGAGAACCTGGTCTAGTGGAAGGTGCCCCTGCCCATGGCAGGGGATTGGAACAAGATGATCTTTAAGGTCCCTTCCAGCTGAAACCATTCTGTGATTCTATGATTCCACATCCAACATCTGGGAAGCATCTACTGAGCAAAGTAGATGGCTGGCTAGAGACCCTCAGAATAATACAGTTCTCCCAACAGTGTTTTCCTCACTTGGCATACAGGACTCCACAACCTAGATTTGGTAACAAGTGCAGCATTTCCCCAGGAGGCTGCAGGAAAAAGGGGTTGCTGGAAGCAGGTTCCCTGGTTGCATTGCTTCTCCATGCCATCACAGCTTCAACATAAACCTGGTTGAACCCTTCACGTTACATGAGCAAGGGAATGATTGTGACACTGCCCTGAAAAGTCCCAGAGAGGCACAGTGAGTACTCCAGAGCTCACCTGCAGTTCATGTAACTTGTTTGGTCTGCACCTATCTTGCAGTATTTGTTACATCCTCTAGTGTTTCACAAGTGCCCCAAATTATGTTAGGAACTTTGCCTTATCATGGGTGTGTGCTGCTGCACCCACAGAATGTGGACAGACAGAAAGGCAATTTTTTTTTTTTTCCAAGCAATCCCAAGGTGGACTGAATCCATGCATCAGCATCTTTGTAATGTAGTTTATAGTGCGCTGTCCAGTGAAGATATCCTTGTCTGGCTGGTGTGCAAGGATGAGCAGTTTCTTTGTGACAGCAACATCTAGATCACTTTCTCTCTTCATGGAAAAGCAGGATAACAAACTCCTGCATCATACAAGGGTTGTGGTTCCTATTCAAGAGCTGCCTTGGGGCTCTTGCCTCAAGGAACAGCTGTTACCTTCACCCACTCAAGCAAGCTCTATTCTACTGCAGAATTTACTTGCCAATAGGAAGGCACTGTGCCACAGAAAATGTAAGTACCAGTACAAGATCAAAGCTGCAGATTAGCATTTTGAGGCTGATATAATGGCTGTTATGATAGCAGCTGATAAAGCGATAGAGTGGTAAGACCATACATAGCAACCAGTGATTCCTATGGAAGGGCAGAGGATGACAAGATGAAGGGTTTATTATGAAGGGTTTGTTATTGCTGTTGCCTGACCTGAGGAGGAAAAGAAGGGTGGAAGAATATATTACAGATATCTGATACAAGATGCATAGCCCTTCCCACTTTACAGCCCCTAAAAACTTAATTTTTAATTACAGTCTTACTACTAGATTGATCAGGTTGGAAAGGAAGAAAAAGAGTTGGCAGGCAGAGGTTTTTATACTACCGATATTTTAAGACAAAAAAGGACAAAGAAAACAACAGGAAAAACGTCAACTAAGTGCACACCATGTTCGGTAAATACAAATGGGCTTTTTCCCAGTGAGGACCTTTAACTTGTAGCTCTTTCTTGGAAGAAAGAGAAACAACTTACAGTTCCAACTTTGGTGCTACTAATTTTTTCAGTGATCTAAGAAGTTCCCCTTAGTATTCCTGTATTCCAAGGCATTTGGGCTTCAGTGCCTAACAAATGGAGATAACTGTGAATCATGGAATTTCCTTTGTGTGATTTAAGACTGCAATTCCTTTATAGGTACATTTATAGGAGCAAAACTAGCCCTTCCAGGGGTGAAAAGGTGCAATTCTCAGTCTAAGAATCCATACAAATCTAAAAAACAAGGAGGTGACATCATGGCTGGCAGAAACCAACAACCTGGTTTTTTTATCAGAGAAACAGTGGCTTTTATTCTGTTAATCTATTTCAGAAAGTTTACTTCCTCGGTTCAGAAAGCTACAGAGAATGCTGTTTTCCAATTCACATCACTAAATTGCAGCCATGGGCCCAGAACTCATCATTTAAGTCTGCACCAACATAAAGCAACAAAACAGTTCTTGACCAAAAAAGCCCAACTGTTTAAAGCAGTACCTGGAAGGAAGGAGGTTTTGACAGTGAAAGTATGCATATCTGAAAGAAAATGTATTCCAATTAGGTCTACTCAACACAGTATAGCAGGAACAATCATCTATGTGTGGCAGTTTTGTAATTAATTACGTGTACCTATCTGACACACCCAGTGTGACACAGGAACACATAAGCTTTTATAATAAGCTACCTGGGGGAAAAAAAAAAAAAGAAGCATACCTCTAAATATCACGCATGTATTTGTAATCTTCTTTTGCTAGTAGGAGAACATGCATAGGAAAGAAAAATCTGTTTTAATATTTGCTATTCAAAACTTTAAAAAGAGGCACAAGCTAGCAATCTACAATATATCATCTTCTGCTTAATTTAGGATATTGGAGTGGAGGGGGAAGCAAAGGAAAAAACTTTCTGTAGATCTCATTTATGGAAAATGTGGCATTACATAAAAAGCCAATTACAGCAGGATTCCTGCCATTTCTCAGATACCTTGAAATGCTTCTAGGAAGCCACATTAAGAGTTACTTTTAAGAAAGATTTATGACTTGTTAAGAACTTCCAATTAAGATTCCCACTCTTCCATGGTATTTCTATGAAACATCTTTAAACAGCATTGAGCAAATGCCTCCAGCTGTCCCTGTCTGGTTGCTTTTTAGTTTTCATCCTTCCAGCTACTATGGAAAAGGAATTCAGTTTATCTCTCCAGTTTAAAAAGCCACTCACTCCTTTTCCCTTCCCGCTGGTGGGCAGACAGGATAGGTGCCAGAAACAGTTAAATTCTTACCATCTCCAGCAAGTCGATTTTTTAGGTGCATATACTGCACATGAATGATAATAAAACTCCAGGTAGTAGCATTTGACCTGCAAAATCAGTGGCTTTGAAGAAAGGAGAGCCAGGAAAGGAGCAGCTGCTCAGTTTTCTCTGCTAGAAATCACTCTTTGCATAGTTTACAATAAAGACGTTCTCAGCCTGACACTATCAAATTAGCAGACAACAAACACTATTCTTTCCTGACATCTCTTTTCTGGTTTCCTGCCACTGATCAAGGTCCCTGACTATGGCCACAGACACAAAGACTCCTATGGGGGTCTATGAATCACTGCCAAAATCTGCAGGTAGAAGGGACAGAGAGAGATATATTGTAATATAGGTAATATAGTGTAATTTCCACAAATCAGAAAAGGTTTAGAAACACTGCTTATGCCAATTCCATCTGTTTACTGCTTGGGAAAGCAACTATGCACCACACCAGGTGCTCAGACTGGAAGGCAGGGAGAGTAACATCAGGTCCCAAGCTGAAGATTTTACAGATGCTGGTACCTTCTGCTGTTTTTCATGTCATCCTAGCTTGGGGCAATATGAAACACATAAAACAGTCAGTAAATTGAGTAGATGACAAGTCGTGGTACTTATTTGAATTTTCCATGTCTTTGCCCTTAGGTTGGATGCTGGAATTCATGACTGCTCTCATGTTACCACTCCTACACACTCTTATCTAAACTTAGCCTCACCCCTTGAAGCTTTCACACCAGCATTTATTAATAAATAAAAAAGAAAATACTCTAATTTTTCTATATTGGTAGATACACAGCTGAAAGAAAAATATAAAATCAAACAGAGTTCAACTTGAAAGAAAAACCCCCAGGAAGCCAAACAAACAGCTACCATTTAATATAAACACAGTTATCTTTTTAGCCTCTCTGAGAAAGAGGTCACAACAAACTTGATGTATTAGCACCACTGAGACACAAGATGAAGTTCCCGTGGTGCTCCTGTTGTCACATGGGGTCTATTTCTCTTCGAGCCTGTCACGCTGGGATGCTGCATACACATTAAGAACTATTGTTTCTCACCAGAAATGGTGAAAATACCATGTCTGCTAGAAGCCAAGGCAGTTCTTACCACATAATGCTCAGTACAGGAAAAAAAAAAAGATATTCCTTCTCTTTTTTCCCTCTCCTTTCTGTGGTGAAAATTCTTCAAAAGATGGCAAAAGAAGACATTCTTCTTCATCTTTTCTTATGCTTACCAGTACAAACAAGATAACCCCTTAATAAATAAATAAAATGTTTCAGGAAACACATGACATGTAAAAAATACGGAACAAACCCAAATGAAAAAACGTGTATACACCTTTCCTAGCTGATTCACCTTTGACTTTGCAGCAAGTACATTTCCATCCCTGAGACCTGCTAGAGGGCAAAACATGTGGGAGGATAATTGGACAATTAAAAGTTTTATCAGGATTTTAAAAAAGAGAGACAAAGCAGTATGTGTGAAAGAAGACAAAAGTAGTAAGTCAGCCTGAACACAGAGTCATGATTGCACTGTGGTTAAGCGGTACATTTATCCCTAATTCCAAAGATCATTAATTTGAACAACTGTTCAACTGAGCCAAAAACCTTTAGAGTTAAAAAAAAAGGTTAGTGCCCTGGCAGGGATGTAAAAAACCCCCACCTTCTATCCTCTTACAGATGTTAGACAAATCAGGAAAGAGGTGTTTATCTTATATGCAGGACACATACACATTGTATGGCCATAAACTCACAGAATGGTTCAAGTTGGAAGAGACCTTAAAGGCCATCCCATTCCAATCCCCTGCCACAGGTAGGGACACCTTCCCTATCCCAGGTTGCTCAGAGCCCCATCCAACCTGGCCTTGGACACTTCCAGGGATGGAGCAGCCACAGCTTCTCTGGGCAACCTGTGACAGGGCCTCACCACCCTCACAGGGAAGAATTTCTTCCTCATATCCCATCTAAACTCACTGTCTGTCAGTCTGAAGCCATTGCCCCTTGTCCTGTCACTCCAGGCCCTTGTCAAGAGTCTCTCTCCATCTCTCCTGTGGTCTCCCTTTAGGTCCTGCAAGGCCACAATGAGGTCACCCCAAAGCCTTCCCTTCTCCAGGCTGAACAATCCCAGTTCCCTCAGCCTTTCCTCACAACAGAGCTGCTCCACCCTTCTGGTCACCTTGGTCCCTCCTCTGGACTCGCACCAACAGATCCATGTCCTTCCTGTGTTGGGGACCCCAGATTCTATATTCAAGTTTGCAGCACTACTTGTGCTCCTGTAGGTGCATAGTCAGTAATTCCTAGGGACTTTCTTAATTATTTGTAACAACTACTTTTATCAGTATTAGTATTCACAGATGCTACTGTATATTCACAGCAAGATGTAGGAAACACCCAGCAGCTCTTGGCTGCAGTGCCCTTCCAGGAAGACTAACATACAGTATGGGGAGTAAAACAACTCCCAAAATCCTTTTACATAATTTTATAAAGGACAACGATAACCAAAAAAACTTCTTAAATTATGCCAAAACCTGTAATTTCAGCTTTTGACACCATGCCCTTCCCACGAAAAACCCTCAAATAGCTTAATACATGGGTCAAGGATCCTCAGGAATGACCCTCACAGCTCTCTTCTCCAGAGAGCCTGGAGGGCTGAGGTCACAGCCTCCCACGAGCTGTGGCTCCCAGGGTTTTATCCCTTTCCCTCTCCATGACAAACAGCCTATTGTCCTGGGCCAGGCACTGCCCACAGAGCAGCAGTGTTGGGGTGCTGCGGATCCTTCGGAGGCAGGCAGAAATGTGCCAGAGCACAACATCTGCAGTAGTTGTTTTATTGGAATTTTTCCAACTAGATCTGATTATCAGACCTCCTTTTGCCATATATGTAAATGGATTGGCTGAGGCTGTAAAATACAGTGCCTGGTTGCTTGGCCAAGTGTCAAAACAGTTTCAAAGGCACAATTTTGAATAGCAGTGACAAGGTGGTTGTTTTGATTCTCCCTGGCACTTATGGGGAGCAGGTCTTGGTAAAACGAAATGCATGACAAAAAAATTGTCCGATGTTCATAAATTCAGAAACAGTTCAGAGTGAAAAATCAGAAAGACAGCATGACAAACCAAGTTAATATATTCTTAAGCCAGCCTGAAAACTGACTTTCCTAAGGAATTTTTCCTTCTGCACAGTTCCACTCAGAATTAGCAAAATACAAATTCCTAGCTTTTCCATCTCTGTTCAGAGCCTGACTTGTGAAATGAATTTTTAACAGTCGCTTTAAAAAACGTCTGAGTTGTCTGAAAGGAAGCCTGTTAGAGAGATGACTATGTTCCATAATGTTATTAGGTTTTATCTGTTCTCATGAATCAAAGAAATGATACCAGAGTGCTCGGCTCCAAAGCCAGTTAGGAATTATGCAGATGGTGCTGCCCTTTCCAATTTACAAATGCACATTTATCAGGTCTTGTGGGCCTTTTACAGTCTAGTGAAGCTTTAATTCTAAAAGATACAGACATACAGCTTAGTGGAAGTGGGATCTTCAGTCTCTGTTTTCTTGTCTTCTCAAAAACAGCTTTGAGAGTTAAGCACATGGATTTTGCAGAGTGCTGCACTCTCATCCCCCATTTTTATCAGCTGTTCGGCTTTGAATAGCAGTTCGGTATTCGCCGTGTCAGCAGTACTGCCCTCCAGGAGCTTTATCCCCAGCCAAACCTCAAAAGAAAGAATCACTTCTTGGCATAGGCAGCTCCTCACAAGCTGCTCTGCTTCCTGCCAACCACTTTGGGTCGAGGCTCAGCTTCCAGCACCCAGCCACAGAAGATGCAGCTGACAGGAGCACAACTGATGCTCTCGACCCACCCAGTTCCTCTCATCTCAGAGCAGCATCCAGAAATAGCTGCAAAGGTCTGCAGTGGCTTAGGAGAAGAGCCACTTGTGCTCTGGTAGGATTTTTAGGGCACAACTGGAAGGCATCTTCTCACAGTGAAAACTTTTGCCTCAGAGGGAAATGCTCAGTGGAAGCTGGTTTCTTTTAACACCATTCCACAATGTGGTCTGTGGCATCCAAAGTTTAGCAGCTCCACAAGCATGGAGCAGAAATTCCTCTTGGTTGTCAAGTATTTGTTTGACTCACAACACACTGAAGCATGTTTAGCATGACTGGGATAAAAGAGGTTTTACTTTAACGTACTGCTTAGCAAGGGGGAAAAAACACCCTATAAACAACCAAAAAGCCAACCACATCCAAAACTAGATTTAATTGCAAATTAGCGAGGAAAATTGAGTAGCACTTTGTGCAGCCACAGCTCAAGAGAGGAGATTCAATGGTTCTCCAGAGACTCCCCAAGATACATAATTTTGCAACAAATGACACTGTTTTCTGTACTTTAGGGTACAACGTGTATCACCCCTCCTGGAGTGAAGCACAGGTTTTGTTTTGTGGTTTTATTTAAGCACACTGTTGACCACAGTTACAGGAAAAGAAATTATGCATTTATATGTCATCTAAATTAATGGTTTTTTGAGAAGTCTTCCAAATCTCCCGTCTACCAAATCAAGTACTGTAAGTAATTTAAGCACGCTATAGGCCATACCTTACATAACAACATGCCACTTCTTAGAGTAAAACCAAACCAAACCAGAAAAATCTCATCATCAGGTTAACTCTGTTTCCACTGGAAGATCCCCGCAGAAGCAAAGGGGTGAGCAGCAGTAAGCTTCTCTCAGGAAGGCTGGTGAAGGCCTTGGGGCATGAAGCGCAAGGATTTTTCCAAGTGCATCATGAAGTTGTAAGCTCGGTGCTAATAAAAGCTCACACAAGTAGAAGATGAGGAAATAAGGCCATTCACATGGGGATAAAGCCCTTGGTGGTCTATGTTTTGAGTAGTACTGAATTCCCACAGTTGCTGCACCAAAATCATAGCATCCCTTAGCCAGCTTGGCCATACCTTCTTTCTCCTAGGACAGCATGTCCTTTAATTATTTCTGGGCAGACTGCAATAATCTATAAAACAGGTGATGTTACACACAGTTGCTGTAAATGCCCCTTAACTGTCAGGATGGCTTTTTGCTTCAAGTATTATTTTCTGAACTCATTTATTTAAAAAGAAACAATTAATCTGAATTTCTTGCATCTAGAATTCATGCTAGTGCATAATTTTTTAAGCTTTCTATGAGCATAAAGAGTTAGAAAAACATTATATAAATGAATCTGTTGTCAGGAAACCTCTTCAAAACAATTACAGAGAAACTTCCTAACACTCATTTTTGCAACATACTCTATTTGCTTGACTACATTTCAAAAATTGAAAATGGGTTTAATTTTATTGGCCTCATCTGAAAAATCATTGTTAAGAGTTTCATAATGAATGAGCTCGTAAGAGAATTACAAAGACATAATGCATGCCATAACATAGTAAAGAATAAGACAGGCTGACCTCATTAAATCCATGAATTTGGAAAGTGTTCAGGGCGGCATCTGAAGCACTTCTTTCAACTGGAAACAAATTATAATGTTCTAAAAGGTTACCACTTCAAAGAGATTTAGGACTATATGTACCTGTTTAGATAACAGGACTTTAGCTGAATACAAATCACAGAAGACACAAAATATTCAAAAGCCCAAGATGCTGAAATGCAAAATACTAATAAATAAAATACAACACTGTCTTTAACTCCTACGATAATTCACACCTTAAATGAACTTCAGATCTTTGCACTTCACTATCAGATATAGACTCTAAGTACCTGCACAAGCCTGCATGAAAAGAACAGACACTCACTGGGTTGTTGTTGTCGTTGTGCATGCCACACTTCCTTTTCCTTCCTCCTGAAGAACACACATCTGCTTCCTCTTAGAGGAAACTTGTCAGACAGCAAAATTCAGATGTTTCAAAATATTTCATTTCACTTGGGCTGTGGCAAATAGTCAAAAGAAAGATTACAGCACTACATGTCCATCCAAATTCGCAGCTAAAAACCATTACACTCCATGATGCTTTTAATGAAAATTAAAATGCAAATGAATTGTTTTGTAAACCAAAATGCTACATATTAGATGTGGAAGTCCTTGGAACAGAGACAATAAACATTCCCTATTCGAGACAACAAAAACCAACCAAACAAACCTTTTAGGAGATGCTTATGTACAGGATTGCTAGATCTTAAAGTTCACCATGACTGTGTTGAAACACATAATTCCAAGAGCTGTAACATTAATTAAATCACCAGCAGCTAAGTGGTGTTTATTAGATGATAAAACTGCGCAATGCCCACAATCCCACATATAAAGCCACATAAAGTTAATCTCATTTGAAATGGTAACCACCCAGACCAAATTTGCTAAAAGATGTTTAGATATATACTACTAAAATCTGAAGTTTACAGATGAACGCCACATGAGGCTGGAAGAAAACTTGTTGTATTTCCCTTTCTATCTTCAGCAACATCAAAAGACAAGCTCAAAATGAAAACTGAGGAAAACAAGGGGTTGTAATATGACTGACAAATTAAAATTCTTGCTCATGCATGAACCAGTTGGTTCTCTTCTCCTCCCTTTCTACTTCTAACATACAAGCACCCAAAGTCTAGGGAGCAAAAGAGCACTGGACTGCACATCACCAAAAATTTGGTGTTCTGGTAAAAGCTTTGAGCTGACACCATCGACACAAAGCACGCTGTGCCCAAAGGAAACAAGGTGCTTAAATGTCCCTAAATCAAACAAACCAGTAAGACCAAAAGGAAAACTACACAGAGTTCAGCTAGACCTTGTCATGATCTTTTGGGTGAGCTGTGATTGTATTTCGCATCAAGAAGAACGGAGAAGATTAAAACAGCTACATTTTCTGGCAAGTTTTGTACCCATAGCACAATTTTTGCCATAAATAAACCCCTATGTGATTTCAGTGGCTTCTTCCTTCAAATAAGTAAAAGAAATAAACACTGCCCTGCCTATAAGCAAAATAAATTGACAGCTTATGTATGGAGAAAGTTGAATCTAGAAGAACCAGTAGGCATCATCCAACACATCATATATTGGTTTCAGCTGTGGCTAAGATCTGTTACAGACTATGCCCATATTACAGTATTCCCATCCTTAGCAACACCAGAACAATACTTGCAGTAGTATTTTTGTTGAACAGCCAGCTTCTGGACTCTCTGATTACATGCGAATTCTGGTCTTCTAGCCTCAATTACTGCAGTGAGAAGACTAAAGCTCATGAATTCAAACAGATTTGCTCAGTTATTTGATTGTTTTCTCACTCAGTGCTTTCTCATGGTTTTTGAAGACATGATTTATGTTTCCTGAATAGGCAAGCTTGGCAAAACTAGTGCCATTTGAGGATAACAGAACCTAAGGAGAATCATCCCTGAAGCTAAATCAAAATGTCTGTGAGTCAGGCACAGAGGAAGGGTTCCAAGGTTACACACTCCCAACTCATCTGCTCAGTTTATAGGCTCCATTAAACAAAACTAAATTTACAGTGGGCAAATTTAAAAACAAAAGTGACAGTTCACTGCCCAGCTGTATTCACGCAGCATTTGATAACACTTTTTAGCAAGAAAATGAAGCATTTTCAACAACTTAAAAAAGCTCTGAACTAATACAGTTGACAATATAATACCTGAATGAAAACCATTTACTTGAGTCATTTAATAAACTTACATTCAGCATTATAATGCATTTCCCTTTCAGTCTGCAGCATACAGGAACTAATACCCTCTGGCATTTGGAGTATACACAAGGCAGTTTTGAGGCATTAGATCTACCCAGGTAACTACCATGTACGACAGTACAGTCTCTTTACTGAGCCTTTGAATTATTCTGGTTCATAAAAACATCCTGAACGCCTTCACAATTAGGAGATTTAGTAAGACGGTATAACACAGAAAACCAGAGAAAGCTTTGCCTTCAAACTTGGCCAAACTGTGTTTCTGCAGTTTGTTGCACTTGCAGCATGCAGACTGATTCCATCCCATGGCAGGAGGCCACAGAAATGCAGACTGCTGCTCTGGTAATGCCTTGTGGTTTGGGTTTTTGCTGTTGCTTAGCAGTTATGAAAACAATTGACTTGACAAGGTCAGAATTCATGACCAAGAAATGTGGTGAGCAGAGCAAAACTTACATATAGAGCCCTACCTTTTGAAGTACCAGCTAAGGCCTTAAAAAGAAAGCTGCTGTAGTCATGATATTAAGGTTACAAATAACGTATTGTCTAGCAGGAAATGAGAACAAACCTTGACACTTTTTTGTGCCCCTAAGTTAACCTGCACTGATGCACAAAAAAAGATTTCTGCTGGTTACCAAGTTCTCTGCAACTCCAGTTTACTTAAATGCCTTTTGTAACCATGAAAAAAGTAAACCAAAAATCTTCAGTGACCATAAACCAATGCACATCACTCATTCTGCTGGACTTCCACTGCAGATCTAATCTATATTATTATTATTACTATTATTATTACTATTACTACTACTACTATTATTATTATTATTATTAATAATAATAATAATACCACCAAAATATTAAATGACACCATCCAGATTATTCCAGCACCAATGGGAAAGACAGACTCCACACTAGCATAGTGGAAAAATGTGATAGATCAGGGTCTTGAGGGCACATGTTATATTTCCAGGTCATGAAGAAAGTGAGCATTCCATGCCCAACATCTCACAGGTAGGCTTGGCTGGGAGGCAAAACCTGGCTTGTCCCACATAAGGGTGCCTCTCCAACTGTGACAATTCACCATCAGCAGTAGCCTGGAGCCAGAGAAAAACCATCCACAAACAGAATTTTGGAGAAGAGAGGCCAATGCACTGAGTCTTATATGTGAAGCATGAGACTCAACAGGCCTGTGTCCGAAGTGGCTCACAGCCTTCAGAATCACTTGGCCCAGAAAAACTTTTGCCTACGAATGCCACGTTATACTTCGTAATCTCATGCTAGTGTTCATATGAAATTTCCATTAGGAACAGCATTCCAAAACCAGAACAGACTGTATGTTTGTTATATGTATAACGTTCATGGTGACTCCTGGGTTAAGTAGCTTGTAACCAGCTTAACTTTAACTACAAGACTTAGAGGAACTGGTGTGTTTCCAACAACGCTCATACGCCCACACAGCGATGACACTAGTCACACATCAACCAGCTTTGTTTTAAACATGTTTGGGTTCAAAAAAATCATCTGTGCAATGTGATGCTCCCCGATGACAAAGCTTTAGCCATATGCTTCACTCCTTCTCCTTCTCTCCAGCGACACAAGTGATTTTACCTCTACCCTGCATGTTTTTATGGCATAACAACAGTCTCTTCATTCCTTTCAGTTTAGGACACCAAGTATCCAGAGAGAGGTATTAGCAGGGCTCTTCTACAGGGGCAGTTTCAGGAGAGGGGCAACCAAGTTACAGCCTGAGGTAGAAATGAGCCTGTTCTCAGAACTCACTGAAAAATAAAGAGTGAGATCATATCAACACCATGACTTTGGTACAAGGGGCCCAAAAACACTTCTCACCTAGTCTGTGGAGACAAAGGCCCTGCAGTAAACTGTATTTATATCACACCTCAAGAGCCTTGAATCTCTCAAAACCCAGTCTAAAGCCTAAGCACAAAGTGGAATTTAAAATGAACAAGCCACTTATGACAAGACGAACAGAACCAAGAAATCCAGGTAAAGCTACAATTTATTTCAAAGCTGTGTAACTGCAAACTCAGCTCGGAATTCCCAGCTGGGCTGCTCAGAGAAGAAAGAGCAGATCATATCCAAGGAATTAAAACTGATTTCTGCTTTTGTTTTCATAACAGTGACCTCTCAGCTTCTTGAGCAAAATGTGATTACATGTGATTGATTGCACTCTTACCTTAGCCGCTGTCACTCTGTAGTTCTTAAGTTCATTTCATAAATGCTCTTGCATAATGTACGGAGTTTAACCAGAATTAGGTTTGTATATTCTAATTCCTAGGGGCTTGTGGGTTTGTGCATGTAGTCTAACAATGAGATTTGCTGGCTGCCATCACACACAGTTCACTTTCAGGCAGCATACCCAAGAAGACAGGTAATGGCCTTCCCATCCTGTCTGCTTAGACACCTCTTGTACATACCCTTACTTCTAACTGCTGCTCCTGCTTCTGGACTGAAAACAGAAATATGAACATAGACATATTTCCATAACATGAATAATGTGATTTACACAAGAAATGTTTGTCAGGAACATTTTCTCTTTGAAATCTATTCTCAAGATATTTCACATGTAAATCATTTCCTTTTTTTGTATGCTTCCTCTAAGGTCTATACCAGATCATAATTATCCCCCCAGTATAGCCAGCAGAGGCAAAGACATTCCTAACAAGAATCTCTCCAGTAAAACTGGCACAGTGAATGCTGATGCTTAAATTAAGCTACAATAAACATCTTAAATCCAGAGACTGAAAAACATCTAAAAACAACTTGCTGAAAAACTGAATTCCTAAAAATAAAATTATTTTGTTGAAATGAAAATTGAGGCTTGATGGGGATGAATACGAAAAGCAGGTATTTATTTCATTTGACATTAGGAGTTCATTGCTAAATACAGATATAATTTACTACATAAAAGATCAATGGCAACTTTCGTAACTACAGTCATGGTTTGGAGGGAAATGTTGCTATAGCAATAACAACCATAGGAAGGAAATCCACATCTACTCAGAGCAGCATTTCTACATTGCATTATCTTTATAGCACAGCCCTTTAGCATAGAAGAATGCAGTTAAATCAAGAGTAACGCAAATTTTAACCCCATAAACATAGTCTGTAAAAGTATTTCACAGAAATATCCTGAAGGAGGAAATGATGACCACACATCAAGTAAGGTTTTGTTCAGTTTAGTACTTTCATTCAGTTTATGTCAACTAAAGTCAAGAGTTTAAATCCAAGCTTTCCTAAGCCAACTTCTCTTGGATTCAGAACACAAAATATTTAGGGGTTGGCTTTTCTTTTTCCCCTCCGTGTTCTCTATCTACATAAACCCAAGCAACCTAAATGAGATCTGATCCTCAAACTGGCTTGACTTAGGTCTGCAGGGTTTCTTGGCTCAGGCAGTAAGTGAAAGAAATTAAACCGGTTTGGGACTGGAATCATTCCTGAAGTGATAAAGGCACATTTACATGTCCCTGATGCAGCTGGCATCAGTGTTAATCTGAGAGTCAGATAAAACATGAAGGATGACCAAGATACCATTGCAAGACCTTTTCCTGGCCAGCCTCAAGGGAGGGAATTCCCACCCACAGGTTTCTGGCAATGGGACTTGGGCTGTGGATTTGGAGAACCAGGACTTTGGGTGTTTCTTTCTAGCTTGTCAAAGGTTGACCCCATTCTGTCTGCCTCTGCTCCTACCTTGGATTACTGATACAATCATGCTTCCAATTATCCTGTCTGTTAGCTGACTACTTTTTCACTTTTCCATGAGTTGGCCTCTTCAATTAAATCTTGCAGCACTCTCAATCAATCACAGTCAGATTTAAAACAAGGATCAACTCAATCGAAAACAATCATCAACACTGACCTGTGAGAACAGATCTATTATGATTCTGACAGCTGATTTTCTCACGTCTCTTTCTCTCTTACTTTTGGCAAATTAAGTTTCAAAAACAGATTTCTATACATTTCTACAGCTCCTAGAACACCTACAAAGAGAGAAGCAATGACTACAATAGACACAATGCTCAATAAATAATTCAAATGAAATAATTCACACAAAATACAAATTACCTGGCTTCCTAGAGTCATGTGAACATTCCAGTATTTATCCCCAAGGTATGTCAAAAGAGCAGAAACTTTGAAAATGGCTAAGCAATATAAACCTACATCTATACAGAGTTAAGGACTCGTAGTACATGGGCACATTTCAAACGGATGCTAAGGAGGAAATCTTTATAGAAGGACTTCCATTGTCCACCATTCCAGATTCACCCTTGTGCACACAGCAATGTCACAGCTGTACAAAATTCTTCCCCTGCACTGCACAGCCACGATGTCCTGGGCAAAATCACAGAAAAACACAAAAAGCGCCGCTGTTATTCTTTGCAGATTAGCAGTTCGGTTCTCTGCTTGGAGAAGGACTCTCATCAGTGCTAGATGAGGTCTCCCACAGCTTGGTCCAGCTGAGTCTTGAAAACCTCCAAGCAAAGATTCCACCACCTCTCTGGGTGGCATGTTAAAACTCTTGTGCTACTCAGTGGTGAAAATCTTCCTCCTAATGGCCAGTCTGAACTTCTCCTAATGGCCAGTCTGAGCTGCAATTTATGACAGCTGTTCCGTGTTTTTATGATCTGCCACTAACAAGAGTTCAGCTCTACAGTCATCAGAACTTGTCTTCAAGAAGCTACAGGCTTCTATAAAATTGCCCCTTTGCCTCTTTTTTTGGCCAGACTAAAACAGCCCAAGGACCCTAATCTCTCCTCGTTACTTATGGTTCCCATGGCTCAGGAAATCACCTTGGCAGTCTTCTCTCCATTTTCTAAACATTGTGCTTTTCATCTGAGGAACTGACTGACTGAAAAACCAGAGTACTCAGCAGTGCTAAGAAGGACAATTACTTCCCCTAGTCTGCTGGCCATGGAGACCCCTATGCTGTTTGCCTTATTTGCAATGAAAATGCATCACTAACTCATTTCCAACTTGGCAGCAATCACCATATCCCATAGCCTTCCCACAAATGTTCTGTTCAGCCAGTTGCTTCCCAGACTATGTTGCTGCAAGAAGTTGATCTGTACGGGCACAAAACTTCATGTTTATACTAGCTGAACTTCAATAGGTTTCTGTTGGCCAAATCTCAGGCTTCCCAAGACCCAGCTGAATTGAATTTCTACCCCTTGGTGTACTGAACTCTCTCTCCTGCCAATTCAATGTGATCTACGACTTTTCTCTTTGCATTCCATCTCACCATCTAGGTAATTAACAGAGAGGTGACATCACTGGCCCAAGCCCTCACAGGCCACTTGCTATTTGTCTCCAATGAGACACTGAGCCATTGAAGACTACACCTTGAACTCTGATATCCACGCAATTTTCAATTAATCTAACAATCCATACACTTGCACAGCTTCCTCAATGAGAGACGATAACAAAAACCTCACTGGAGTCAGAGAGTCACAGAACAGTTTGGTTTGGAAGGCCCTTAAAGATCAGCCAGTTCCAAACTCCCCTGCCATGGGCACGGACACCTTCCCCTAGACCAGGTCGCTAAAAGTTCCATCCCTGGGATGGGGCATCCACAACTTCTCTGTGCAACCTGTGCCAGTGTCTCACCACCCCCACAGCAAAGAATTAATCGACCAGTATGTCCACATCTACATATTTGGTCATTTAATTACAAAAGGCATTCAGGTTTGACAAGTATTTCTTGTCCCCATTACACCTGGGTGAACTATTCTTGACTACCTTCTCATTCTTCTCACATTTAGAAACAAATTTCCTGAAGACATGATACATAATATTTCCAGGGATTGTGGAAGGCTGACTATCCCCGAACTACCCTTCTTTCTCTTCTTAAAGATGGGTGTAATAATAGAGCCTTTCCCTAGTTTTCAGGGACCTCTCTGATTTATTTTCATAGAGAATTGCAACTGCAGAATTGCAATTGCATCACCTATGTCTTCCAGCACCCCGGCATCAATCCCATCCAGCTTGATGGATTTGAACATAGCCAGCTTTTTAAAGTAGTTCTGAGCAGTAAAATATTCTGTTTCCTGTGCTGCACTGCTTATTTAAGTTCTCCTAGGCAATCTTTGTTCTGTACAAAACCGTATTTGGAACAAGAACCTATCATGCCTCTTGCCTGGTGGGACAAACTGCAAGACAGGCCACCTCTTGCCCTTGCTTGGGCTCTGAGGACACAGTACTTATCCTCACCTCACCCTTATAAAACAGGAAGGGGCTCTACCCTCAAGCTCCATGAGCAGCCATCTACCAAAAAGTGCTTCTCACAAGTAGCCAGTGATATGAAAAAGAAGAGAACCCAAATATTCAGAGCACTAGGCCTCCAAATACTGATTAAGGGAGAAGAACAGAGAGCTGAGAAATGCCCACAGCACAAAGAAAACTTTCAACCCTTCCTTAACAGTATCTCCAAAGTAACTGAAGCAATGAAGAAAAAGAATAACTCACCTTTCTGACACATGATCTTATACTTACTTAACAGGACTAAAATTACTAGATTCCATATGGATTCTGCTAGGATATGGTTCCTCCAGGGGAACAACGGAGACCCACAGAGACTCGCCTTCACTGACATTAAAGAATGTCATTACTGTCTTGAAAGATCTGCCGGGTTACCTTCCTGAATGCTCAGTGCAAGACTGCTAACTACCCTTTCCTCTGACTTTATCAGGGACCTACAAACTGCTGCAGACTTGTCACTACTTGTTTCTGAGTTGAGAAAGAAGAGGATCCAAATGCTGTCTAATGGCAGTGTTTCCAGAGCTCTTCAGACAAAGCCCACTGTGCTCTTGCCAATTCTCAGCATTCAGAACAAAAGAAGGGAAGCCATTTCCACCATATGCCACTTTTGAACACTGCTCCTTACTCCACGTGTTAACACAACACATACACTCTGTTACAAATTCTCAGGATGGGTCAGGTTGGAAGGGACCACAGTGGGGCCACTGGTCCCACCTCCCTGCTCCAGCAGGGCCATCCCAGAGCACACGGCACAGGATTGTGTCCAGATGGTTCTGGAATATCTCCAGTGAGGAGACTCTATACCCTCTCTGGTCTCTGCTCAGTGCTCGGGCGCTGCACAGGACAGAAGTTCTGCCTCATGTCCAGGTGGAACTTCCTGGGATCAGTCCCTGCCCGTTCCTCTGGTGCCATTGCTGGGCCCCACGGAGCAGAGCCTGGGCCCTGCTCGGAGCCCTCCCTGCAGACAGGGACACACAGGGCTGAGGGCCCCTCTCAGCTGGGGCTCCTCTCGAGGCTGAACAGCCCCAGCTCCCTCAGCCTTTCCCTGTCAGAGATGCTCCATCTCCACAGCTTCTGCTGGCCCCGCTCCAGGAACTCCTGTCCCTCCCTGTCCTGTCCCTGTCCCTCCTGTCCTGAGGAGCCCAGAGCTGGACACAGCACTCCAGATGCGCCTCATAGGACTGAGCAGAGTTAATCTCATGTTCTTTGTTAACAGTGAAGTGGGAAACAAGTGCAAGGCACTACATTGCTCCTCTTCATTCAGCCTGTGGCACACTGGCAGACCTTTGTATCTGATTTCAAATCTACCACATTTACCTAATTTCCACATGCTTTGTGCCACAGATTATCACTCATGTGCTTTGTTACATTCCCTTTGCTTTCAAGTACTAATGCCACACTTTTACAAAGAAAATGCACATCACTAATGAGTGTATGAGTAAACACAAAGTGCAGACTTACTGGACCTATAAAATCAACGTGTTTTGGCAGAAAACATTCTCAAGAGGATAGAGACCACGCCACCCATGGCCCAGCATATCTTGTTCTCGTAGCATGCAGTTCTGGCGAAGAAACATTAGTAGAACTTTCATGCTTATGCTAAAACATCAGAACATATGTTCCCATGCTAACACTACACCAGATATTTAGCTGCAATATATTAAAGAAACTATTTAATCAATGAAGAAACACTCAACCAAAAAGAAAAAAAAAAAGAGTTCTACAGTTGTAGGTTTACAACTTATTAATAGGAGGACAATGAAAACAGAAAAATGATACATTTTATGTGGTATATTTCCCCACACACTTTTCTTACTAAATGTCTGCCCCGCCCATACTGTCCTACCTTCCCCGCCCCTAGCCCTGGCCACTCCCTCGAGGTCTCCCTATTGGTTCCAGTACCACAACTCTCCCCATGTACTGCCCCCGTGCCCTGAGACCATTCTTTCCGCTCCCCCTCATCCCCATAGAAAAGTATGAGACTGTGCGGCACGTGGTCTCTCTCTGCCTGTGGGAACCTGTGTGTCACCATGTGAGATTAAAGCTGCTGTCTTCCCCCATGTGGAGGCCTCCTTCTGCNCTTTTCTTACTAAATGTCTGCCCCGCCCATACTGTCCTACCTTCCCCGCCCCTAGCCCTGGCCACTCCCTCGAGGTCTCCCTATTGGTTCCAGTACCACAACTCTCCCCATGTACTGCCCCCGTGCCCTGAGACCATTCTTTCCGCTCCCCCTCATCCCCATAGAAAAGTATGAGACTGTGCGGCACGTGGTCTCTCTCTGCCTGTGGGAACCTGTGTGTCACCATGTGAGATTAAAGCTGCTGTCTTCCCCCATGTGGAGGCCTCCTTCTGCCCTCCTTTATCGCCGCCGTGTTGTGGAACTGACAGCTAGCCGCCAGCGAAGATGCGGGGCCGCGTGCAAGGGCTAACGGGAAGCAGATGGCCGCTCTCCCTGACGCCACCCCGCCCGCTCTCCGGGAAGGTTGCGGCTGCAAGACCACCGCAGAAACAACAGACCGCAACAATTTTACCTTTATAGTGCACTCAGACTCCACAGAATTCGGTTTTTAAAGGAATGAAAGTAAATTTCCATAAAGTATGAGAAACATGGCATTTTTAAAAGCTAAGGCAATAAAGTGCGACCTTTTCATCACAGAATTAGTTATCCTTACTGTATTTTCCTGGCCTTAATCTTCCTGAACTTTCAAAACAATTACCAAATAGATGCAATATCTCAGTGCAAGAGGAAGTTTCTTCTTTTGCTAAGATTTTTGCACAGCACTGTACAGAATAAAAACCCATCTACCTATGGGACACTCCAGTGAAAGTTCTGTAAATGATTTAAAGGAAGCTGCTGCTAGCAATTATGAGCACTTTAGATAAAAAGCATCTCACACAGGATGTTCTGGGCAGTATACTTTGCATGGAAAGGACATAAAAGTTGCACATAGCAGGTAAGATTTTTGAAGTTTGAAAGAAAAAAAGAGAAAAATTAAGTGCAAGGAGGTGCCCATTTTATTTTATAAATGAGTCAGCAGTACTGGGTGATATTTTTACAAAGCTGCATGGAGCAAAGCACCAAATGCTGCCAATGCTACTTTAGAGTGATAATATAGACAACACAGTGAAAATTATATGTTTAGAGTAAAAATCCATATGAGGACTTGCATGCATCTCACAAAACCAAATCCTATTGTCTTAATTCCAACAATCAGATGTAATAAATTCAGCTTACTCTTCTTACCTAGGAGACAAGGTACAAGTTTCCTGCTCTGTATCTAGGAATGCCATGAGACCGACCTCTAGAATTCCACTTTTTATTTAAGGGCTCACAGTCACAATCACATTAGTCATGCTCAGTGTAGGCGTATGTAGAAAATAAGAGAACTACTCTCTCTGAAGTCACCCTGTCATTTAATGAAAGACAGTATTGTGACTATTCTAACACTTCGAACACACGGATCTCAGATCAGAAACAAGTTCCTATGAAGGGCTCCAGATCACCTTACTTCATCTCCCAGAACAAGACTTACCTAGGCTGCCAGGGAAATTAAATGTTAGTGACAAGCAGAGGAGTTGGGTTTTGATAAATGCAGATTATGTCACTTCAGAAGGCAAGAACTTCCCCATCTTCAAGGATGCAATCTATTGTCCACAATGGAATCTCTGGCATGGCATATTACTTTTTCTTTTTTTTCAACACACTTATCTAATTTTTAAGGTTAAATACCAACAGGGAAATGTGCCAACCTACAACTTTAAGACTGGAAGTTTAAAATCATATTGAACGTCAAAAGCAAAGCAACCTGTCCTCCTGTGTATATCAACATCCTGGTCTGGGAGAATTCTGGCCTTCCAGAAAATGTGACAGAAATGCTTTCAATATTAATCCAACTCCAGCCTGATGATGATGCACCAGCAGAGGGGTGACTATTGAAACACAAATATTCATTACTTGAAAACCAATGCTGCAGTAAATGTAGCATTGACAGGCAAAGGTTTCCAAGAGAAACCTGAGAATTAAGACACACAACCCCTGTCCAAGTGGAATAGTATGAGCAGCTAATGCATCTGTAGGCTGTGACTGACTTGCTGTCAGATCACAGTTTAGTTTTGCATATGTGATTGGTTCAACAGTATCACTGTGTTGGCAGAGTCCAGAGATCTTGTCTTTGAAATATGGGTGGGTTGTCATCACATCATCTTGGAAGCACACAGTTCCACCTTCTCCTTTATCTGCTTGCTGGGAACTCTTTGTGGACAAGTTTATCAGCAGTAAGGAATGCCTTATCAGTTCTTGAAAACCCCTGAGCCAGCCAAGGCAACAATTTTCCCTCGGTGGAAAATTCAGCGCTCCCAATGGCAGAAAAACAACCTCAGCTGTATATGGGCCAATACAAACATCCATCAGAAAAAAAATTGCTGGGCCAAAACACCTGAGGCCCCATATATGGAGCATTCCAGTACCAGAAACTCAACATCTCCACAGATCAGCTGATTTGGATCCTGTAGCAGGATTTGAGACAGGTGCCTGTAAAGCACTTACTTTAGTGTAAATACAGCTTTAGAACTTGGTGGAGATGGGTTCAATTCTACCTTGAGCCAAAGAGATTAATTAATACACAGCTAGCAGTCTGCCTGACACTACAGAGGAATGAGGGGTCAAGAAGAGGCCAAAACAAAGGTGAAGGGATACACCTCAGGCAGGAAATCAGTCTTTGTGGACACAGCCTGAGCTCTCTCAGCTGAGTGAAGTGACAGCAGAACTAGGGAAAGGAACAAAACAAAATGCCTGGGAAAGGACACAGAGGTTAGGAAACACGAGAAATGAAAAAAAATATTAACTGAGAAATGAATCAAGATCCAGAATTTCCCATCAAATTAATATATTGTTTAGGGTACCTTGAAACCTTGAGTTCAAGTATAGCAGAAACCCACTGGATGCTTTGAGGATACACAGGACAAGGCAGTAGCCACTGAACGTAAATGTAAGAATAAAGAAAAATTAAAATCATAGCTAGACAGTATTATGGCAAATGTTACTGGTTGTCTGCAGAACCACAAAGGTTTTCCACTGAGCTGGCAGGTTTGAGTGCATTTGGTGCAAGATTTGATGGCTGCTTTGCTACACACAACAGAGCATGGCATAAACACCCTGGTACCCCCTGGGCTCCTCGCCCTCTCCTCTCTGCAAGTGTCATTGTGGTAGTTTGGGCCAAATTTTGGAGGAAAATATACTCTGATATAAAGCGAGTTACAGCCGCCCCTCCCCCACCAGGTTCGGGAAAGAAATTAATCTTTCTCGGAGGAAAGTCAAAGAAAAAACCTATTTATTTAACAAACACACAGAAAAAGAATAATAATGCTAAATACTAAAAAATCTCTCGCTGTGGAGAGAAAAACCTGGAAGATTTTAGAGTCCTTCTGTGGGTGGGTTCTCTCCCCTCCTCCGCGGAGCTGGGGTCGGCGTGGGGGCCCCCCTCCGGACCGGGGTACGGTCCCCCGGTGAGGTTCTGATGTTCTGATGTTCTGAACAAATCCAGAAGAGAAGAAGAAACCAAAGTCCCAGGAAAAAAACAAAAGTTTGACTCTCCGTCTCTCTGTCTGAAGAAACAGAGCCGAAAAAAAAGCAAGAAGGGTGCTTCCTCCACTCCGCTCTCTGCCGAAGCACACAACAAGATAGCAGCGTCCTTTAAGCTCAGAACTGCTTTGAAAAAGTTCATCTGGCTTTTTTTCCTCTCGCACCCAAATTTAAAGACACAGACAGACACAGGATTCATACCAAGACGATGTGGGATACACACCAAAGTCACCCCAAGACAGTCATCAACTTTATTTCAGATGCAAAGAAAGGCACAAAGAAGTGCTGAGGGGATCACTGACATTTTGTTCCGTACTAGGAATGTATGCTCTGGAGTAGCCAATGAAGATAGCAGCAACGAGGACTCAAAGGAGGTCACTGGTAAAAGCCAGTGTCATTCAACCTCTGTAACATCTTGACCTGGGATTTCATTTCTTCCTGCAGCAGGGCTCCACAGGGAAGTAGAAGCAGAACCACATCAAAGCAATAATGTACATTACTGGAGAAAGGATCACAGGGCATGTAAAGAGCTAGGCTGAGAAGTTCCAACTGCAGCCACAGGAATAAAGAAGAATCTACTACACACACTGCATGGCTATCAGAGCTCCAAGGCTGCATAAACAGATCTTTTATCGGAAAAGCAAGCAGGTGTTTCTTGGCAGTCTGCAGGGTCACAAGTAAAGCACCAAGGATGCAGTTATATGAGCTGAGGGTTAACTAAGGGTATAATTATGTCTGTCACATCCAATCTAGGAATGTGAATACATGAGAGTTTGGGTGTCTTACTAATGGCCTGGGGACACCAATAGCCTAAGCCTCTTCAAAAATTGTTTTGGTCCAACAAAGGAGTTGGGTCCTTTACAGCAATGACATTTAATTCAATAGCCAAAGGAAATCTAGAAGCAGTCCTGGACTGTGATGTTCCCCCTGACTTAAAGTTAGAAGCAATGAATAAGCTGATATCAGTATATGCAATAGTTTTGCTAAGGGGGCTCCTTCTGGAACAAAATTTCACCCTCAAAATTGTCCTTAAAATTAGGTTTAAACAGAATCATGCCATGCATTTCAGACCAACTGATAACAAAAATAAAAGAGCTCTGTGAGTGCATACTACATCAGAAAGCGCTTTATGTCAGGCCAGCAAGTCCTTTCATCTTTCTCTCCCACCACTCTCCTTCACAACAGAGCACTTCTGAAACTCCTCCATTACATACCCATAGCTCAATTAGGGGACTGTAGAAGAAACTTATTAATTTCTGTACTTACAGAGAAAGATTTTTAATACTAATGCCCAATAAGACCACGTGTTAGTGAATAAGCAGTGACAGGTGGTAAAAGCAGATGGTTTTGATGGTTTTGCAGCAGTCCCTGGCTCCACCATCCTAGGAGCTCCACAGGGTACTGGCAGAAGAAGTGGTTCCCTTATTTTTCTTTCCTTTCCTTACTCCAGAAAACCAGCAGCTGATCTCACTGGTTGCCACAATGGCAGGAAAGGACAGGCAAAACTCACTCACTCATGTTCTTCATCCCACCTCCAAACTGCTTTTGCCTCTCAGCAGAAGCCAGCTGAACGCAAGCTGTCAATCTAGGCTGAGCAGCCAGGTGCCCATCTGACATGAGGCACAAACCTACCCCCGTGTTTGCCGGTCCCAGCCAGGACCAGAGTGTGCAGAGCTCCTGGGTTTGGCAGTCGCTCACCACAGACCATGCTCACTTTGCTTCTGACCACACCGGAGGATGGTACCTAAGAGAGAGCATCACGGCACTCCCTGGTGCTGAACCCTGGCGCACACGCCTGCTCGCAGGCCAGAGCTCTCCTCAAAGCACCAGCACCTGTTTCTGAAGGCCCTAGTGATGAAGGAGGCATCTCAGATGCTGCAACCCTGCACAGCCAAACTTCGACAAATGGTGAATAACTTCATGTGAATTAATCATAGAGCGATACTGCAATGGGAGCAAAGCTCAGGGAAGCACAACTACTCACATTACATCTCAAAACAGAGAAAGTGGGCAAAAAAACATTATTTCATGTGTAAACAACAGCAGTGACAGAAAAATATTTTTCCAATGAGTGTTGTGTGTTTGGCCAAAGCAATGTTGATTGCTACAGATACAACCTTCTCCAAGTTATTGCTATTTATGCTCAGGGAGCAAGGACCCACTAACAACGAAGAGTGCAAGCGTCACACTGTCTCAGCTGGAGCCCAGCACCAGCTCCAGTCAGCTCTAACTCTCCTCTGAGTTACCACTGCACACCTATAAAGATGACTCAGACAACTTCTTATTCTGCCAATGAATCATTACATGGTGCCACCTCTGGCCACTATCAAAACCACCTGTAACCACCTTAGCCATTAACTCCACAGTACACCCATTCCAAAGAAACTTTTAGAACACTGCTCTGCTCTCTTAATACCCACACATTTTGTGAGTAAATTAAGATTATCTCTTTCAGGATTTACTAGAGTGTAGGGTAGGAACTACACTCATGAAAAGGGCTGGTATTTTTCCTACACAGCATCTCCATTTTTCAGATTTTCCTCAGAAACAGGAGTGATTGACTCAATATCAACGTAACACTTATTCTTGTTTTACATTTCTTTAAACATTACAACTGTGTAGCTTTGTAAGAATCTTTTTCTTGTTATCTATTGCACTGTTTACAAAATTGCAGTCAATTAACATTTTCATAATTTCACTCACAATATCAAGATAGTTTTTGAAGGAATATTCTAGAGAGGGTTGTAACACTACAGTGTAATTATATTCAGCATCTCCAGAATAAGAAAAGGTCCCTTTGAACCATCTACAGCAAAATAAATGCCTATTCTTTACATGAAATCAGGGAACCTTTCTTTCTTTCAAACAATTAGGTTTATGGTTTCTTTCAGGAAGGTAAAGCAGAAACAAACAACCAACAAAAAAAGGAGCTGTCAGTCCAGCCAGTCCCAATTTCATACAGCACTGCAGAAACAGTACTGAAAACTGAGTCTGCTACGAGGGTAAACACAAGCCATTCAAAACTGGAATCAAAACCTTGTACTTTTTTCCAGAGAACACCCCCTCGTAAAATTGCCTCTTACCTTTGGACACAATAAAACATGGATCTGGGCTCGGATAAAGGCAAGGCCGAAAGATGGCTTTAGAAATTACATTGCAAGCATCCAGGTGTGTGCCCAGTGCTGCCATTCTTGAATGCATTAACCAGTCATCAGGTTTTTATTTGTTCTGTTAACCACACACGACAACCATCTGCTTCTCAAAGCAGGTATGGAAGATGGATACTGGTATAAAGGGCTGAAAATTGAATGAAGTATGAGGAAAACCTATTATACACATGTTTCATGGGTACAGCTGCACCACAATTACATTTGGGAAGGAGAAAACTTTGGGAGTCAAACACAACAGTGCATTTTTGAGGCACAAGATAACTTCTTCTGTGAGCATGGGTGGAAGAACAGAGCCCCATGCAATTTCCAGCCACTTGAAACCACCTAAGTAGAGGTACACACAAAGAGAAACACATTCAGGCAACTCTTGCAAAACACAGCTAATATAAGCTTAGAACAGAACACAATTATAGCTGAATTACATTTTGTAATTTTTATAAATTTTTATATTTAAATTTTTATAATTTTTAATACCAATTACATTTGGTATTTTTGCCAAACCTTCAATATGCCTCATGTTTTAACAACAAATGCAGCCACAGATTTGAGGGAGAAAGGGTTTCCAGTAGTTATTAACAGAACATTAATTACATGCCTACTATTACTATTTCACTATGTAAAGATCTAGCTAGCTGTAATTTTAATGCTGCATGTCACTCAAAGACAGCTCCATTTTCTAAAGCAAGCCTTAAAGCACTATGAAAATAAGAATTAAAAAAAAAGCCACAGACAAAATGTCTACCTCAGATGGCATTAAAAAATGGGAAAGATAGGCTTACCATTCAAAAACTGAATGGAAAAGAACTGTAATAAGAGAAAAAGCTTCTGCTGTAGTTTTATCCTGAAGGACATAAAGTTTCCTCTTTGACTAAGTTCATCAGACCCTTGAAGGGTATGTCTACACAGGTGACTGGAGACAGGCAGGCACCTCTCCTCCTTCTCCAAATTGGCCACATAGGAGCCAAATTAAATCTGGAGGCCATGCAGAAGCATCAGCACAGCACCAAGCGAGCTCGTGAGGCTGAACATCCCCTGCTGCAAGGAGGAGCAGCTCGCTCTTCCCCCAAGCACACGATCCATGCCCATACCTCAGCACATTTTAGTCAGGCGTTGAGTCAGACCCCGGAACTCATCCAACTGAAAACCAGGCCAAGAGCAACAAGAGCAGATTTGCATTTGGCCAGGAGTGATAGTCCCATCCCAAGCAGGAGGTCGGGAATGCATAGCCAGAGGTGAGGCAGGCAGGCAGGCTGACCCCCTGGTCAGGCAGGAACCCACTTTTAGGGAGCAAGATTTGGGGAGCACCAGCACAGCTCCACATGAGCACAGGTGAAGAGCTCCCAAACAAGGACTGACTTTGTGAAATAGCTGCCTGAGCCAGGCAAGTGAATGTCTTTCATATTATCCTTATTTCCAGGTACGTCTGGTGATGCCTGAGTCTTTCCATGCCCTACTCCTAGTAATTTAGATAATTTTAATCTCATTGGACAATATTCAAACTTCCATTTCTTAAGCCTCCTTTGTGGACTCAGGACCCTTAGGATAACAGAATGCTGTAATTTTTCATAGTAATAATGGGAAATAATTCAACTATAGGACAATGCTAACATTATTCCCTGCAGCTGTTCTTCCCAATATTTTCTTCCAAACACAGCAAAACCAAAAAACATAGTAAGATAAGCAGTAGTCCCCAGATGAGTCAGGTACTCATCAGTACAGTTTTCTCCACCCCACTGAGTTATTCACATGATCTGTCCCTTGTACAAGTCAAAATAACTTGCTATTGGGGAAAAACTTCGCGAATTCTTCAGAAATAGGAGCTTTCCATGTGAAATGTATGGAAAAAAAAACAGAAAAGGTTTTTTCCAATGACAGTCTAATTCTGCAGGCTGCTCCTCTGGAGCAAGGATCTACACTCTGCCATGGGACTTGAAATCATCAGCATCCAAAAGATTTCTGAAGACAATAAGCACTTGTTTGTGTTCTCTACTGCACCACGCAGACAAATGACAGTTTCTGTGCCCTTGGTCCTAGTGCCAGCAGTCCCTGTCACAATCCTTCTGCCCTGCCATCATTCATGTTCTCCCTGTCAGCACTCCCACACCTTCCCAACTCACCCACCCACCCACCTCCCCAAGATTCAGGTTTGTTAGAACTGAACTGACTTTGGGGAAGGTATAAGAAGTTTATCAGTCAAAGCTGCCTCCCGTAAAAGAGCCACAAACTTTGTGTCTCTGTTAACAGGCCACCTCCTATTACTTTTCTAGCAGTTGATATCTAGGTTATTCCTCTTTTTTTTTTTTTCTCTCTTGTTTTTTTTTTTTTTTTCCCAACTGACAACCTATGGGTTCTATTTACTCAGCGTTTTCTCACATGGTCTTCAAGGTGTTTTAAAACAACATCTCCCCACCACTGATTTAAACAAACCTTGACAGGGATTAGACTTGAATCCTGAATTGGAAGAACTGAAGAATTTGCAGCTTTGTTACAGTATCAGATGCATCCTCAAACATACTCTAAATAGAGTAGAAGGCTGGCCTAAATCTGCTATTGCTTCATGTTTAATTCAGATACCTTTGAGTGAATGCATCCTCACCCCCCCAATTTTCTCATCCCCAGTTCTCATCACCTATGTACTGAAATTTACGGTGGCTTTAACTTACACAAACACCCCAAAAGACAGAGGAAGTGTTTTAAAACACTATAGTTACGCAGAAACAAGTTGTCAGAACAACACAATAGATCTAGAGATTAAAGCACTACATTGCAACAGGGATTTTACAACTTCACTAAAGCAACTATCAGTGCAATTTTTAAACTATGGAGTTCCTTCAAACAGAAGATGAGTACCTAACTCAGTAATGAACAGAACTTGCACTTTTCTAGTCAAGAACATTACAGGTAAGCAGGAAGCAATGATGCTTTTGATACAGCAGTGCAAATCAAAACAAACTCCAGTAGCAGATCTCTGTGCCACCAGCTTCTTAACTGGGGATGAAGGTTCCCAGAATGCCAGCACATGCAGAAAGTTACACTTTAAACTGACAAGCCAAAACAACATGAGCTTTGGTATTGAAAGCTTCTGAAAGGCCTTGCATTTTGCTACGTTTCTGGGATCATCTAGTAGTTTAACCATACACTTGTTTTAATACAAATTCATGCAAACCACGATTATAGATGGTATGGGTTTTGGAACACATTTTTCTAGCCTAATAATGACCTTCAGAGATAGCAAACTCTCAGACTAAATAAAGATGCAAAACTAGCCTTTTGACTGAATTTACAGTGCAATATTTCTGGGTGAACTCCCATTTAGTTTTACTGCTTCCCCCCACAAGATAATGGTCTGTCATTAGTTGTTTCCATAGTTATGCCCTTAAAAGGCTCCGAGGCAAACACGTAAAAGCAAATTGTTCTGAGTAACAACATTACTGTGAAGAACTGTGTAAGACAAGACAAGGTCATATGTCTCTAGTTTCCAGAGAACTGGGGATATCCTCACAGAATCCTGTACCAAAATTTGCGTTAAATCTTTGTGGTGCCCTGCGGGTGGGGGACAGCAGGGATACCCAGCCATTTCCCAATCAAGAGACAGAAAACAGCACCAAAGCCCTGAGTAAGGCACTTTCCTCATATGATTAAAACTCTACTGCTGTCTAATACCACCCTTCTATTAAAAAAAAAAAAAAACAAAAAACAAAAACAACGTACGGGCCTAACAGCAAGAAAAGAAAAAGGCAACCCTCCCCTAAAATTAGATAAGATCTTCCTTTATTTTCAATAGCATCGCACTGACAGTTTACCCCTACCCGGAGCCAACCCTGCGGTGAGGCAGGGCGGGAGCGGCTCGCCCCATCCTCTCCTCATTCGCAGGGTCGCACCCCGGCTTCAATTCACCCAAGGAAGGGCCGAAGCGCCGGCGGGGGCGGG
>VWZT01010350.1:0-16045 GCA_013397055.1 Pachycephala philippinensis | reverse complement strand
CGGCCCCGGTCCCTGCCCGGCCCAGCCCCGCCGGAGCCTCCCGGCCCGCGGCAGCCGGCCCAGCCCCGCCGCCTCCCGAGCATCCTCCTTCCTCAGCGTCGCCTCCTCCTCTCCCTCGCCCCCACACCACCTTCTTGGGTACTTTTTGGGTGGTGTGGGTTTTATTTTCTTTGCTTCCCTCCGCCGTGCCCCAGCGGGTTGTTACCTTAAATTGCCGCTTTTCCAACCAACTCCTCTTTCCAAAGCGCTGCCCCCCACCTTCCCCAGCACGCAAGCAACTCCCGGCAAAGAAGAGGAGAAGGAAGAAAAGGGAAAAAGCAAGGGGAAAAAAGAAAAAATATTAACAAACCTCTCGTGGCGCTCCGGGTGTGCCAGTGTGTATCCGGCCGGGGGAGGGAGGCGGGGAGCAGCAGCGCCTGCACCGCTGCTCCGAGCCCGGACCGGGGGAGGATGCGCGCCCGCCCGGGGTGCGGACCGAGGCCGGCCGGCTCAGCGCCGCGGGCTCTGCAGCAGGAACCGCCGGGCACCGCCGGGGCGGGAGAGCGGAGCCACCCCCGGCAGCACTCGGCCCCGCGCGTGCCCGTGAACCCCTACCTCAGGCCGCCCCTTCCTCCGCGGCTCCCGCAGCTGCCGGCATCGCCCCTCAGCTGTGGGGCACAGGCGCGTTTGGCGGCTCGGCCGGCTCCCCGCCGTGGCCGTGCCGCAGAGGGTGCGGGCACGCCGCGCCAGCCCTGCGGAACCAGCAGGACAGGCGAGAAAAGACTCCCTTCTCTCCCTTCCCTCCTCACCCCCCAGGGCTCCCCTTCTTACCGGGCTGCCGGGGCTCCTCTGCCGCCTCCGAGCTCGTTGGGGCCGGGGCGAGTGGCGGCGGTGGCGACTCCTCCTCAGCGCCTCCCCGAGCCCCTTCCCCACCCTCGTCCTCCCCCGCTCCGCCCGCGTCGGCGTAAGCCGGCGGCCGGGAATGCGGGAAGCGGGGCTGGGCTGCGCTGGAGCCCTGGCAGGCATCCAGTGGAGGGCGGGGGGCTCCCAAAAGCTTCTAAATCCGTGGCGAAGAGGTGGGGCGGGCGGTCTTTCGGATGTCCTCCAAGGTCATTCCACCTCCTTACTCTCTTCAGTTTACAGCAGAATTAACGGCTGCGATTAAAATGTTCAGGAAGAACGCTGTGCACAGAAACAGAGTTATAAAATAGGCATATTAAGTTAATTACGCAATTTGTTTTACAAGCGTTAGGGGAAAACCGAGATATGCAGCATACCTACTCAGCCAGGAATATCTGCCTTTGCCACCAGTATTAATTTTCTCAGTTTGGCAATAGAAGATACACCCTCAGATCTTTTCAACTCAACATCAGAATCAGCGAGACGTGACATTTTTATATCCTCTTATTACACTTACAGCATGTATGAGCATTAATTAATTTTACAAGGTTGTGTTTATTTTATTATTACCCTCAGTTTATTAGCGCTGGGAAAAAGCCAGCCCCAGAGAGGTTGAGTAGGCTGCCCACTGATGACTGAAACGGTATGAGACCTGTCAGCACAACACCCCACACAAAGGGATTAGGTACTACACCCACAGCTGCAGCTCTCCCACCTCTAGCTCCTTCCTTGGGGAGCTTATAGGCTACAGGTGCCTGCCACTTCCACATGAGACCTACCAGTGCTTGCTTGTTGGCACATCTCGTCATGATTTAAATCTAGGCGGAGTCTCCAAAGCCTTTCCATTTCCACCTCATTCTGACAGGTGTCCTTACAGTACACGTGCCACTCCTCTTCGTGTGACACAGGGCATAGGGCTCTAAGACCGAGGCGGACCTTAAAAATGCAAATTGCCCAGGACACCAGAGCTCTGTCAACTGCTATCTACGTTACACCTATGGAATTGGAGTAGAATTATATAGAGCTGTGCAGGCAATTCATCCCCCAGATATGGGTGGGATGTAGAGCATCTTGCCTTCATAGAGATGGAAGAAAAGCTGCTGCCTTCTCCAATACAGGTGCTGTCACAATGGTTTGGAGCACTCAACAGAAGAGTGGAAGCTTTGTTTCAATTTCATTTTTGTCTTTACAAGGAAAAACAATCTACAACTTCTTTTACGGCTGGACTCGGTGATCTTAAGGGTCTTTTCCAACCTCATTAATTCTGTGATTCCAGCAAAGGAGTTTCAGATTCATTCACTGGAAATGTAGCAGGAAGAAACTTGCAAGGAAAGAAACCACCGGAAGTGGTTCTACCGGAGGAGGCCCCAGCTGTCTGCAGAAAGTGACTGATGGTTGCTGGGATGATTCTGAGTAAACAGGGGTTTGGTTGCCTGCATCACAGGCATATTCTTTAACATAAACATCTGCCTTGACAGGCTGGCCAGGCCTCTGTCTAAACCGGAAAAGCCATACCTGAACTGATGGTGACTGTTTGACACCAAAATGAGGAACAAGTAGACAAAGAAGTGAATTAATAGAATAGTCAGTGAGGGATGGCTTTGTTCAAAGACCATGATCTTGCAGTTTGAAAACTAACCAGAAGGAAAGTTTTTGGGAAGCACAGAATGAGAGAGAGCTATTGCTAGTATTATCTTTCAGGACATTGAATAGAGAGCTTGGTAAGTATCAGTTCCTGCAGAAACTCTTCCAAGAGACATTGCATAGGAGACATACAAATCTGCAAACTTAGCAAAATTCCTTTGGGAAATTTCCAAAAAGCAGGCAGGCTAGAAGAACAGTTCCCAGCTAAGAACCAATTGGGACATTAAATTGCTCGTGTGTCAGAGTCAGTTCATAAGAGCTTCCCAGAAATCTCTAGAAAAAAAATGCTTAGAGTATAATTTGATTAAGGAGATGATGAAACAACAGGGAATCATGCCAACCTGAGGAGGCTGCCCTTCAAACCCAGGAACTGAAGGTAGCAGTGAAGGTCTCAAATGTGTCAAGGGCGGGGGAGAATGTAGAGGCTTCAGCTCGAGAAGCACTAATAATCTGTCTGAAGTCTTGTGGGAGTGTGTAGGAAAAGTGTTACATGCTCTTTTGGAATGAGATGGACAAGGATGAACTGCGTGAGAAGAGCACGGAGTCAAAACATCTGCAGTTTCCTCTAAAGAGGACTGAAAGTAGTTTGATACACTGGAAAATATGCTACAGGTCCTCAAAACTCACTCTGGAGCATCTATTTTTTGGTTGCTTTCATTTAATTAAAAGATAAGCTTTTCTTGGCTCCTTCCCAGATGTCAGTTTTTCTCTGAATTCTTGCTAGTGCAAGCGATGCAATCTTGGTGAGGTACTCACTCTGAGCAAAGCAATCATTTTTCCATTAAGCATCCAGAGGGGAAAAGAAATATAACAGAAAACATGCAAAAGTAATTAACCTTGGTTTTCCCCACAGAAATTTCTACCTGTAGTTTTACAAAGTAGCAGCTTGACCTATGATATTTGTGTTGCTTCGAGGCTGACAAAAAAAAAAAGACAAATGCAATAACTATTAAGTTTATTCTAAGCAGAAAATCATGTCTCTATTAAAATAATTTTTACCTGCCACTCATTCCTGCTTATGGCTACCCAGCTTCAATGATCTGAGGGGTTGAATTGAAATCTTTTTTACATAATACTTATTTAGGAACAAAATGTTAAATGGACACCTGTTACCTCTATGGCTCCCAGTACACACTTCTTATATTTCTGATTTACCAAGTCAGCTTGCCCTCTAAACTTTTCTCCAACTTGATTGTTGCTCTGGATTTGGAAAGGGTACATCTTCTGCAGTTTTTAGATGCCCCAGACTAAATGGTTCCATGATTCTGTAATACAGACCAAGTGAAGCAAACTGAAACCTAATGGAAGGTGTTGATGATTTTTGAATCATCTATTAGACAACTACTAAAATTCTGATTTGAGTAACGTGTTGAAGAGTCATAAAAGAGTCAAACTCCAAACAGAATATTAATTGCCACATATTGCAAACATGTTTTGAAAAATCATTTTGCTACCGATATATATTTTTTTCATTTTCCTTGTGAGAGGGAGGGAATTAATTACTTTAAGTAATGGTATTTTTATTTTCTTAATACAAGGAATTCACATTTCTCAGTTTCACTTTTCCAATGATGTGTTTGCCTTCAGCCAAGGTACAGGTGAAGATTAGGGAATCTGAGAAGAAAATTTAAAAATTAAGCCTACAATTAATGAAATTAATGTTTAAAAGGAAAAAGATGTTATTAACAGATCTTTTCACCTTTCGGCCTGATCGAGTTGTATTCAAACCTGGTGTTTATGATGAAGGAAAATCATAGCTATGCATAGAAAGCTGCCAAAGAGGCTTTGGACAGGTTGGTTTCTTAAATAACAGTAATTTAACCCACTTACAGCTTCCTGGACATAATACCTGAGGAGAAAGAGAAGGTGGCAAGTTGTTGAGCGGAAATAAAAAAAAACAAACCTACAAATGTTGATTTTTTAAAAAAGGATCCTACTAGTGCAAGGACTGCAGTGCACAGAGGGAGTCAGGTTCTGCTCCCAGGGAACAAGGCAAGAGGAAACAGCCTCACGCTGCAGCAGGGGAGGTTTAGATTGGATAACAGGGAAAATTTCTTCACTGAAATGGTTATCAAGCATTGGCACAGGCTGTCCAGGGCCGTGGTGGAGTCACCATCCCTGGAAGTGTTAAAAAACATGTAGATATGGCACTTAAGGATGTGGGTTAGTGATGGACTTGGCAGTGCTGGGTTAAGGGTTGAACCTGATGATCTTACAGGTCCTTTCCAACCAAAACGGTTCCATAATTCTGTGATTTGAGGTTCGTTGCCGCTTTTCACCAATTTAGTGGCAGCACTGAGTGCTGAGTAACCAGCAGTTAAATGTCACAGTGCTGCAAATAATTAATTAAATACCTCATGTTTTCAGGTCAAATTATGCCTAAACAAGTAACAGTCTGTGCATGTCTGAAGTGCCTCACATCAAAAAATGCCAAGCTACTTCCCATTAAGTGATTGATGCCAGGCACAAATAGGCTCCTTGTCACACGAGCCTTAATCTTGCTTTTTTAACCACCTTATGATGTTTGTACTGTAATCTTCCAACTTTTTAATAGGAATCCAAGGGCAGATTGGTTATTTCCTGACTGGCTGATCTCTAAACCTGTAAATCTACGCATGTGAGCAGTTTTCTGCTATGGCAAATTTTTTATTATTTTGATCTGTATCCAAAACAGTTGGATCTGGAAATTGGGACAGAAATGTGAGCTGACAACATCCCAGTATTTCCTGTGTTTCAGATATGAAACTGAGCTTCCTTACAGAAGTCAGGGCCAAAACCAGTTCTGGGGTATGCATTTACAAGACTTTTTCATTTTATTGGATTTTTCCATCCCTGAATACAATTAAAGAAATATTACTATGATAGAATACCTAGTGGTATTTGGCAGAAAGTCAGAAATTCACACTACATTTTCTGAAGGCACTCAATTTTTTTTGTATGTATGAGATCATGCTATCCATTATTCCCTACTGATGTCTGGTCTATGATATTCCAGATATTCCTTGAGAATGCTAGAGAGAGTGCAGACACCTTGGCAACCCCTCTAAAGAAAGCACAAACCCGGTTTATTAATAAAATTACTACAGAATTGTATCATAATATCAGCTACAATATTCTGGTTCACATTTCTACGTATCATTTGGCAGTATTAATTTTTTACAAGTACAGATGTTTTCTCTTCCTGCACTTTGATAGTACAGGCTCTTCCTTCAGATATTTTCAATTCCTTACTGACATTTCTTCCTGATACAATCCTTGCTATAAACTGTCTTTGCATGAGTAGGAAGTTTCAGCATTTCAGCAAAACATTCAGTGTGACAAACTCTTAGGAGACCATTAGAAGCAGACTTAAACCCCAAACATCTGGTAAATATTATTAATTAATTATTAAATTTTGGGCTCCAAAACACTTATGAAGTTCCATAACAAATGACTGTGCCATGATCTACTGTACAGGGGCTTAGCTATCCCTGACTGCTGCTCCCCCTTCTAGAAGCACAGGCTGTATGATCTCAGCAAGCTCTGAAAGAAGATTTTTTTTGCTGAGCTTTTGTTACATCTTGTGCAATGTAAGGAAAGACTGAAGTGAAATTGAGACAGCGACGACGAGAGAGAGAGTCAAGATTAAAGATAACAACATGGAAAATAACCTCAAGCTATAATATTGTAAAGTCAGAAGTCAACTCAGCAAGAATTAGGATGATCCTGTTTAAATAGCACAGGGCAATAGTTTCCAATGGATTGCCAGCTGCCTAGCCAGCAGGCCCAAAATCTATGTGCATGGGGGTGGTAGGCTTTTAGGAAAGGCAGGACCTGTGGGGTAGCCTTCTCAAGAAGATTTATAGGATTCCTTTGGCTCTGGAGACCTCTGTTCCCAGCATTTGCCCAACCTAATTCATCAGTAAGAAGAAAGACAGGAACGTGTTTGAGCAGATCATCATCCTTTTGTTAAAAAGTCATCTAAATGAGTCAAAAGATGTGTGGTTTATGTTTTATGAAAGCTGCACTTCCCAACAGTCAAATCCTCAGGCTGTGTGGAGAATTTAACAAAATAGAACACTTTGATAGCAAATGATTCAACCTAAAGAATCAAATTTTTGGGCAGCCTAAATTGCCCTGACAAGCTCCCTTCATGCATTGTTTTCACTGCAGGAAGATACTCAGTCCTTAGGCAGATCACAGTAAACACAGCTGAATTAAGATGCCATGGTTTAACAAAAATGAACCTTAAATTACTCATTATGCAGGACTGCAGAAATGAATGGTCAGAAAAAATCGAGATCAGAGGTTTTTCAGTTTTCAACTCCCAGCTATTTTAGCTATTCCGCTTTCAAAGACCTCTGATTGTGAACTGGCAAAAATAAAAATGAGGACCACAGCAAAAAGACACCACGTTCAATCAACAGTGCAACTGAGACATAGATCAAAGAGTTCAAGTACCTGTGGTAATCTGGGCAGTTGGGTTAAGATGTTGAAAGATGACTGGATGGTTTTATTTTGTCCTTTTAATTACCACATAACAGCAACACAGAGAAAATAGATATGTAAAAACATTTAAACACAGACACGACCTAAGTACAAAGGGACAATAGCTAGATATTAATATTTATTTCTCACATGTGACCCAGGATCTATTTTCTTTTAGTCTGGTAGGAATGTTTTTATCATATCAACAAATCATTATTTTGCCTTCAGAAAATCTCACTGATAGCTTACAGTGATAGTTCATTTTAAACAAGCTACTTCATTATCTTCTATGCTGCTGTATTTAATTACTACAGAATGGCATTACCTGGAGTAGCCAATACTGCCTTTGAAATAAACAATAACAATTTATTGAAGCATGAGATGATGTTATTCATTTCCATCTCAGGCCGCCATGCACACACATGAAGTAACAGAGCTTTGAGCCCAAAATACCTCAGAAAGTCATGTGTGTGTGTGTGTATTTTCAGTAATTCCATTGTCTACTAAATCCTTCCACCTCTTCAGGTTCCAGTGATGTGATCAGATTTGTGATGATCTTTGTTACTCAGGCCCTCATTGTGACTACCCTGTGTTGAAATGTTCTGCTACAACAGAAGCTGATAGGATGGCACATGGAGTCAAACCTTGTGGGCAATACAGCAAGGTACTTTCATAAAACCATTTTCATAAGGCAGGAGAAGAGAAATGCGTTGACCTCCTCTGTGCATAAATACTCTCTTAGCAAGTACTTTTTAGGCAATCAGGATGTTTGACTCTTGCACAACTGGAAACACCTTCACTGATAATTGTGGTGCTTGTCAGACTCTACCATTTTGACCCTGCAAGCATGGCCCTCAGGAGGTTTCTGAGTAGATGNGGGGGGGGGTGGAAATCAAAGCAAAATAAAACAAAAAGGACCTCCAAGCTGCCTATGTGATTTTGCGATTGGTCACTGAGAATGCTCATTTTTCTCACATAAAAAGTTATTTGTTCGTGTGAAAAAGAAAGAAAGCTTGAGAGAATGGTAAATTTGATTGTCTATCATTATACAGAAAGACAGAGAGAGGAAATTAACTTTCAAAAATTAGAAATAACAAGTATAGAAAGCAATGAAACCAACAAAGCCATAATCTTCTACTAATTTCACTACTCATGTGGTTAAAAAAATGATAAAGAAAAATTATATTTGAAATTAAACTTGAAGAAGATTTGTCATTTTTTGCAGCTCTTTTTGAGTTTAGAAGTCCTTATATAATGGATTCTGGACACCAGACGTAGTTTCAGCAATCCAGGCTTTTTGATTACTTTTCCTACTTCTGAATTAAGTCTGGTAAGAAGATCAGATTTCATAGCAAAGATGAATATGTGTACAAATTTTGGGAGGAGAGACAGTACGTGAGCTGAAGTATTCCATCATGTCTAAAAGGATGTTTGGAGAAAAAAAATATCACCAAAACACCCAGGAAATGCTGTTTGTGTGTGAAGTAGGAAAGGCAAAGGCTTAGTTTAATTAAAAGATTTAATGGGGGGAGAGGTTGAAGAGACCCATAGAAGGTATTAAGACAGCACCAGGGATGTCGGGTGGATTTCTGGATTATCTGACATGGACAGAACATCCCATCTCTATCCACTCCTTTTTCAAACAAGACCTAGACTAAGCTTTGCAATACATGGCTTAGAAATTGCCCCCCTTGAAACCTGCAGTGCAGAAGGCCAAGCGCTCTCCTTGCTGAAGTTATGGGTTCTGATGCAAAAAAGAGGGTTATTTATCATCCAGCTTTGAAAGAAGCTGGAGAAAACAATTGCCTCCCCTTCAGATGGAAAATGCATTGAATGATTCAGCCTCCCTCTTTAGAGCCATTTGGATCTGAAGGCAGCGACAATAAAGAAAAGAAAAATGGGTGTTGAGCGGCCTGGTGTCATTCAAACCCTTCTTGTAGCAGCAAGTTCTTTGTCTTCAGGACAAATGCAAACGTCCTACATTTATTGGACCTGCAATGTTGTTAAAAAAGCATTGTTTGAATGCTCATCAGTGTTAGCCAGAAGAGAAGGGAAGGGAAGTCCTAATAGAGGCAGGATGACAGCTTTCCACCCTGAGGGGGAGATTTACTTGGCAGCAGAAGCCTCTCTTTTCCTGAACTCCTTGCAATCCTTATCCATACCAGTCATCCGGCTTTGAAACCTCCAGTCATCATTATTCACTGTATTCCTAGCATGACATTTTCTTCAGCAGAATTTCATATGGCTTCTGTTCCATGTTATTGTTTCTTTTATGAATGTTAATAAGATTTTCCTGAAGGGAACTGGGGAAAATAGAATTAAAAAAAAAAAAAAGAAATTTGAACATTTGAACTCCTGAGGGAAACAGAAAGGAATAAAACAAACAAAAATCAATCAATAAAAATAGCTCTAGGTTTTATATTAAAAAAATTTCTTTGTCTACTTTACTAAAAGATTATCCTAGCGTCTTGAAATGTTAATATGGAGGAGTAGAGAATTAGTATCATGCTGACAATGGAAGACACAGGTAACTGAGAGGAAGGTTGTTAAAATGTTTAAAACGAAATTTGTCTTTCCTCATTCTTACTACTTTCAAGATTGAATTCACATGCAAGAAAGGAACCCACTGCTAAACACTTATTATTACCTTTGCTTCAGTAAAAATGTGAGCGTTCAGGGCACATATGTGGAATACTGTAGTCCAAGGAGGAAAGGAAGGAAAAACTAACATAATACTCCTGGAACTTCTGAGGGGAAGAAAAGAGCACTCCTGCCATGAATTTAAACTGCTGTGAAAATATATGCTGTCTATTAATCACTGCAAAGTTCCAAGATGTATGAAAAAGAGACCTAAAACCTTCTGCATATAAAAGAGCATTATTCATCGTTCTACAGAAAAGCAAAAATGCATATACACAACACTGGCTTGTAACTGTGCATCAGGTGGTGCAGCATTAACTCCGTTTAGTAAGGATTCTGCCAGTATCAATTCCCTGGGGGAGGTATCTTGAGATAACTCTCAAGCTTTCTGCTATTTCCAAAGCAGCACTTCTTACAGGGGATGGAGCATTTCTTTCTCAGGTGATGTGCTGCCAGTGTTGGCATCTGCAAAGTGACACTGACTTCATGCTGTGATGAAAATATAGTTAGTGTGCTCACATAATTAATTGCTCTTAACACATATTGTCTGGCTATTAGCCAAAGCTTTGATCATTCTTGAGCACTGAAGAACCTTTTACATGGTGAATGACGAGGTAAAGTACCCAGCTGTTTATTTTTGACTGCTGTACATTAACTACGATCTCTTCACTTTGTTTTATTCAAACCTCAGTTTCTCCCAATGGAAAATGAATATATTAAAATATATCCACCTCATAAATGTGGCAGGAGGACTAAACAATCTGCTTTTACAAGAATCCTGAGAGACTAGGAATTTTTGAAACTGTTTACCTTCAGAAACTTTTTTCTTCTTCAGCTGCCTACCATTTTTCAAATATGTTGCTCCAGCTTTTCAGAAACATTTTTTTAAAGCTCCAGATCATTTAAAGCAGAGGAAAATTCTAAAAATACTCTCAATGTATGAATATAGTCCCTCAAAGTTTGTTTTCTTAGCTATATTTACTAAAGCCATAGCACTTCAGGAACGATGTAAAAATATATATAAAGGCTTGCAGACATTTTTCTGATGTGCACTTTTCCTGACAAATAAAAACCGTGAGCCTTTACCAGTGTATTAGCTGAAACTATACACCTGGGTACAGTTTAAGTCATGAGGATTTAAAGATCTGTTGGATCAAGGTCCACATTCTTTTTGGAAACAGATGTTGCCATAAATACGCAACACTACCTCTGTTTTGTAAGAAGAAAATCTGCACATACACCCAAGCAAGCAGATTTTCAGTATTTTGTAAAAAGTGTGAAATATCTTGTTTACTTGATTCTTTCTGAAATTCCAAGGAATTTCCCCAGGAGACAGTAAGCCTTTGTGCACATGCACATCCCAGCAGGGCTCTAAGGAAAGCTAGGTAAAAATTATCTTACTATTTCGGTGAAAATATTAACAAAAGGTAAATCTTGAACGTGACACTTAGAACTAGGACTTTGAAATCTCTGCCAAGTGGTAGCTTTGGCAGCTTGAAAAAGGAGACAGCTTATAAAAACTGCTTCAAACTCATTATTAAGTGGATCAAGGAAACAAATATGTACATCAATTGATTTTTCAAAAGAGGCTTGAAAAAGCATCATTGGGCACAAGATGCCCAAATGTCTTGAAACAGGCCCCAAAAGGAAGTACCAGATAAAGATGCTTTTGAAATCTTGCTCTGAGTTCAAGGGAACGGTTAGCAGAGCAAATTAAACACGCCACTTGAGGGGTGATGTTTAGCCATACATATTGGTGACTTCCAGCTACCACAAACTGCATCACATTCTCAGAGTCTAATTTAATATTTTGGGCTGGGGCATCTTCTGTCCTTGGAGCCCCATTCATCTGGATTCTGTAAGAAGGGCACTCTCCTACTCTAGATTAATATTTTAATGGCTTTTTTCCTAATTGTTCTGCTTGTTGCTGTGAGTTAGATTGCTGGAAGCAAAATTTGTGTGACTTAATCATTTGTATATTATAAACAGAGATGGAGAGACGGGAAGGAAGTAGCATGAATAAAATATAAAAATGCATTGCTTTTTCTGACCTGCTTTAAATGCCAGATTAATGACTGCTTGATTTAGTTCTACTTTTTTTCCCCTTGTTCATCTAACAAATGGTTTCTTAGCACTGTGTTGAACACAGTTTATTTTTACCACTAACGCCTTGGATCCCAGTCGGGGTTATTAGTACTATGACATGAGATCCAAAAGTTCAATACCACAAACACAAATCTTTTTAAAGAGAAAAGATTTCATGTGCATCGCTCCTGAATCAATTTAACTCTAAAGCACCTGCTCGAAATTGGAGTATGTTTTCTATTCATTTCTTGAGCTATTGTATTTAAATAAAAGCTTCCTCCTGGTCCATTTAGTTTTACTACGTGTACTTTAACCACTGGACCAAGGAACACAAAGACCTGGAAGTCATGATGCCTGCTCTCTGTACACAGCTCTGTCATTCTCCTAGCACTCCCTGTTGTTTCAATTTCCTCGGCAGAGAGGGAAGAGGTGATAAAATTTTCAGATATTTAAAGCAATTTATAGAAACTCTGTGGCTGTTATTAAATTCCAAAAGGTTGCTTGTACTTTATCTCTTATCATAAAAAATTCCAGTGCAGGAACATTTTACAAATGATAAAGTTATTGCAGCCTTTCTTTCACAAAAAAGCCAGAAGGGATCCCATCCTGTCAGCTTCTTTTGCCAAGAGAAGCTGTGGCTGCCCCATCCCTGGCAGTGTCCAAGGCCAGGCTGGATGGGGCTTGGAGCAACCTGGGATAACGGAAGAAGTCCCTGCCCATGGCAGGGTGTTGGAACAAGATGAGCTTTAAGGGCCCTTCCAATAGAATATGTTTCTATTATATAACTAGCTATAAAATAGATCATTCTGCAGAGATTCAATAGTAGAGCTGATTGAAATTTGTATTTCTGTTTTTTGGTTAAATTTTGAAATTTGTCTTTGTTTAAAAGATGAATGAAGATCAGTTTGTGGAACCAGTTTTCCTTTGGTTTTGTTTTGCAGAGCTCATAAAATGTCATTGAAGAAAATTGCTTTATGGAATTTGCCATTTTTAAATGGCACGTTGAAATATGAAGTGTCAACCAGAACATTGCATTTTAAAAAAAGTTATTATTTAATGATTTTTCATTAGTAACAATAACAACATTAGAGTAATAGCACTGCCAGTAGTCTACTTTAGTATGAAATAAAACATTTGAGGGTTTTTTAAGTATTATGGACAATTGTCTCTAAATGATAATTGAGATATCTTCTTTGGTATATTAGACTGAGTGTTACTTGTATTACTACAGCATAAATGTTCAAGTTTTTGAGGAGGGGCTATTTCACCTGGTACAAATTAGCTACTGTATATAATTATCTTGTGAAGAAGAGGAATATTTCAGTATTGTAAGAAGACACTGAAATGATGCAATACATCATGAAGACACAAATCATGCAAAAACTAAAACCCCATGCATAAGCCCCAAAGCTATTTGTAGACAACTTTGGAAATAAACACTTTTCCTCTTTATCTGATCTTCCCAATCCTCTTGAACCACTCCGATCATTCATCCCTTTCAGTCTTTCCTCAGAAAGGTTCTTTAGCTGGGGTGTGTGGCATTCTCACCCAGATTCACACATGCGATTGCCAAATGTGTCCAAGTAGGAAAGCAGTAACACGAGTTGGAGTCCTGGCCTCCACCTGCAGCCATCTGATCTCATCTCCAAATTTCCCTTCAGCCACTCCTGATGCCTCTTAACACACACTGACTTTGTAAGGAAATAAATTTGTCATTTACAGAGGACGGAGGAAACAGCAAGGTCACCTTAACTACACATAGTTCAGAGAGAGTTCAGAGGTGCTTAAAAAGTGTTGCAAAAGATGACAAGTCAAGAGAACAGCTCACCCAAGTGATTGTGGTGCCCTGCGTCTGATCTGAGTAAGGCCAGATGAAAGAGAACAAACAAATGAGAAAAACAGAGTAGGATAACCCTCATCTCTGCCAGTATTAATTAGATAAATAAGAATTTGCACTGAGATAATCTGTGAGCATGTTGTTCATTCTCAGGAAAGGAGAAGGATGGGGGGCAGTAGGGGGTATCCATTGAATTTCTGTGAAGTTCACATCGTGATTAGAGTGAATGATTAGGACAATAATTAATATAGTTAGGCTTCCTCCTCCTCCAATGGGCAGCTTCAGACAGAGCAGACCTGTCTTCATAGAGCCCTTCTGCAGTCCCTGAAAAGAGGGAGGCTCATCCAGAGGCTGACACAGCACATCCCTTCAGTCCTAAAGGCACACTGGGACAACTTCTCCATTTTTCCTCAACCATAAAGCAGTAATCTTATCCTGTAATCCACAGGTACCTCTAAGGGTGCTGCAAGGTGTACCTCAGAGCAGCAAACCTTTTCACAGTGTATTTGAATTCTGCTTACAGGATTTTTCACCTGCAGAAAGAAATTGTTAAAGACTGCAACGAAAACAAATTGAAAATCACTGCTCTAGATGCAGCCTAATAAGATTGTCCTTGTGGATCTAAAGTTAGCTGCTGTGAAAAAGCCGTATATGCTGTTTTCCGTTTTCAAAGCTGTGCAAACATGTGAGATTTAATCCACTGAATTAGCTCTGTGAAATCTTAGATCTTCCTGCAGCATTGCACTACGTGGTCTGACACACTTACTAGCAGTTCTAGAATGCACCCAATTACCAGTGCCTTACTTTGTACTCTGATTTCAGCTTATTGCCCTGCGCTGCTTTGGCATATTGTCTCTCTCCTTTTATTTCTCCTTTCAAAAGGATTCTTTGCTGCCACCTACTTGGCACAGTTAATTACAGCAGCACAAAATGCTACCGAAGCAAATAGTAACAGCCAACCTTCACTTGAATAAGGTGCAAAGCAACTGTACGAGTATTTCTTTCTGTTCTTTTTCTTTTCTTGAACACCTATTAATGACAGTCAAATTCTTTCAGCAGAACACTGAGGTGACCATACTGCTGCTGCATAGTTCATCGAAAAGCGGTTTTGGATAGTGCTGGAGCAGGGCACAGCTCCTTTGAAATCTATGACAATTTATAGTGGTGTTGTGCAATTTGGTTTGGGGAGATTTATTTTCCATTTTGCTTTGTTGTGTATTCAAATTTATTTTGTTGATAATGCAGGAGAATATCTGTGCATGTCCAGATCTCTGTTTCTTCCTTAAGCTAAGGAAAACATATCAGAGGGGTTAATTCACCTTATTCGCCAGCAGGGAGGAGTGGAGACACAGTGTAGGCAAGGGATTCACCAGTGAACTGCTTTCTCCATCCTGAGGCGCTGAAGGTGCACCCAGGAAATGCTAATGAGGGATGAGAAGGGTGTAACAACTCCCTGACTCTGGTTAACTCAGTCCCAGCCCAGATAGATCAGTAACCTTCCAGCTCACTCATCCATCAGCAGCTCAGCTGGCTCTGCCAGTTTTTGCAGTGAGCTCTGATTAAGCCGGATGTAACAAAATACATCAGTCGAGGAAACAAAGGCACCTTTCCCCTTGCTGGGTCTGTGTTTGCAGAACACCAAGCATGTCAGAACAGCCCTGCGTGGTGGCTGTGGCTTGTTCTGTGCAGGCAAGAGGATAAATGAAAGGCAGTGTTTCAGGGTATGGCTGCTTGAGAAACCATCCACCCAAGCAAAACCAGCCCCAAACAGAAACAGGAGGTGTACACACTACATGGCTTAGTAGCCAGCTCGTGTTAAATGACAGTGATCAGGCAACCCCTGTTCTATCAGGGGTTAAAAGCTTGAGCTGTCACAATTAATTTGATGTGCTTGATGGGTGGTGAGAGAAGAGTTTGTGCCTCTTATCAGTTCTCTAAAATGATATTCAGGAGATTGTAGGTTTTTTTCAACAATAACTCTCAGTCTAAAGAACAGGAATAGCAAGAGAGCAGTATCACATGTGATGGCTGTATTGCCTGTTATATGATTACCAGGAATGGATTTGATGCATGCTATCACTAAGCAGCACCAATGACAAGTAACTGATATTGGAATGTTTTGACTGACAAGGAACTTGAAGAGTTAAAAAATTATTTTAGGAAGGGATGTAAAGGGTACTGTGCCTTCCAAACTTTTTTTTTTTTTTTTAATTTATTTAAATCGGTAGTTTCAGTTTATCTGGTCTGTTCCTTTCTTAGCAGGGACATTCTGTGCAAAGAGGATACTTATCATCAAGACCTGTTGTATCACATAGCCTGTGAGCTGAGGCAAGAAATTTTCCCATACTGGCATACCAGCATACTAAAATCCTCCAGTAACTTCTTCTTCAGGAAGTCTTTGGCCTAGCAGTGATCTGAGAACCGGATCATTGGACCACATGGGCTGGCGGGGAGGCTGTGGGGATGCCATATCCCAGCCTTGGACCTCGGGAG
>VWZT01010348.1:0-36291 GCA_013397055.1 Pachycephala philippinensis | reverse complement strand
GGCGGGGGACCCTGCTTGGGCTGCCCTGGGCTCCCGAGAGGCCTTGGCCTGCGGGAGATGGCGGGTGAGAGCCCGTGTGCTGCCCGGGCAGGCGGAGCCTGCATCGCCCGTGCGGCGGGAACGGGGGAAACCGCGCGGAGGGCTCGGTCAGACCAGAGGGAGGGAACAAATAACTGCGCGACCTGAGGCTTCGGGGAGTCGGAATGAGCAGGGAGGTGATGCAACTTCACATTATGACAGGTTGTTGCTCATCGCACTTTTAAGGAAAAGGTTTCGTTTCTCAAGCGGGTAGCAGGGTACTACAGCGACAGGAGGAGAGGACACAGTCTTAAGCTGCGTCAGGGGAGGTGTAGGTTGGACATTAGGAGGAATTTCTTAAAAGGCAGGGTGATTGGACGTTGGAATGGGCTTCCCAGGGAGGTGGTGGAGTCACCGTCCCCGGAGATGTTTAAAGAAGGACTGGACGTGGCACTGAGTGCCATGGTCTGGTTGACAGGGTGGTGTTGGGTCACGGTTTGGACTCGGCGGTCTCGGAGGTCTTTTCCAACCCAACCGATTTTGTGATACAGTACCTTGATTTAGCAGTCCCCATTTGCCTTATGTACTGCTAGTGGGTAGGGGACTAGGTGGCTTTCTTAGAGTTTGGCCTAAGTTCTGTTGCATTTCTGGGTAGGAGATCATGGAAAAATGAATCCATTTTTCTTGACTTGAAAGGAACTGCTAGAGCCCATTACCCATACTTAAACAGCAGGAGTTGCTGGCCTAAGTAGTATTTCCCTTGTTATGATGCTGTCTGACATATTCACTACGCTAATGCACCACATCACTGTTTGGATGATTCTGTGAATACAAACACATCTGTGGCTTTGAGATACAGAATAGTAATAAAGCCTAGACCAACACATGGAGAATACCCTGCTGCTGAAGAAATAGCATGTGGTCTTGTGCATAGCAGCTGATGTGGCTGACAGACAACAATAGAGTATTTGTTAGCTGTAACTTAGGAACCCAAGTCTCAAAAAATATTCTCTGTGCAAACTTAGCAAGCTTTTCATTTCAGGAAAAATCCTGTTTGGCTAGTCTCGCCTTTTGAACCTGAAATTAGGTGCAAGTGTCAGTTTGATCTCATTTTGAGGCATCTGCAAGTGATGCTGTGTGGCGTCCTGTAAGGCCCCAAAAAACTCGCTCTACAAGGTCTTTAATAGGGCTTACAGTTGTTCATATATTTTCTGTTAGACATGGGGGAGAAATACCGACAAGATATTCTCAAGAGGTCAAAACAACAAAAACCACTTTACTGGCAACTTTAGAAAATCAGAGAACTTTGGGAAAAGGTTTAGTGCAACATTCAGTCTACATAAAACATTTCTCAAAGCCTTAACTTAGCCCATTCGACTTAGCAAACTCTAAGTCTGTTTGATTGTAGGTTACTCAAAAATTCTGGGAAGGGGGGATTAGAAGAAGAAAAAGACAGAAAATATATAGAAAAGGGCACATATAGCTACTAACTCCTGGGTCGCAGAGGCGTTCAGCTGATAGAAATTCCAAGAGGAAGTAGGGTCAAGACTTGTGCTAGCAGCATGTTTGACCTTAAATACCCCTTGCCTCCAATGTGCCCATGATTGGTGGCCACTGTGTGGCTGGGGTACAGTCTCTGAGGGTGGGGGGTGTGGGGAAGTGCACTGCCTCACCAGAGCAAAGCCTGACCTGCCCCTTCCCCCACACATTTGCACTCCGAAATGTTTTGAGACCTCAATCTTTCCAGTCTCTCACACATCCAGGTTTGTTTTCTAGGCTGTGCTCTTCTGCAGTCAGTTGACTTTGTAAATGAAACCGCAAAAGTGTTGACATCTGATACATAAATATACAAACTAACACTTGTGACCCCAGCTCAAAAACCAGTGAATGCAGGAAGCTCCTTGAGATGAATGAAATGCCTTACCATTCCGGTCCTGGAGAGAGAATGGTGTGTGAATGCAACTTGAAATTGTTCTGCTTTGCATCTCTTCTGCCTTCTCTGTTTCTGGTGGAACAGGAGGGGGAAAATTTTGGTGTAAGGTTTGAGGTTTTTGTTACACACAGGAACAGATTACGCATGGCAAGTCAAACCTGGCTCTGGAGGAAGAGCCTGTTCTAGGTTAGCTAGGCTGATACTATCCTCCTAGCTGTGAGCATTGATTAATAGTCTGCTGTAGTTAAAGCAAAGTCTTGTTGCTCATCCATGGAGAGTGTGGACTCAACAGTCATGCTGACAACAGCATTTTAACATCAGCGACACCCAGAGTATTCAAGCACAGTGCAACTGGGATTTCTGGATTAATTCCTGTTTTCAGTAAAGCAGGTTTGTATTCTTTTCTAATACAAAGGGGAAAACCTATTCTTGCACTGTCTGCAAGAGCTTCTGTGAGTGAGAGCTAGCTAGATGTGGCTGTTCTCCCTACCTCTTCAGAAACAGACTAGCTTCTGAGAATGGCTACTTTCAGAGTGCTTGACTGATCCCTCTGTAGTACCTACTAGAGCACAGAAGGAGCAGTATTTTGGTCAGTTTGTAGTGGTCTTGAGATGAGTGACTAGTGTAATTTGTAAGAGGGTTTGACTATGGGACATACTGCCTTTTATAGCAGGAGCTAATGGGGTATATAAACTTAAAAAGCTGGTGCTGCCAAAGCTTTCCTCTTCATTCTAGCTGCCTCTCTTGTTATTTGAGTTAAAGAAAATGCTGAAAAAATTGCAGCTTCAGCAACAAGTGATAGTTTTAGAAGTGGTGTGTGCTAGGGAGTTCAGGCAGTTGAACCTTTGGTCTGTTTATGCTAGCTTCTGTATTTAAAAAACCTCACTAAATTACATAGTAACCATTGGCAGTCAGCTGATGACTGGGCAAGTTCAAGGGTGACTTGATATGTGTTGAAAATAATGTTTACAACCAAGCTTTACTCAAATCTGCCAGATAGTGTGGACCTATTTTATCTATTGCTGAGAGCAGCAAACTCCTTTCAGCACCATCTGTGGCCAGCAGCCTCCTTTTTGAAGCATTACCTGGTGCTGGGAACCTCTGAGGCACTAGAGGCTTTCATTGTTAGAGCTTCTTAGTTGGCTCTTGGGAACAGATGCCTGCTACCAATGTGTTTGTTGAAGGTAGCATGCCCTTTTCTGCTGGACAACAATAGAAGCAAAATGAGGTCTTGTGTGTGCTTGGGGAGGTTGTAGTTAAATATTTAAGAAAAGAACCAAAACAAACAAAAAAAACCAACCCCCCCCAAAAAACCCCAAAAACAAAACAAAAAAAAAACTCAAAGAACAAACCAATATTGACCAGCATGCTAGCTGAGGTTTCCTCCAGTGAGCTGCTACCTGAAGAAAACGTTCTTTAACAAAGCTGTAAGATCCTCTCAATGTGTGACAAAATAGTCTTGTGGTGGGAGGTTCCCCTTCTGGTAACAGAGATTTTTTTTTTTAGTTTTTTATGTGAAAGCTTGTCACTTTACAGTTAACATGAAAGACAACTAGTGAAGTCAGTTGGACAGGTCAAGCAGCTTGTTTTTTGTTTTGCTCCTGCTACTGTCTTCCTTCCTCCAGGGAAGTTAAGCTCACTAGAAAAACTTCCAGAAGTTCTCACTAGTTCGGTATTTTTTAATTTGCAGGGTAACACCTTCGGACCCAGCATCTCTTTTAACTGTCCTACAGCAATTTTGGCTGATATTAGAGATGGTTTGCATGGTAACACCTGATTTGTAGTCAGGACCAGGTCACCAGTGGTGAATGGTATGTGACCAGCTGTAATTATGATGCTGTCCCACTTTCCCTTTGTTCTGTGCAATAGCAAACCTGAGGTATGTGGCCATATGATGAACACATTCCAGGGCTGGGCTTCCTTTTGCAGAATACAGTAATTATGTAGCTGGACAGGAGAGTTACAGGTTAAAAGAGGATGGTCTGACTGGCAGCTGTGGGAAGTGGAATCCGTAGAGTGGTGATGTTACAGTGCAGAGGTCTGAGAAGCTATACCAAAAATCAATATTAGGATTTCAAGGCCAAAAGGAGTGAGGCTTGATTGTGGAACGTGTGGTATAAGTAAGTACTGGGAGGGAGCAGCAAGCGTGGATTGTTGTGTACAGGGACATTAAACACTGTTGGTGGGAATGGGTGCAGGAATGCATACTATGTTAGTACAGGAGTAGGGGAATGTATGGAGCCAGGAAAACTTAACTGTTCCCGTCTCTTTCAGAATGAGAGTAGGTGGTGTGGAGTGTTACAACTGATCTTGTAGCAGAGTAGACTGTGATGTCCAAGCTGCAAGGATGGAAAAACCAACATGGATGCTGTGTCTCTGAAGAGAGCTACGTGGGGAGGGAAAAAGTCTGTTAAAGGGGAGATGTAATGCTGAATGTATTTGAAGTTACAGGAAGCTGTGGAGACTTTCACATGGAATTATACATACATAAGAATGTTCATGCAGGATCTCTTCTTGCTTATTAAATATACTTGTGTCCAGTTTGACTGTGTGCCCTTTTGGCTCCTCACCTGCGTGACGTTCTTTAGCTTATTAGACTCAAGTCTCAATTTATTGTGGCTGATTGCAGAAGCTGGTATGAGTTAGTTAACTCCTCCTGCACTGCAAAACGAACCCCTGTGTACATCTGGCAGTAACCACACTGCTTTCTGTCAGCTGTTGCTGACAGGACTCCAGTGCTTTGCTCCGTTAAGCTGGGGTGATTAAAGCAGCTATCTTTTGAAGTTTATACTAACAGCTCTCCTGAAGCTTGATTGCCAAGACAACAAAGTTGAAAATCATTGAAGTAGCTTGTACTTTCTTTGACAGTGTGAGGAAGTACGTGGTCAGCACTTTCTGCTTCTGCCTGAGATATTTGTTTGCCTTTTGCTAGCATGCAAGTATGTATTGCTTTTAATGTCTTTCAGTTCTATTAAAGCATTCGCTTTTTGACCAGCAAAAATGAGTAATGGCATGTAAGGATGTTTCGTTCCAAAGAATATCGTCCAGAGATGATTGGTGTGACTAAGTGTAACACACAGACTTGAAGACTCTGAATAAGTATTGGGTGTTTATTTGTGTAGTCTGTATGTGTAGCGTTGCTTTGGCTAGTGATACCAAATGTGGGTTTACTTGGCACAATAACTATCCTATGAGGTTGCTTTTGAAAACATGCTTTGGAGTAAAACACACAATATCATTTTAATGTTAGCCATTGATTGGAAAAGTCACCAGAGTGGAGGACTGTACAAAGGTTTGTGTCTGTCCTTTTCAAATTCTGCAAAGGAAAAGTCCATTCCAGAAGAGCCTTACTGCCAATCCAGAAATGAGAATATGGATTATAAAAAACTGTAAGGATCACATTTTGGGCTGTCAGAGTTGAGCATCGTAACTAGAGAATTTCTAGCTTGTTTCCACAATTCAATGAGTTAGACTGACTGAGCGTTGTGGTTGTGTTCTAATTGGAGAGTCATAAGACACTGACTGCTGCTAGCACCAATGAAAGCAATTCATACTGAAACACTTGCATGATGGTACAAATAACCCAGTTAAGTGTTTAAAAGCTGCCATAATGATTAGTGTGTTAGGTCTGAGAGCAAGGCAGCATTGGGATTAGTTTTATATCATTTAGGAAAGGAGGGGGAAAATCATTAATGTGTTCAATATTTTTTTTCTTGTAGGTTGAATTTGAGGCAGAACTGAAAGCTGCTGGCGGGAAGCTTATAGTAGTTGATTTCTCTGCCACATGGTGTGGACCATGCAAAATGATCAAGCCCTTTTTCCATGTAAGTAGTTTTTCTGGGTTTATTTCTGCATTAAATTGTATGTAAATGTTTGTGTTGCTTGACCATAACATGGAAGAAAATTCCTTTTGCCTTATGTGATTGCCAGCATTTCCTGGAAAAGGGAGAAATTGCAGAAGGATCTGTTTTTAAGACTACCAAGTGAAATAGACTGACCTTTGATATAGCTGGGAACTAATATGAGGTTTTGTCCTGGTGCTTACATGCATTTCAGGTCCATAGAGATCTGCCAGTTGCATTGCCTCAAGCGGTAGGATACAGAGAGGAAACAATGCTTATCCTTCTGTACATGATTATTGTAACTTCTCCAGCTGTGTTTAGGTGGCCATGTTATCTCCTGATAAAGCAGGAGAAGCGGTAGCATCTTTTGGTGATCAGCTGAAGGCTGCAAGAGAAGGCCTTCCACCTATGTCTTGGAATATTTGAGTCCTTGTGGGAAGAACATGTTTCCACAAACTCCTCCAGAAACAGTCTGGAGCAGAACAGAAAATTTTCGCTCTGGTAGTAAAATAGCTGCTTTAAGATAACAAAACATGTTTCACTAGCAGTTAAAGGAGCACCAGCCTTTCAATTTATATGAATGCATCTTTTAGGAAGCTTTCTTGGAACATTGTAACTGCATAGTTCTTCTTATTTCTTTCTAGAGTTTGTCTGATAAGTATGGTGAGGTGGTGTTCATAGAAATCGATGTGGATGATGCCCAGGTAAGGTCTGGGGTGGTGCTGAGGGAAGACAGCTAAGGACTTCCACACAAGTGACAGAGAATTCTTTTCAAAATGTCTTCACACATACTGAAACAAAACAAGAGCTTACTTCAACTTAAAATTGAAACATAGGGATTTAGCTGGAAAGAATGATTTTTTTTCACAGAACACCTGAACAGAACAAACTGCCTTGGTTATCAGCACCCTTGAAGTCCTATGGCATGTGTCAGATAACTTGGGAGCACTGATCCTTTACTTTGGGAGGGAGCGTTAGTCTAAGGTCTTAAGCTGCTTTGATACAATCTTCCTTAAACCTAATAGTTCACAACCTACTGCTCTGTATGGTCCCTCCACTGCTCCTGGCACTGTCCGCTTTTTCATTAAAAATGAAATTAGGTCTTGAATTAAGGGCAATAAAATGTCTGCTGTATTGCAGTTTCAGCATTGTCAATTAGGTACTTGAAAAATGTCACATGGAAGTCCAAGAGTTGCTATAGGGCTCTTGAGTCTTACAAACAGACATCTGTTTTGATGCAGAGGTCTGGTTTTTTCCAAACACAGAGTACAGGTTAAGATCAAGCTTTTTGCTATTGCATGAATTAAATGTTGAAGAGGGGATCTTTAAGGCTTACTTCAGGGAGATGTTAACACTGCATTGGTTTTGCTAGTGATGGACTAGCAGAAGTGCTTTTGCTTTATCTTGAGCAGTAATGGCTTTACCCTGTCACCTAAACAGAAGTCAGCTAGAGTGGATTCTAAATTTAACACCCTTGAGAATATGCCCAATTGAAGATTGTTTTTTTGTCTCTTCCAGGATGTCGCTTCACACTGTGATGTGAAGTGCATGCCAACGTTCCAGTTCTACAAGGAAGGAAAGAAGGTAGGCTCTGCTTTTTTGGAACTGTAGCAGGCAAGCTAAACACTTGAAAGAAGACTGGGAGTGTTGGACTACTTAGTCTGCCTTCTCTTGATTATGTCTCTGTGGCACCACTAGCATTAAGACACTCCTGAGAGCAAGCAAGTTCATCTTAGTACCGCAGCAAATGTAACCAGCAGTTAACCGGTGATGCAAACTATTTTGTTCACAGGTAGTGAACTGAGTTAGTTACACGTCAGTCTTACAGGCCAAGCTTCCCGAGAGATAGCGGGGTGAGATGTCAGTGTTAAGACTGCTAGTCTATCTGCCTAGCACCCCGCTCTTTACTTGGTCAGTGTTTGTTATCTGGATGCAGCTTGTGTTCAAGCAGAGACAATGACTGTAGGTGCCTATGGAATGCCACCCAAACAGAAGTCTCTAACCTGGTTGAGGTTATATACAACAAAAAACTGTTTAGCTTATTTCATAGAGAGAGGTTGTATAACCTTTGAAGAGCAGACCTCTTGTGTCTACTCTGCCAAGAGATGGACGAGATGGGATGCAGGTTGTGCTCTGACAGCACAGTGGGCTGCCTGTGCAGGGTAGTTTGAGTAGCTCTCTGCCTGAACTTGCTGAGCTGAATGTGTTGTCCTAGGCTTTTAGTTTGCCAAGCAAGCTGACAGTAGGCTTTACTAAAGGAAAACAGTGCTTGGGTGTAAGTTTCATGGCTGAAGGGGATGGAATTGCACCTTGGATAGTTGCGTGTTACATGTAGGGTGACTTGCAGTTCAGTATGAACCTTTGACAGTTCTGTTAGGGTGAACTTAGGCAACTTTGTGATGTTATTGGAAGAATTGTGATTACAGCATGACAGTCAATGTGTTGCTTTTTATATCAAACAAGCAGTTTCATGGCCTGTAGTGTAGTCTGCTCTGTACCTTGCACCCCTGTAGATACAGGAAGACAGAGCTGCTGTTTTTGAGACAGCAGAGGAATGTTGCCTCTATCATTTTGCCCTGTAAGTTGCAAGAACAGTTCTCACAGGAGAAGCCAGGCGCAGGGGTAGGTCATTTGGAACAGTCCTTCCAGAATTTGATTGGTAGGGTCCTGAGCAACTCAAGGTGACTTTGAGCTGCCTCTGATATGTGGGGAGCTTCAGAATCTCTTTAAGCCTCTGAGTCTTACACAATTCAGGATCAATGGCAGTCTGGAAGTGAATTTTGATAGTCTTTTGTCTCATATTTTGCATTGAGTGGGAAATAAATACATGAACATCTGCAAAATACTCCATTTTCAGGGTGGGAAACATTTTAGTTCTTAGCAGACTTGAATAGATGTGTATGTGACTGGATGCTATGCAACTAATGTTAAGAAGCATTGAATGCAAGAGTTCTAAAAATTAATCTCTCTTTACAGGTGCAGGAGTTCTCTGGGGCCAATAAAGAGAAGCTGGAAGAGACCATTAAAAGTCTAGTCTAAGCTCCAATCATGAAGACTTTGAAGCATGACTGCTTTGATGGGGATTACAGCCTGTAACTTTTCTACTTTAAAAAAAAAAACACAATTAAACAAGCTAGCTAGATTAAGTGGTGCAAACTATCTTCTTGGTCCATATAAATATGGAGTACAATAAACTCTAAACTCTTCACTTTTGGATATTGCTGTGTATTTAACAAAAATGTTAAGAATTTCATAATGTCAGGTGGGTGTCAGATTTTGCTGTGTTAAAGGAGTACTGTCTGGATACAAAGACTTGTCAAAGGCAACCTCATCTATTGTTGGCATGGGATAGCCATGACAGTTGCTTTAGGAGGAGTCTGCTGCCACCTTACTCAGATGGTAGTCACTAGGCTATAATCTGGTTTACAAATACAGAAAGCAGAATTGGAGAAAAGAGGGTGGTCACTGGGTGGGATAGTTCTTTCTTTCATTACATCTTTTTAGTTAAAAGACTTTTTAAATGTTTCAAGCTGCATTTTAGACTTCAAAGCTAAGAGTTGTCCTTCCAGAGCATAATACCCATTCTACCATGGATCTGCAAGGTAGGACTTGGACTTGCTGCCTTTTTGCCTTTTCAGTTCTGCCTTGTCATTGGTATGTGTACCTTCGGGTTCTATTAGTAACAAAGTGTGTTTAGTCCGAGTTGGGCTGCTTTGTTCCTAGGCAATAGTCTGGAACAAATGGCTGAAGAAGTAAAACTTGTAATGTCTTAAGGTCAAGAGAATTTATATACTCTTGTAATTTTCACTTGATTGCACTGTTGCACTCTCAAAACGTACTTGACACTGCGTTGGACAGTAGACTGCACTCTGTGGTCCTCCAATCCTGAATCAGGCTGTCTAGATGAATGCTGACCTGCCAGCCTTTTTATACCTGCCATTCACCTACTCTTGGCACTATTACCAGGGAGAACCGTGTTTTTTCCACTGTATCAAAATGGCTTCCTTGCTGGCTTTGATCTTGTCCTGTATAAGAACTCAGTAAAGAAGAGAGCAGAGCTGTTCCTAGCAGTGGGTGCAGCTTAGTGAGCTGTGCTGCTCACTGAGTATCATGCATGGAAAAGCTAGACTTCCTGCTGCATATTCAGACAATGTGGAATGAGTGAGCCTCTTGTCTTTGTGGTTGGGAACTCACCCATGACTCAGCCTTCCACTCACTTCACAAGCATGCATGACTTTCTTCATGGCTCTGGAGGACTGGAGGCCTTGAACAGCTTAATGTATATGTTCCCAATTTGAAACAAGATTTTTCTAGTCCAAGAAGTGGCCACACCCTTTACTTGAGGATGAGCCATCAAGGTTCTTCTTGGATGTAAGTTCTGAGTTGTGATTATGCAATGAGAAGAAGATGGGAAATATTTTCCATGTAGCTCTGGCTATTTGACTAAGAGAAGTGCAGCTGTGTGTTTGAACAACTGTTCAAAGGTAAATGGGAAACCACTACCCCAAGTGGTGCCATGGACAGACTTGTGAGGAGAGAATAAAATGAAGCTGTAGCAAGAATGCATTATTAGCATCACACATCTGCAAACAAGCATTGCTTTTGAAAGCAGTTTCTGTGTGGCCTACTTCTGGGCAGTAACTGTGAGTAAGAAAGGTTTAAAAAATTCCTGCTTAAAGTTCCAGATGAAGTTCAGTAAGAGGCCCGGCTTCGCACTTCATCCTTAAGAAATAATACTAAAGTGTGCTGCAACATACAGTATTTCTGCTGAGGTGAGGCCAGACCAGGTTGTTGCCTGTTACAACAGGGGAAAAGTACAGTCAGTGGTACATTGCTGCTTGTGTGTCGAGTTTGACTTAACACTTAGTTTACTTTTTTAATAAGATGCTACTCTGCAATAGCCTTGGACAATCCAGGGGGCAGTGACTGGAAATTCAAGTCATGATTGGGAAGACCAGAATAGCTGGAATACCACTTTTGCTGAAGCAAAGGGTGCAAAGCAGTTCTTAAAAAGGCAGTGAGTTCAACTTCCTGTGCCACAGCATCTTCCCCTCCCAAGAACTGGTATATAGGCATACTGTGGCGAAAATAACTTCCACAGCCTAATTTGAAAGATGTTCTTTAAGGCTTGGCTCTTTGAGGAATATGCAGTGAGGATCTCCATGTTAGGAAAACTTTCCCTTTAAAGGAAACAACTCATGTTCCTCAAATGCACAGTTATACCAGAATCTGACTGCTTGTAGTTGGTCCTTGTCATTACAGGTGATGGAAAGCAAAGCCTATGTTCTGTTCTGGTTATGTGTAAGGAGCCTCCATTCCTAAAGCAAAAGTGCCCCTACTGGGAGGAGAGAACCCTAGTTCAGGATGGGAACTGGCTTGAGTCTTTCAACAGGCAAGGACAGGGTGTTTCAGTCTTTAACAAGCCTAGGTATAGCAAATAAACATTTTGTTCTAAATAGAATGGGCATGAGTATCCTTGCTAAAGCCTAGGGCTTTAGCCATATGCCCTCCCACATGGGTATTAAGTAATAATACTTCGTAGAGCTCAGTGGGTGCACTTTGTTGCTTGTTTTTTACGTAAAGGTCTGAGGCCAGTATTGCTATGTGCCAGGCAGTAGCACGACATTCACTCTTTCATTAAACTCTGTGGTCTGCTGCTTGCATGAACAGAATTGGCTGCTTTGATCCAGTGATCTGAAAATATGTCTTTAAGAGAGAAGTGGTAGATGGCCAACTGACTTGAATATTTGGTACACTTGATGTACGTGGCAGAGAAAAAACAACATAGAAAGGTTTCTTCTACGGGAAGAAACTTCTGGGAATAAGGGTTTCAGGAAGAAGTTTTCCCCTCAGGCAGTGACTGCAGTCTGTGTCATTTGGCTATGAAATACTTGGGATCTATGCCTTGCTGTCAAACAAGAAAAGCAAGATGTTTTTGTCTGCAGGCCTGTTACATAGCCTCCTTATAATGGGCTGGCCAACAGGAAGAGAAGTACTTCCTTGAGTACTGCAATTAAAACACATAGCTGGAATAATTAGGCTTAATGAGAGAGGACTAACTAACATGAAAGGGCCAAGGGGTCACAGTGAGTGTACAAGTGAACTGTGCGTGATCAAATTGCAGTGGAATAGTGACACTCCTTACCTCCATCCAGGGGTTCTGAAAGGGCTGTTGTGCACTTGGGGAAGTGTATGTCATGCATGTGGGGTGCTTAACCACCCTTGTCTCTTCGATCTCTTGCAGCAGTCAGCCTAGCTAGCCATCTGCTTTCCATTCTTTCTTTGACCTGAATGAAGTTAGACTTTGATCCCCCTCTGGAATTATTCCAGTAAGAGTATTGGTAATAATTTTAATGTTTAATTTCTTAACCTTTCAAAACTAGCTGGATCTACCAAGTTAAAAAATTACTTCTATTGTTTTACCAATGCCAACATACTGTGGCATAGCAGCTCCTCTGTGTTGAGCTCTATTGACATGCAACTTTCAGCCACCAAAGGAATTGGCCGGAGGAGCATACTGTTGAAATCCTTGCTGGATTTATGGTGTTGTGCTGGTCCCTGACCCTCAGTGAGGGGTGGGAGAGTCTGACCTGCTGAAGGTGTCTTACAAGGTACTTTTTCTCATATACTCTTGTTCCTTTCTCCCTGCCACTTTTAAGTTTAGCACTTTTATTTAAACTCAGGTATCACAGAGGGCTTGGCTTTGGCCATTGATTAAGTCCCTTTTGGAGCTGGCTGCGGTGATGGCAGTACCTCTAGGTAATGTGCTAGAGGGGAATGCATGGGGGAAGGTGGGCTCCTAATGTCCTGGTGGCACCATCTGCCTAGCTTACAGGAATTGGAGCATTTGTCATGGATGTGACAGAGGTATAAACAGACTCCAGGGGGTGGTGAAGCCAGGCATTAGGTCCAAAGGCATAGAAGGAGGAAGAATTTTAGACCAGGGTCTCCTCCCCTCTATTGAGTAAGTCCGCATTTGCTCAGGGAGACAATGAAATCTGATATTTCACCTTTCTTTGTTTCTAGTTCCTCTGGGGGAGAGCAAGGACCCACACCATGAACAGTACTCACAGCTGTGAAGCCTGCTGATAAGGGAAACACAGTGGTTTTAGCACTACTTAGCAGGATTGCCCCAAAGGCTTTCAGCCTCCTAGAAGGCTGAGCCCACACTGAGCTACTGATGATGGGCTGAGGACAGGGAGGAGGCATCTCCCTGCACTGTAGGTAATGGCCAGCAGCAAGCTAACCTGTCTGGAGCCGATGGTGTGAGATGAGCAATTAAAAGCAATTAAGGGGTCATGTGAGCAAGATAAAAGCAAAGGATCTGAGGTATGGCTTGCTTCAGTACAGGCAGACGTGGTGGCAGGTTTAAGGTTGGCTTTGATCCAGCTGGAGAATAGATCTCATGTAAGAATGTACTGTGGCTAGGCAATGGTGTCCCATGACCCCTCCTGTAGGCACCAACCCTGGGGGGGCCATTAAAGAAGCTCATCAGGCAGCAATGCATTCCAGGGATAGCTCCCTGATTTCAACAACCCACAGCCTTCTCCAACAATTCCCAGTGCTTCCTGAGGCTGCCTTTGGTGTGGCAGGCCATGGTGAACTCCTCCAGGAGGGTACCCACTGCGTCCTGAGCTCAGACAAGTTATTGCAAACAACCCCAGCTTGACATTGCTTAGGAATAGGACACAAAAGTTGCGTATTTATTAGCCTGGAACAACTCTAGTCTAGAGACCACTTCATTTTGCACAGGCAAGCATAAGGTGTTAAGCAGTTAAACCACTACTCTAGAAATAATGATATGTATAAATGAAGATCTATTTAGCCAACAAATGATGAAGCCAGCAGCTGTTTACATTTAAGATTAAATAAACTCTTCCTCTTGCTCTCATATATTACATCTTCCATTAACTGGGATAATAAAGTCTCAAGAATCCCACTGCCACCCTACTTGCAAAGTGTAATTTATGTAATGGCACAAACATGGCCATGTGGACTGGAGAAAAGCAGCACAAAAAGACCAGAGATAATTATCAGCACAGCCACAGCGCAAATGATTGAAGAATGGCCCCTGCACCCTGGGTGGAGCTGACACCCTTTCCACCTTTGCAGACACATGCAATGGAGAACTGCTGTAGTGCTGAGGAGGACCAAGCCCTTACACACCTTCTGACAGCCAGTGGGACCACCAGGAGCTCACCCTTTCCCAGAAAGCCTTTAAGTTCAGCTGCAAAGTGATAACGTTAGAGGAGGGGGTGCCTGGCAGACGGCATTTGCCACTTCTCGGCCCTGTCAGAGGACAGGCTGGACTGCCTGCACGGTACTACCCATGCTCTGCCCCTAAAAACACACAGAGCCATGTACTGCTGCATCTTTGTTCTACGCTGGGCACTGGCACCTTGTTCAACTTCATTACCCTGGTTGTACTCACAGGATTAGCTTGCTTCACTAGGACAGGGAAACAGACTTTCATCCTACCTTGTGTCACTGCCACGAGGAAAAAATCCCAAATTTTTAGTATTTCCTTTTTATTTTCAACATGTGGAAAAATCCAGGTATCGTTCCACAAAGCTTAGAACTTTGAGGACAACAAAGCTTACAGTAAGAAACTACTGCAAGACCTCCAGACAGTGCCAGACAATGAGGGATATAATTGTCATTATTCATGTGGTGGCAGTGTTCCTGACATGTAACAGAATGTGAGAAAGAAACAAGTCTGACACTGCAGAAAATTCCTTGGAAGCACGGAAGAAATCTGAGAACAGGAAAGGCATCCTGTTTCTTCAAAGCCGGCAAACCTTGAGGAAACTAACAAACTGCCAGGCCGACGGATTTATTACAGGCCTGCAACCAGGTTGCATGCGAAGGACTGAAGAGAGATTCTCATACTAAGTGTATAAGTACTGTCTTAACTCTGCAATAAACAGATTCATTTTGCTCTCAGCTTATGAGTCTCACATTCATACACCGACAACAGAAAACTTGAATTTTCAGGAGGAAATAGCTATGTTCCCCAGAGAAGTTCAGAGGCTCAGAGGTGTGTGGTGTGGTGTTGGTTTTACACATAAAAATTGTATTTTCATGGTTAAACAGCCTTGCAAAATTAACTGCAATTTATGAAGCATAAAATCTATACACAGCAAGAGGAATGTACAGATCAGTATTTTAGGAGGAAGCAGGCTGAGCCAGGATTATTCTGACTGACAAATCTTGCTGCAACTCTGACCAAAGGACAGGACTTCCATGTGGCTATTCTTAGTTCATTTATAATCACCACTTTACTTGAAACAAGAGATCGTTAATTCACTGGACTTAAAACAATTTAGTATTTTAGGATTTGCAAGCCTTCTGAAAATTCCTCAATAAAACGCCACCACAAAACAGCAGACCTCCACTCAGTGGATATGAAGTCTACTGACAAGTTCCCTTTTTTGGTTTACCCCTTTACGTGACATGCAGTGGTATTAGTCCACAGATCTTCTTCAGTGGCCACTGTAAAACAACAGCACTGGAGCTAATACAAATTGTCAATTCATTCTCCTCAGAAAACATTATAATGCTACCAGAACCAAGACTCATTATTTCCCCAGTGGCCAGCTGACCTGCATTTCAGGGCATGTTTCGTTAAGTTCACTCAGCAAGTATTGTCAGTCTACATCTTAAGTAAGTGATCTCTTTTTGCTGACATACAGAGCATCCAATCCTGGCTCTGCAAAGATATTAAAGCTGTTTAGGATCCCTCTTCAAGGATCAGTAATGAAACCTTAAAACTAACCAAGAAGTCCTCCACAGTGACTGAAAATGGATCACCATCACCTTCAATACCTGTCTGTATCCCATAGTAAGAGGTTCTTGTTCTGTCTCTTTCAGAACATCTAAGATTAGTGTTGCTAATCTGTGTGTCTCTTTTGCTTGGCACATTGTATGTGCTGGACACTAATTTAACACAGCTAGGGCCATCATATTGATCTCACCTGCCAGGAGAGCCAGGGTGAACACTATGGCAAGGTCAGCTCCAAGCTTGGACACCAATGACAAGTTTCTCAAGGAAATTAGTGATCTATCCATATCACCTGTACTGAGATCAGCTGGGATTAACAAGTGCTTGTAGTATTTTAGCTCCTCTGTGTTAACCACAAGGAAGTGAAAGAGAGAGTGTTCCACAAATAGAACTGTAACACAAGCGAAGTATACATTAAGAGATTTATTTTTCCATATCCTCAGAGTAACTGAAATAGCTACATTGTTCAATAAAATAAAAAACAAAAAGTCAGCTACAGAGGAAGCTGAAATCCCCGGGTGTTGTTAGGTTAGCTTGTTCTCCGCTCCTTGATACTGGTTAAAAAAATCCCTCTTGCAAAGTTCTGGGCCAAATCAATGGGTAAACATTAAATGTGCCATCAGCTAGCAAAGCTTTTTGAATTAATTTTCCTTTCTACAAGCTTGCTCATAGAAATGTTCAAGCTACTATCAAATCTGTTACAATTCTGATTTTCAGCAGTTTTAAGGCACTTTGTTTTGTGTAGCTCTGGGAAGCAACTCTCAATTTCTTCAAGAGCAAAGCAACTGGAATATACTTAGACTTATTAGCCAAATTATTAAGAGAAGTTACGATCCCCAAACATCCAGAAAATGACTGAAACATACCCATCATATGATTTGACAAGTGAATTAAAAGCCTTTAACAGAATCACATTCTCCGGCGCCAGGCTCCCAGGAATATCTGACCTTCACACTTTTATAACAGCTTTTCCAGTATTTTCTCCCTTGAACATTCCAATAAAAGCCATTGGCATGTTCTCAAATCCTTCAGTGACTTGTTCATGGTACTTCATTTTTCCCTGTCAAAAGTAAGAAAGGAAATTGCTGAATTTTCATCCACCAAAACTGAATAAATTGCAGCAAAATTTTCTCCAGCATATATGTTTCATTTGAAACGTGCAAGCTGGCATGCACCAGGATAACTGCAAAACTGGGGGGCTCTTGTCAGGATCTGCTTTTGTTGTAAAACCTTCTATGTGGGGTCATAACAGGACACAAAAGTCACTCCTGTAAAAACATACCAGGACAGGTTGCTACATGGTCCCCAAACAATTGACAGGTAGGGGATCATTTCCCCAAAGCCAGGCCTGTCTCTACCCATATAGAAGTATGGAATTGCAAACCCAATGATCAAAACCTGACCCATCCCAAATCCTCATGTTTGTAAAAGCTAGAGCCTCTTAGCCTTTACTGGTCATGCTAACAAACTTCTCACAGCCATGAACCAACCTGGCTACTAACTCAGCCTCCACCTAGAAAAACAAAATATATGAAATTCCCTATTAAGTCCCTTTAAAGCCCAGCTCCCAATACTACAAAAATATTCATTCTTGCCAGTAATTTCAGAACAATACTACAATGGAAATCCTGGCCCATACTAAAATGACTGAATGAGAAATACAGGAAATACTCCAAACATGAAAATCTTCACTATCAGGTAAGTGTTTTGAATTATTCTGGAAGCACACTTCTTCAAAACCTACATGTATTCTGGAATATATCTGAGTCTACAAGCTAATATCACATGTCTCAACAAAACAGAAGGGATCAGGCACATTTACTATGGTTTACGTGTCCCCGAGAGTCTCAAAGATCAAGNCTTCCTTCCTTCCTTCCTTCCTTCCTTCCTTCCTTCCTTCCTTCCTTCCTTCCTTCCTTCCTTCCTTCCTTCCTTCCTTCCTTCCTTACCTCCACAACCCACTTTAGCAGGGTACTCATGCCTTCCTCTCGGCGGTTGTCCCATCGGCTCACAATAAACCCTTCCATTTGAAGCTCTTTGAAGATCATTGGAAGCTGGACATAAGGCCCTGCACAAGAGAAAAGAACCAGCAAGTCACCTGCAATATCAGTTTCATTCAGAATAAGTCCCAATGCATACAGTGAGCTTTTAGCCAATAAAGACCACTGAATCACTTTGTTTCAGTCAGAAGCAACAGATATTTTTTCCAAACAGAATTTCCAGCACAAAAGACCAGAAATTCATGGATAGACAGCCACCTAGGGAAACAAAGGCCTGATTCATAAAGCTATGGGGCTAAACCTTTCCGAAAACAGTTTCATTCTGAAATAAAGTGGCCTCAGCTTCACCCGAGGGACTTCAGCTGAATCTCAAAAATACTGTTTTAACACCTTGTTTGATACCTTGCCAGGCTCTCATGCTTTCTCTAACTCTCAAAATTTAAGTTATAAACTCTAGAAAACAGTTTCCTCAGTCATACAAATGTGTGATAGTCTCCTCATTCCCAAAAGCCTGTTTCATTTTTTTAAAGTGGTCTGAGAGTCCAAAGCCGGTCAGCTTCCAAAGAGAATACAGTCCTCCCATTCTCCCATTTCTTCTAGAAGGAAAATCTGGAAAATTTATTGCTATTGAAAACGAATATTCATTCAGCCACATTTCTCAGCAGTTTCATTAGTAGCTGAAATCTCATGAGGAAAAAAAACCAACCCAAAAACCTTAAGCCTGCATCATCTAAAAACCTGAGGGAAAAATCATCTTAAATTATGTACTACTGTATAAATGGCATCATGACACCACACCTGCCTTCTGCTTATCTGTGTCTGCTTAGGGCCCCGTGGAGTCCTGTTTTAAGTATTTTAACCACTCCTTAATTTCTAATCTGATGTTCACCAGATAGTGTGCACAAAGGAGGATGAGTGCATGTATACACAAGAAGTGTGGTCCCAGTGTCCCACAGCAGCAGTTAGTTACCCAAGCGTACACACATATATACACTTAAATGGCACAGGGAAGTAAACAGTAGACTCCTATTATGTCTTTCTGCCATCACCAAAGAGAAAATCAATTTAGACACAATAAAGCAGGCCCTCACCTTTCTGAGGCACAGAGTCATTGTACTGAGAGATGGCTCCACAGACTGCAATCCTTCCATATTTCTTCATCTGGTTGATAGCAACACTGGCGAATTCTCCACCTACCTACAAGAACCAGAGCATGTGGAGCATTAGAGACAATCCAGTATTTAGCATTAAGTGCCAAAATCTGCCAACACTGCATTGTCGCACCAACAGGTTCAGTCTGGGGAAGCAACTTCCACTACCCCAAAGACTTGGTGGCTCCAGAAACCCTTGCATTTACACAGTGCTATGAGGACTCAATCTCACTCTTCAAAAAATTAGTTATGAATGTAAGGAATCAGCTTTAATTCCAAATCTGCTTCATGAAGCTTGGTTTGGAAGCATCAGGCAGGACTAGCACATAGATCCCTCCTCCTAAGGGTATGTCCCTCCTCCTCAAAAGGGTGCTAAGAAGCACCACCTCTGCTTTTCCCACACACTGGTATGCACTTCTACATTTTCACATCATGGTGATGTAAAATTTTTACTTAATGGTTCTCATCTCCAAAAGAGGGATGTGCTGTGAAAAGAAGCTTTTAATGGTGAGAAGCTCTAAGAAAATTTACTGCTGTGGGGAGCTCTGCACAAAAGTTGGAAGTGAGATTGAAGGGAACAGACATGGTCATAAAACCTATTTCAGACCTTAGGAGCATGGGACATGGAATTTGGAAGGCTAATGCAAAGTGGCAGGAGCTCCTGCCACAGAGACAAGCATTTTGCCCTGACACCAAACATTCCTTTCAATTGCCAAGAAAGGCAGAACCTCACGACCTTCAAACTGCGTAGCTAGCCAGGGAATTTAAGGCCAGAATATAAGCTAATACCCCTGTGACCAGGTATTATATTATCAGGTATAATGCATATATTAGCTGTATTAGGAAATTAAAAGAGCCAGGGCTGGTTCTCTGGCTTGAAAGTGAACTGACATGGTTTAACTGCATCCATACTGTTAAACTTTCTTAGCCTTCAAAACAAGATGCTCACATTCAAACACCTATCAAGAACAGTACATAGTCCCCATTAATTCCAGCTATATTTGGGAGATGTCAGAAACCTTCTGAGGGCTGCTTCAGTAGTTTTGCAAGTGGGTCTTGCTACTGTTTTGTTTACAGGTACCAATGCAGCCCCCATGACCACATAATGTGGAGCCATCCACACTCACTCCCCTTTCAGCAACAGCAGAGAACTGCCTGTGGTCCAAGGTGGGGCCAGGAATGGACTGGATCAGTTAAATGCTATTGTGACCATCACCTCCCCAAAATGTCCCATGCTTTTCAGAGAGTGAAGTAAAACTTCTCTCTCTCCATTCATAAACACTGCCAACAATCCAGCTTTGCCTTTTGGGTTTTGTTCTTTCTGTTACTGCCCAAGTCAGCTGCAGAAATATGTGTGGGACGGGAACAGAAAAGCAGTAAGTTCCTACAGAGATCATTGCTTGATTAAATGGATCTCCATATTGAGTTCCTGGTGTAGACTTCAATTAGATGTATACAATACTCAGTTCCTGCTACAGTTTAAAGAAAATGACAGCTCCTCAAGGCAAGGCCTTCTCTCTGAACTTACATTGTCAAAGAAACAGTCGTAGCCATCAGGAGAGGCTTTACGCAGCGCTTCATCCAGGGATTTAACAGTCTTGTAATTAAAGGCTTCATCAAAGCCTAATTGTTTCAGATAAGCAACCTTGTCATCTGAACCAGCAGTGCCAACCACTTTGCAACCCTGCAAGGAAAGGAGAAAAACATTTATAAATACCCTCTGACAACACAGGCTAACACTCAGAGAGTGCTGGGTGAGGGGCTTAACCTTTAAAGTCAGGCTGTTGTCAGCATATGAGCTCCTGAAACATTCCACTAGATTTGCTATGTCTTCAGGAGCTTTTCCATCTGAAGACCCTAATGTAGGCACGCCTTCAGGGATGCTTGTCCTACTGATCATTCATGGCCTTGTGCCCTGTTTTACAGCTAAGTCTTCTCAGCAGCAAGTACGAGCAGCTCAAGCCACTCACCCCAATTTTAGCAAGCTGCCCCACCACACTGCCCACAGCACCAGCTGCAGCATTAACCAGCACTGTCTCTCCCGGCTTCATCTTGCAGACCTCCAGCAGACCAAAATATGCAGTGAGGCTGCAAAGAGAAGGAAAGAATGCTCAGTGAGGAATAAAAGACAATAGATGCAGAGATGGGACTTGACCACACTGAACCAAAATATCATCACCACCAGAACAAGATTAAGTTTTCCTATTTTGTAAAATACAAAACTTAATCCAACCTTCTTAATTTGGCTTTTTCACAGCCATGCCAGAAAAAAAAACACAGATACACTGCTGGGAAAGAGAATGTTGAGGCAGAAATCTCTCTGAGATGAAAACAGCTTTCATTGTGCTCATCAGTCAGAAGGAGAAACACAGATAACTCTGTGACAACTCTGTTACATACTGGAAGAGATAGTAAATCCAAGCTAGACAGAGGTCAGTTGCCAGTTGGTATCTACCAGATTAAATGATACTCATCACAAATCAAAGCTGACAGAATAAGATAAAAAGGGTGAGAAAAACTTGAACTGATGGGCTCACTGCTCCTGAGCACCATTGTGCACAGCTATGGCTACTGGGTGAAACACAGAATCATTAAGACTGGAAAACACCTCCAAGATCATTGAGTCCAACCTTCGACCAATCACCACCTTGTCAACTAAACCTTAGCGCGAAGTGCCACATCCAGTTGCTTCCTGAGCACTTTCAGGGATGGTGAGCCCACCACTTCCCTGGGCAACCTGCTCCAATGCTTGACAACCTCTTCTGTGAGGAAATTCTTCCTGATGTCCAACCTGAACATCCCCTGATGCAGCTTGAGGCCATTTCCTGTTGTCCTGTCACTTGTTACCTGGGAGAAGAGACTGACCCCCATTTGCCTACAACCTCCTTTCAGGTAGTTGTAGAGAAAACTAAGGTCTGTTTTTCTCCATGCTAGACAAGCCCAGCTCCCTCAACTGGTTCTCATCAGATTTGTGCTCCAGATTCTTCATCAGCTCTGTTGCCCTTCTCTGGATATGCCCCAGCACCTCAAAGTCCTTCTTGTAGTGAGGGGCCCAAAACTGGAAACTGTACTTAGTTCTCACCAGTGCACTAGTAATCTGTAGGAACCACTAAAGTAGCTCATCAACTGGCCCAGAATCCCACAAAACTCTTCTTCTAATTTCTAAATTCAAGCTTAGAGCTTCCCCCATGGTCTCAGCTGAAAGGGTTAACTGAATCCTTCTCTAAGACATCTAGAAAAAACATGCATCTTTGACTGATCTTAAAATGAAATCTGAGGAGTTCTCCACCACACGCAATTTTACAATCATTTTGAAAGCCCTTCAGGTCATTCAGACTGACTAAGTCCTGATCTCCCATAAAAACTACAGAGAATGAGGTAAGAAATGCAAGCAGATGACTTAGAGACTCCCATAGTAAATATGGATTCCAAAGCACAGCAGTTCTGTCTGCTGTAGTGCAATTTAAAGGACATCTATTTTACTGCATGATATAGCATCTGTCTTTTGCATTTTGGGGTTGATTCTGGAAATACAATGATAGCAACACAGCCCAATCAGAAAAAGCAGACTAATTCAGGGGCCAGTGAAGTTTGAGACTTTCCACTGAGGTTAACACAGACTGAAATAGATTCTTTCCAGCTCTTCCTGGATCCTCTTTCTGACTTATTACAGCTCCTCAAGGAGAGGCACAATAACCACCAAGGCAAATTTCCTCTCATGTAGAGGATACGCCAAACTTCATGCCCTATACAGGGCACGAGTATCCAGAAGCACACCTTTTTACCAGTGTGAGTAGGCAATATGCTGGTAGAACACGACAAAGGTCATACAGATAGGCAAAAACCTCCTGCACACTGAAATCCAGGGGATAGTTGCCTTTTAATCTCAAAACTTACCCTGGCATTCCAACTGTTCCGAGAGCTAGAGATTTGGGGAGTGATTCCGGCCAATTGGAAGGAAGGCGCAGTAGGTCTTTCCCATCAGAGATGAAATGAGTTCTCCAGCCCCTGTCACTCACGACAAAGGCCCCCACTCCAAAAGCAGGATTTTTGCTTTTTACAATCCTGTTTAAAAAATAAATTAAAAAAAAAAACCCAAACAAAACAAAACAAGAAAAAAAAACCCCACAAACAAACAAACAAAAAAACCACATCTTGTCAGAAACAAATCAAATCAATACTGGCTCTTCCATTCTTCCTGTAATTCAGAAAAGAAATATTTCATGTCAGGATTTTTATCCCATACCTGCTGATGCTGTGGGTGTCAAGTGCCTTTCCTGAAATGTCTACAACCTCTTATCATGAGCGAGATACTGGCCACAAGATTTTAGATTCAGCCCCACCCACAACAAACCCAATTTTCCCACACAAACGCCAACTCTTTCTTTGACTAGCACCAGTTTGGTTTGTGATCAGACCAGGCTTCTGTGAGTTAGAATGCAGGAAAGAGGATGCTGGGATTAAAGCATGGAAGAGCAAGGAGTTGCTGATAGGCTGTCTGTTCTCAGATGACCTGCACCTCATTTAAAGTTGAAGATCCTGAAGATGGAACCTCTTGGGGTAATGAAACCAGGTAAAAAGCAATATCTAGAATCAGAGAGATACCCATAAAAGCAGTCTCTATGCCAAATGAAGATTCCACTTTCTTAGCTCAACAAGAAGACTGTGTTGGAAAGGGGTAGATAAACAGTTTAGAATTATTAGAAACAGTTCACCTTCTGTTCATCAGACTTGTTTGTTAATTTATCCCAGCCCTCAATGTTTCTGCAGAGAAACACAAGCGTTGAAGGCCACAGATATTCCTAGGCAGCAACTTACAGGCAGCACAGCAGGAACAAGCTGACAGAGGGAAACATCTGTGTAGCTAAATTACCACAAGCTTGGGAAAAGGATGGATTTAAGGTCATATAATCCTTTGGCTAGAGCTGTATCTTTGGTGATGCTGAGGTATTTTCAGCTGGAGAAGATAGCATGCGTGGTTGCAGACATGCAGCTACTAGCACATCAGGTTTTAAAAAGTGAAGTTTAACACGTGTGGCAAGTACAATGGTTGGTCCTCCACACCTGTAAAAATTGCCTTTAAAGACATTATCACCAGAAACAACATATAGATTTTATCAGAGGCCCAAATGCTCTCCAGAAAGGTAAAAGAGGTTCTTAGAGGAAAAACACATTCCAACCAGTTACAGGTAAGAATGTCAGTAGGAGAAGTATGTAGACTCAAGTCAAGGATGGGTAATGCAGGCTGCAGATGTCTTGAGTGTCAGCATATTCCTGTTGAGACATGCCACGTGCATTGATAACAGGAACTGAAGATCTTACCTGGCAACCTGTGAGCCTATCATTATGTCCCCTTCCTTCATGTAACGTTGACTGTAAGGTCTGCAACACAGGCAAATACAGCTTACTGTACGCAACTTTAATAATGTTCCAGAAACACTACGAAGTAGTAGCAACTGTTTGACCCAAAAAGAGAGTATCAGCAGTGTGTTGTTGAACAGATCACAAACAGCTTGTCACTGTAATGGCATAACCAGCTGTTTTCCAGAGCCAGCTACTTGACCATCCTGGGCAGAAGTGTTGGGGGGATGACAGCACTAATCTTCCCAGCATGGTCCACCTCTACAAGAAGCTTGAGACTCAGAGAACTATCTCTGAATTTAGTGTCCACAAAGCCTCTTCAAACTACCCAGTCTCCCTGTGCTTCAACTACCACCTATTGCCTATATGAGCAATATCCAACTTAGAATATGTATCTTTAAGTACAAGTTTGCTAAGTTAAATTAAGCAGGAACTGCTACGGGTCTGCAGTCTCATTTGAGCACGTTGCATTCCAGTTGAAGACATGACAAGGAACAGCAGCTGATTCCAAGAAAAGTCTAGGGCAGCAGAAACATTACCCCAATGTCTAGCTAAATCTGGAACAGCTCTATATTTTGAGTCTTGTAATTAACATGCATTTTATAAAAAGAAGACAAAGGCATTGGGACTCTGGCAACAGTGGGTGCTGCCAGTACGTGTTGTTTTGAGGTTTAAGTGGCAAATCAAATGAGGCGTTTTAGCCAGAAATTCAGAAAGGACAAAAAGGTATACCTCATGTAAGGATCAACACTGAGAAACACGGATTCAAGCAGCAACTCTGCAATGAAAGACAAAGCAAATTCCTGGATATTAACAGTGCAGTAGAGCATAGTTTCCACAAGTCAGTCTTTCAGCTAAATTGATATGAAGACAGCTAAAAACCCCCATACCCCGTCTTTGTTTCCAGGAAAACCTACCAGAAACGACTACTACATTCATTAGTTTTGGCTTATTGGTATGCTATTGAAAAAGAAACTTTCTGCAGTGTAGCTTTAGGAAACGACCTTATTTTCAACCCTGCTCTTTTGCATGTGTCTCCTCTCTCTACAGAAGTAGAGAATTCCTACGCAAAACACTAATTTAATTTTGATGCATATAAAATGTCATCCCACGATTCAGCCAGAAGAGGGCGGTAAGACACCTTGGCACAGGTCAAATACGAACTACTTGGTTGCCTTAAACAGAAGACATTACTTTACCTTTTCTAAGTAGCCTAATTCACTTTACTGTCTCTAATAACACTAGTTCTTGGGAAACACATTGTTAAACATGTTTTAAACTTCTAATTTACACAGCACTTTTAGCAGTTCATCTCCACCTACTAATACTTTTCATTGCCTGTGCTGCAGTGGTCTAGCTAGTACAAGCTAGAAATGTATTCAGATGTAAATACCTTCCCATTACTCGAGAGTGAGCAGGAAAGCCTCGTAAAGTAACAAGGAAGGCCACTGCTTTTAAAACTGTCACTGCAGTATGAACTTAATGCCTCTTTTTGCTTTAGGGATTAAAATAGGAAGAAAGAAATTACTCCATGTTCTTAAATACTCACAGGCATGAAATTTTTAAGTGTATCTGTGTATGTAAGAAGAAAACAGTTTTCAAACATTTAAGTTGTAAACATAACAGGTACTTTAATATCCTTCTGCACACCTTCTAAAGTGTGGCAAATTTTGTAAATGACAAGTGGTGGGATGAGGCTTAAGAAAATATGGTACAAATGTCCATGTGAAACGAAAAACCAAAGTTCATTCTTTTACCAACAGCTCTTGCTATTGATATGATAATAAATTATCATATTCCTTACTCTTTTCAAAACAGAGAAACACAGGAATAAAAACTGTCCTTTTTTTTTTCTCTTTATATTCAACTTCTTATTGCAACAGATCAAATAAGATAAGGACTTGCAAAAAAAAAAAAAAAAATTGAATGCGGGCCATCTTGCTTCTTCAAATAAAAGACCAGCCTTCACTGACTCCAGACCCGAGGTCTTTCAGCTGTAGGCTCATTCCCAATGCAGTCATTCTGCTCTCCCCCAGCCTCAATACCCTCAATATTTTCCCTATCAACATGAAAAACTCCACTGAAAATTTACTCCTATAGGGTATCATCTTCTCCATCTTTTTCCAAAGATTTTGCAAATTGAAGTAGATAAAAACCTTTTACTAATAAAACATGTTAGAGTTTTACTACAGTTACCTCATTGGTTCTGTGTCACAATCCACTTCTCTCTTTCTACATTAAACAAATTCTGTTTTCCTTGTGGCTGTCAGTTTTGAGGCCATATCCCTTCGGTAATTTTCTCCATTTGCAACACATTCGAATGCCTTTGCCATCAGGCAGCAAGTGTGATTAGGCAATGTGAAACTGTGAAAGCTGTGCTGCATGCTGTGTACTGGACTTAGAAGAGTTCAGCCATTGTTTCTAAGGGTGTTACCAGAAGGCAAGGTGTCTTTGAAGCCACAAACCCCATCAGTATATTTCTTCAGCAATTGTCCTTCTCCCTTAAGGTGCTCAGCTTGTGACAAGCCACCAATTTTTGAAATTCCAAAGAGAAACATGCAGCTTTATAGATGCACGGCCACACATCAGCAATCAGACAACCTCCACAAAAATTAGTAATAACAGGTAGCACTCTGCTCACCTCCATCCTTTAGATCTGGCAGCTCTATCTTTTTCAGGTCAAAGTCACTGGTTTTGGGAAAACCATCAAAATGCTTCTTTAGAACCCACGCCTTGGCAATCACCATCCTGCGCAACAAACACAAACACACAAACAAAGCACACCTGTTAAAGTGATGCCCAGCAGTGCCCCTGCTCACGGGGCTGGTTTAGATTTCATGAGACAAAACACTTAACTCAATAATGTGCCATCATACAAAAAGGCCTCTGCTTGGTTCTGTGATAATATCACCAGATCAAGAAAATGTCAGAAAAGTCTCCTCATTGCTTCAGCAACCCAGATCTTCCTGAAACCTGCCAGACCACCCTGCCTGCTGGCAGCAAGTCCTCAAGTGAGAAGTCAGCCCAACAAAATGTGCAACTCCCACTCTATTAAAGAAGGAAAATCTACTAGTTTCAGGAGAAAAAAAAAATCCCGTTGGGAAAAAAAAATTAAAAACTTAAGTCTGTTGCCTCCATCACCTGAGGTGTATACTGAACCTAAACTTCTGCAAGCTTGAACCAAAGTGCAAGTGAGAAAAACAAAGGTAAGCAAGACCTCTTTCTGCGACATTCATAATTTTGAAAGAAAACACTTCTCCAGTTGTGAAGCTCAAAGTTTGCAATTGGGAGCACATTGCTACCAACATTTTCCATACAAGACAAAAAAAACCAAATGACTTGCATCAATTCTATCCTCACAGGTTCCTTTCCCTTCTTATACCCAAGTGCATCAACAAGAAAAAAGAGAGTCTTATACTTAGAGCAGGCAGGTGAATCTTATACTCAGAGCGGGGTCTTCTGCTGACAAGTCAATAACCTGCGTCCGACTCAGTCAGTGGCAGGACTCCTTCGGTCACACACTTTTCTAAAAGGCGAAAATGTCCGCAGTCAGCAAGTACTACACTCAGTACACTCCCTCAGGATTAAGTGTAAACCCTCGGTAAACATAGCACAGGGCACACCCAGTGTGATTCACCTTCCTCCCGTTAAGATTTGAGAGCAGTCCTCCAAACCACCCCCAGTTCAGTGCCCAGCCAGTTGCACAGGCACGTTGTCAAGCATGCAAAGCTAAATGCATAAACTCCATGGTTCTAGAACCCAAAAAATACTGCAGTCTGGAGACCAAGACTATCTACCACAACAGGAGTTTCTTCAAATCACATTTTACCCGTCCAGCCCTGAAACTCTTAAGAATTCTACCTCTGTGGAAAAATATCTAATTAAAAATGAATGTCAATTTCATTGCTCAATCCATAATTTAACACAGCAAATGGCCCACACGTTTGCCACTCATGGTGTGTGCTCTGACATGTTCACTGTTCCCAGCGCAAGGAGAGCTTGCGTGGGTGGCTAAGCCTCCATCTGCGAGCCACCTTAAGAAACAATAGCAAACTTTGGCATTTTGCGCCAACTATATTGTAATGAGCTATGCAGCATGGGAGAAAAACTTTGTCCAGGGGACCGTCTCCAGCTTTTCTTTTTGTGAAAACGCACAAGTACAATATGAAGGGTGAAAAGTGTACAGAAACCAATATATAGCGACGTGTTCAACTACAAAACAGATGAAGACAGAAGTACTAATTAGTAGCAAGGACCCGAGGGAAAAAAAAAAAAAAGCAAAACGTGTTTATTAAAGATGCATATGCAAGGATCAGGGACAGTAGGGCAAGCTCTTCACTATTTAGATAAAAGAGTAAGTCACCAAATCCAGAAACGAATCAGCACTCAACTCACACAACTTTCTGTGATGAAACAGAGGTATTCTGTGTTCCTCAGTGACAAAGAAACAACACAAGTGAAGGTTTCCTGCACTGGAAGTATGTGATGGGGGAATCACCTTTCACAAAATGAAGAAAGTATCATCAAAATCAATGTCAAAGCATCCCACAGTCAGTAAGTGGGCAGCCGAAGCCAGCATTTGTATCTGCCGCTGTACGTATTCGCTTTGGTATCAACAGTATTTGACGGTAACAAAAGATACCATGACACTGCAGCAACAACAAAGCAAAGCCAGAAAACATGTTTACAGGAGCAAAAGGTGAGTTCAGAGTAACACAAAACTGATCCCAGTCACTAGGTCACACTCACAGGCATTGAGAGGCATTTGTCCCCGCTGTGTGCCCCCGCATTGGGATAGGTACCCAAATGCTCCAACCGGGAATGACCAAAGACAAAGGAATGATGGCTAGGCTGGCAGCCATTCACTGATGTGCCATTTGTACCGCCAACAGTGATTCAGAAATGCTTTGTCTTCCATCCCGTCACACGTTTGTGAATCATCAATATCGACTCCCTGCTTTTTGTCTCTTTTGTCTGTATGCCCCCAAGGCACAGCCCGGCACTTTACTTTCCCATTATCCTATCTTAACAGCTTGAATCTTCATTAGTTACTTGCTTCAGGCTGTCCTTTGTTTTCCCTACCTGGCCCTCCACAACGTGCTGTAATCATGATGATCTGCAAATCCACGTGCTATCAGTACTGGCCATTTTTATCTCTCTTCTGTTGTTTCTTCGGGTGTTTCCACTCTCAGATCTCCCATTCATACGAACCTATCAAAAATCTCCACTTTTTGTAATACACCGATTTTTTCAGCAGAGCAGTGATCCTTCCTAGGAATAATATTGAAAGACTAATTTCACTGAACCATTTTTTATTATATTTAGGCCTAATTTTGGAAAAAGGACAAATTATTTTTTTCTACTGAAATCGCATCATTATAGCCGCTTCAAGGCTAGAAGACTTTTCGGTAGGTTTTAAAACAAAAAGCCCCAAAGCAAACAGAAAACAGAACACAGACACATGCTTGATTAATGGATCCACAAACTAATTTCGAGGTTAACAAACCAAGATTATTTTGTATATTTAGATACAAAATCGTAAGAAGTGGTGAGTACTGCATTGCTTAAGCATATCAAATAACTCCAAAGGATAAACAGCAGTGATACAACATTTGTGGGGTCCAGTTAAATGTTATCGAACTAAGCATGTCATAGCCACAGTCTCAAACAGTAACCTGCTCTTATGAACTGTAAAACTGCTTTGTTTTCAATGTCAGTAGGTTTGAATAATACATTTCTTTTGACAGTGACTTATATCTTAGTTAACCAGGAGTTTTGTGATTCTTTAAAAGGAACAATGTTTAATTAGTTAAAAAATGTTTGACTGTGATTTTAGCTGATTTTGATTTACATCTGTGTTGGCTGAGTGTCAGTAGAAAACCTTGAGGAATTACCTCACTGCACCTGCAGAAAGGAACTCCATGGACCCATAACCCTTAGAGAACTTGATCAATAGTTGAAGAACAAAATTCAATAAAGAATTATTTAATGGTTAACAGTTAACTAGAGATTAATTATAAGTCATAGAACAAGACAGATATCTTGAGAAAGTTAAGGAGTCAAAGGCCTATACACCACAGAAAACTTGATTGATACATTGCAGGTGCAGTAAGGGAGCCATTTCATAGTCGAGTACACCCCACAAAACTTAATCAGTAGTAATTGTCTACCCAGGACAGAAAACACTGTTTAGCTATGGATAAAACTTGGGTTATCCATTAAACAAAGATAGATTAAATGTTCTGGAAGTAATTAAAAGAAACAAAACACGTGTACCATGATGCAATAAATTGGGCCGATTTTTGGGAGTGTCTATAAAAAATCTTGGCTATTATAGTGTATATAAATGCCTAAAAACTGTTGTTTCTTTGAACGTGTCTATGGCAAATAAATTCCCAATATATTCCCAACTTTGACTCAAAATCGTTATTAGGAATGTTCATCTAACAGCTTTTTCCTGTTAGATTTAAAACTCTTTGTTTCACTTTTGCGTGTTTTCTGTATAAACTGTTTCATAGACTATCATAATCATTACAGTAAAGAGACTGCTATGATAACTTGAGAAAGAACAACCCATGACAGTGATAAGAAGACTCTTTTAAAAATAAGGTGATGCATTTGTGCTTGATTTCTTAACAAAAGAACCATCAAAGCCTTTGCTGAAATTGAAGTCCAAGACAGCATTTATTCTGATATCCTTCAAATCTTCCTTGCCTTGTGGTCTAGCCCATCAAGTTAACAAATAATAAAGACTATCAAGGAAAGAAGATTGGGAAATCTTGGCTTTTTGCAAGAACAACATACATAAAAAAGCAAAGATCCCATCTGTGTTCAGACACTGCAGTTGCTGCAAACTGTAGCAGAGCTGAAAGCAAAACACCTTCACACAGGTAATCATAGCTCAGTACCCAAAATCAGCATGGGTAAAGTTCACAATATTCAGGGGAAAATGGAAGCGAAGAAGGAAGAGATGAAAACTGGAATTCCATAATACATACTAGCAACCAGAAAAGAAGGTCAGGAATAAAAGAGACAGACAAGTCTGAGAAAATTGAAATAGTTTGACTGGAGGTTGAAGAGCTAATGGTGATACCTGAAAACTGGGAATTTTCATATTAAAGTAGAAAAGCAGTGAAGCTCTCAAGGGAGCATGAGTCAAACCAGAAAAGTTTACCTTTCTTAAGTAACCTCAGCTATTGTTCCTGACTGGTGTGGTATGGTTTCCTAGCCTGGACTTGCCCAAACCAAACTGTGAGGACAAAATCCTCTTAGAAACCTCTCAGTTACATACAAGTTTAATTCAAATTTTGGGTTAGCGTAACAGTTCATCTTCCCAACAGTCACAATTTGCAGATATGATTGTGGTACTTTTCCTTGTATCTCCATTCTGAAGCAGTTACACCTATGCTCACACCCACATTGGAAGAAAAGGGTATGATTAAAAGCTGTAAAGTGTATCTCAGAGTAAAGTGTATCTCAGACATAATTAGTTTGTAGATTGGTTCTGAGGAGAAATTCACCCATCACCACAACAGCAAAGCTTTTCTGGTAATCATCACCTTATCTATTTTCTTCCCCCAGATCTAATTTATTAGTCTTCTGCAGCGTTTCAAAGCAAAATGCCAGGAACCAGCATAAGGGACAAATACCTTAAAAAAGAAAAACAACCCACAAAAAACCCCAAATAAACATAAAAGGACTTCTTGGCAGCAGATACTGCCAAGACAGTAATAATCCAGAGGTTGCCTCAGGATTTCCCATACACATACAAGGATTACCAACTACCTGGGAGTGAATATGGCCTCAAATCCTACGTGCCTACAAGCTTTAGCAAAAATTACCTGTTCCTCCCCTCTGGCCTAGTTCTTACAATGCCTTTTCAATTGTACTTTTTTTTCCCTGTGGCAAGAACAAAGTGAAGGCAAACCACTCCCATGCTACTTTTGGCAGAGACCGTACTGCAAATATCCACGCAAGCATGACACTGCATTATGAAACAATAAAGCTGCAAATTCACTTCCTTATGCAATACTATCAAATCTTAGAAGAAGGTCAAAGATTGGAAGTGACTAGTTATCACTCTGCTAAATGACTGTGCCACTTTGCAGTTTGTTACAAGGTTGCAATTCCAACGGAGGTTCAAAGGAGGAAGTTCACAAGGGGAAGTGACAAGGGAACCCAAAACCATCATGGAAATAGGTCAGCTGCAGTCAGCTCTCAGAAATTGCACATGAAGTAAGACCTTACCACTCTCTACAGCTATCCGAAAGGAGGTTGTATCCAGGTGGGGGCTAGTCTCCAAGTAACAAGTAACAAGATGAGAGGAAATAAGCTCAAGTTGAGCCAAGGGAAGTTTAGTATAGGTGCTATGAAAATATTCTTCACAGAAAGGGCTGTAAAGAATTGGAACATGTTGCCCAGGGAACTGGTGGAATCACCATACCTGGAAGTATTCAAAAAATATGTGGATATGGCACTTGAAGACATGTCTACTACATGGACAAACTACATTCATCTACTGGACATGGTGGTGCTAGCTTGGACTTGATGATCTTAAAGGTCTTTTTCCAACTTTAGCAATTCCATGGGTCTATGGGGCACAGCAGGTGATATGGGCTGACAAACAAAGCTGAAGCTTCTCGAAGGGCCAGCTGTGCTTTCCCAGTCACTGCACAGCACCCTAAATTGCTTTCAGGCACTTTTTTTACTTCTGCCTTACTTAAATGTTGACACAGGACAAGCACATGTTGCAACATCAGTAAATGCAAAATTTCCTCAAAGCTGTAGAGACATCCTATTGCCCAGTTTCACTTCTTAGATTTGCAGAGACAGGCCTGTTACTGCACCACAGACAGAAATGTTTAACCTGCTTGATTTTGCAGCTGCCAAAAAAACCTTTGAGTTTTTAAAAGCTTAGAATTCTACAAAGGTCAAACACCCCCTTGCAGCGTACACTTCTCTTGCAGCGTACACTTCTCTTGCAGCATGGTGTACTAAGTGAACTCGAAAGGGAAGTGACAAACTTCAATCTGGTGCTTTTAAGCACCACCGATCTCTCTGGAGCCCCCTCCTGGATTTCTGTAATATTACAAGGGTAGTTTCACCCTTCAACAAGTTCTTGCTTGTTAACATGCACAACCAACTTCTCCCTCAAGATGGAAACTTACTGCTCCAGCCCACTTAGCACATACAAGACATACCTCTGATCTGTTATCTGGTATCTGCGACCTGTTATCTTGTAATATTAAGGAGACTGAGATGGAGAAATGAAAAATTAAAGGGACATGAGGAAAAAAAAAGAGGGATGTCAACGAGAGTCTAAGGAAACAAATTTTAAGAGTGGAAGCACAGATCAGATTGCACACAGACATGTGAAGTTGTATTACTTTTGAAAGATACACATTTCACAATCTCTTCAGAAATTGTTCAGGCAACCAGTTCTAATATCTGACCTTGCCATGGTTTGGCAGGAGGAAATCTCAAAACTCTCCATTGTACCATTGGAAAACACTGTTAAGCAAACAACATTTATCTTCTCTTACCGTGCATTCCCCTCAGATGAGCTGGGTTCCATTCTCTTGATACTGTCTTAGTAAGCAGCAGAAGAAGCTATCTTGCAATAGCTTTTGTTTCCGGATACTGTACAAAGCCATTTCTCTCTTGGTTTTCCTTCATCACCTTGGCCACCCTACATGGGATTCGTTCATGTGTACCAGTGATGTTTTTCCACTAGGGAATTGAGAACTCTGGATGCAGCTGGGTCCAAGTTCAGGGTAGTGGGGAAAAATTCTGCCCTTCCAGGTCATGACTGTCTGGGTCTTTTATAAGGATACCAAAAATTATGGCTAGTAATGGGCTTCTAACTGGACTTTGTCCTCCTGTGGACAATCCTCCAATTTAGGGACCAGTTCTACTGACCAATTCGGCTCTGAGGTAGGGCTAGACGAATGCTCACATTTACAGACCATAAGAAATATCTCAGTCAGAGCTCACGCCCATGACCAGTGTTGATCAGTGGCAAGAGGCAAATCTGTCAGGTGCCGTATGTCACTGCAGGATGGCTTCTTTGTCATCGCACTGGGACCCCTAGGATGGCATTTTTCACAGATGCAACCCGTCCACTAGACCTTCACCTACAGTGGGAAACACTTTGCTACTCCAGTCCCCACCCTGCTGTCCATCCACTCAAGGGGTGTGGAAAGAGAGGTGGCTTGCCATTGAAGGCCAAGGCAAAAGAGTCGTTGAGTACCTCAGCCCTCTCGTCCATTGCTACCTGTCTGCCAGCTTTGCACTTCCCATGGTGGTAGATGTGTGTACACCTTCTTTGACCTCTCCTGTCTGGGTAACATATCTGTAGAACCCCTTCTTGTTATTCTTTGCACTCCTTGTCAAGTTCAGCTCCTGATGGGCCTTGGCATTCCTCAGCCCCTCCCTACACAATCACACTCCCTATACTCTTCCCAGACACGTCCTTGCTTCCACTGCCTCTGCATTTCCTTCTTGCCTTTGATCAGCAGTTCCCTACTCATCCATGCCGATTTCTTGCCTTCCTTACCCAATTTCTTGTGCCTGGGGATCACTAGCTCTTGTGCTCTGTGGAAGGTGTCCTTAAAAATGCCAGCTCTGTTCCACTCCCTTGTCCAAAAGGGCAGTTTCCCAGAGGGTTCTACTGACTAGCTCCTTGAAGAGCTGTAAGTTTGCTTCCCCGAAGTTCACTATAAAGTTATTATAATAACAAAACCACTCCTAGATAGGAAGCTACTAAAAATACATTTTCCTTCCTCAAACCATGTGTTATATTCATTCCAACATGCTAATGTGCATGTTAAGTAGCTACAACTGGATTTTAGATTTCTTAAGATGAACCACCCAAATTTAAGCCTTATGAGGTCAGCTATTACACAACTACTTAAACTCATTTCTTAATATTTAAGAAATTATTTCTCTTTTTCATGTTATATGCAAATAGGGAATAAACCTGGTTATCTTTACAGCAGGAAGCCTCTCACATCAGAATTGGTTCTGCCTTATTTCCATTTCCTTATTTCAGGCTGTGGTTAGTCCAGATGAGACAGGAGCAGCTGGAGCAGGTACAGTACTAGCTACCAAGCTGCCAGCTCCATCAGCCACACACTGACAATGACTTTGGCCATCTGAAGAACAACCAAGTGCCACCTTCAGTGTAGTCCAAGCAGCCATCCCTAACAGGAACAAGAACAGCCACCCCTAACCAGAACACTCCTGCAGGCAAGAAACAGTCATGCACGTTTGCCACAGAAGGCAGATTCAAAAATAATCTGGGAACATTTTAAATCCACCAAATAAAGAGCGGCATTTAGGGATGGCTGCATAGTTACACAGTACCAACCTGATTATTGTCCATACTTCAAAGTAATTTTTCCCAGTATGGTGTCCAGATGTAAGTGACCAGCAGAGAAGGCACCATCAAGTGCTTCTGACTGCAGTATTTCCAGCAGCAGTGCTGCCACAGTAATGCCCTAAACAGCTCCATCCAATGTAATTCCTGAAACAAGCAAATACACTATATTTTTTTTCCCCTAGTGTAATGTAGACCTGCAGTCTGAATTATTTCAAATTACTAAAATAACATCAAACCCAGCAGTTCAGGACACCAAGTTTTACAGCAGACCTCAGAAGTAACATTGTCCAGTTGACAGTGCAAGACTGGAGCCCGAACGCAAAATCCTGGTCTATTTACACAGCACGACTAAAGAAGACTCAGGAATGAGTAAATCCATCCAGCCAACTTTGCTTTCCCGCTTTGACCAGTGCAGCAACAAATAGACAGCTACTGTTCTTCCAGTGACACGTACTCACACATTTTGAACTAGTTCTCCTTATTCTGCTCGAATGGACGCACGTCTATGTAAACCACACACAGATGGGGCTTAATTGTTTTTCTCTTTTTTGTTTTTTCGGGGGGGAGGGGGATGGTATAGTAGGAATGCATGTTGAAAGTACAGAACCGCGCTTCCTTCATTTTAATATAATTTCACGGCGGTACAAAGACACTTCCCGCCGCAGCCTGGAGATAGCGCTCAAGCTCCTCAGCCCTGCTACAGAGCCCCACGCGAAAGCCCAAGTGCCTTCTCGTCCAACCCCATCTTCCCCCGGCGACCACAGGCCTCCGCCCTCTCTCCCTCACGGGGCCACCACCCTCCATCTTCCGCGGGGCCCCGCCCCC
>VWZT01010347.1:13896-102641 GCA_013397055.1 Pachycephala philippinensis | reverse complement strand
GGGGTCGGCGGGGGGAGCCTGGCGCGGCCCGAGTTCCCGGGGTGTGTCGATCCCGTGCCCAAATTTGCCCGTGTTTTCCTCTGGGAGTGTGACGGAGACCGGGAATTGAGCCCCGAGGTACGGCCGGGTTGAGGGGACCCTCCGGCAGGGCCTGCGAGGGAAGGGTGCTGGGTCGGGGGCAGAGTGCGGTGGCTCCGCACCCCGGGCCTGTGCGGCGCTGATGCTGCTTCACCTGGCGTGACCCTTAGTGATACCATGGAAGCCGCTATTAAGACCGAAAATGCATTAATTGAAGACAGAAGGAGTTCATTGCACTCTTCTGTACAGCACACTTCCAATGAGCTGGCTAAGGATTTGTTTCCCCCCTTTCTTTTTCCAGTTTATTGAAGAGTAGGTGTAAAGGTTGGCAGATTGGTCGTTTGTCTAACATGAAGATACAAATCCTAAGTCGTGAGGAGGGATATAAACTATCTTCCTCCTTTTACCACTGAGTAAATAAAACGTACTGCTGTTATAGTGCTAGTTTAAAATTATTAAAATAGTATTCCTGACTAATAGGTCATGCTGTTATTTTTCAATTTATGTTTAATATTCGTGTTCTGTGTCTCTCCTGCCAGCTTTCCACAAGTGGTACGGGATAGATGTGGGTTTTTTAAAAATTATTGTTCTAAATAACACTTACTAAATTCAGCTTTTCAAAATTTGAAAACGTAAATGTAAATCTGAAAATTTTGAAAAGTAGTTGACTGTCTATTGCATTTTAAGTCTGCTTTTAGACATGGCTGCAATGTAAATAGTGAGCACTGTGATCACTGGACCCTTAAATGCACCATACCTGAACATCACAGTCACTTTCATAAGAGTAGTGCAGGACTGGAATATGTTGCAAGTAATACTCATTTATTTTTTCTCTGGTTTTGAAATAATATTTGGCCTGTCTTTCAGAAAGCACTAATTCAGTTGTTTGCTGGTTTGTATTTTGCTGTCTGGTCTTGGCCCTGATCCTACAAAGCACTAAAACCAGACGTAATTTGGAACACAAATAGGCCTACTGGATATACAAATTTAAATGTGTGCACTCTTTGTAAAATTGTGGTCGTTGCTTATATCCATAAGTGCTTTGCTCCTGAAATATTCTTTGCTCCTTTGGTTCTGCAAGGAAAAGAAGAATTTAACTGTAAAAGCTTCTCCGTGCATCATTCCCAACTCTTTGCTGAAAATAAATTCTTTTTCTCCAAGTTTTGCTGTTGTCACTGGACATAAAAGTTAAGATTGTTCTTAGTCCTTTGAGTTAGGAAACAGAACTTTCTCATGTTTGCAAGCCCGCAGAGAAGAGAGAATTGATAGTTAGAGGAGTGAGCTGAATTGAAATGTCATTTACAGTTGTTATGATACACAGAGCACTCACTGGAATTTACCTTTGTTTCCACTATAGGGATGAGGCATTTACTTGGTTTTAGTGCTGGAATAACAAGCTCAAGGCTGTGGCTGTTACAGCAGCTGGTAACAACATGAACATTTAATTTGTATCTGCAACTTGAGAAGAACCTACATACCCAGCCTTATTCTTCCTGGTCACCCCTGTGCCACTGAGGCCGACACTGGCTTGTGCTTGCTTCTGATTGCCTCGGCTGGTGAGTATGAAACCAAATAATTTTACTTACCTGGGTAACAGTTGTACTTGAGTAGGGTTTTTCTAGTCAAAATTTTGTCACACTCATAACTGTAGTTTTTATATTGGTTTTGAAGTACACAGTATGGCGTAAAAGACTTAAGCGTTTCTCCAGCAATTTTTTAAAAAACTTTTTGAAAATTAGCATAATTTATTATGTGAATAATTTTAAAAATTCCTGTATTTTGTTTGTAAAGTTGGTGTCTTTAGACCTTGTTTAGATTAGATTATTTTTATAATTGTTTATGTTAGTATGTGATAAAAAAATCTTGGAAGGTTTTAATATTCCGTAGGGTTTATTAATACTGTAGAGATGTAAGCAGTAAACTTCTATCCGTGTGCAAAATTACTTGACCTTAAAGCAATAGCAGTGTATTCTTGTAAGTCTTCAGAGGAATTAATTGTTTATCCAGAAGGAATCAATCATGGCTGACGACTCTCAGAGAAACTTCCGCTCAGTGTATTATGAAAAAGTGGGGTTTCGTGGAGTTGAAGAGAAGAAGTCTCTGGAAATTCTGTTAAAAGATGACCGTTTGGGCAAGTTGATTTCACTGTTTCCTCTATTTATTGGGGATTAGGGGCTAGGGAGGGAGTAATAGAAAATGTTTACCTGCTGTGCTTAATACTCATTTCAGTTTTGCATCTTTTACCAATAATCTCTCAGTTAGTGCTAGCAGACCTTTCATTTTCAAAGATCTGGAAATCTGATTTTTAGAACTATTAAAGATTTGTCAGCTTGCTTGTTTCTTTTTTTTCCCTTCTCTCATTCTCTGTGCCCAGGAAACTAAAAGCTTTTTAGGGAAAGCAATTTTAATCTGTGAATGCATCATCTCATGCTGTCAATTCCATCTAACTTCAAAGCAATGAAGATGTTATTGCTGTTGGTCCCTGAGGAGTGCCACATCTCTAGCAGAACAGAAAGATAAATGTTGTCCTTTTAAAAAGGGCCTCAATTGTTTTGACAGCAACACGCTTTAGAAAATGCCTATAAAAATGGCACAGTTTCCTCCTGATGAAACCTGGAGTAATTTTACTGTAAGTCAGGCCAACGCATATATTTGTCAAAATTGTCGCACTTTATAGAGCAAAGTCTATTCTCAATTTGAAGCGGTGAAAGCATTTGTTGATAGTAAATGATGAAAGTGGGGATTTCAATCTGCAACTAAAGTTTGTCATACTTAGCTGGATCAGAGATGCACACCTATTTATAATCATATTTAAATTTGACCTGATTTTTTTTTCCTTTTTATTTCTTAACAGATATTGAGAAGCTTTGCACATTTAGTCAAAGGTTTCCTCTTCCATCCATGTATCGTATACTGGTGTGGAAAGTGCTTCTAGGTATGAACTATAACATGCAGTGTAGCATGTAGGAAGGTGCATTTTTTTCTATTTGGTTTGGGGCGTTTTTTTGTCTTTAAAGAAGTAATGGCATGGATTATTCCATATTACCTTGCCTACTGATACATATTCAGCCTACTTTTGTATTCACCTCAGATACACAATGGCAATTAAAAAACAAGTTTCTGAGAACTTTGCTGAAATATGCCTAGGAGAGTGTGTTTCTGTATTAAACTTCCTAACATTATCCAAGTAAATTTATGAAATGGATTTGAAATGTGGATTATAAGAAGCCACCGATATCTGGTAAGATACTCGGTTGTGTTCCTGAAATAACAGACAATTAAGTTGAAGCAAAGTTGTGATGAATTTTAAACTGGGTGAAGCATGGAATGCATGTTTATTCTAAAGACAGTCTCGTGTTCTGCAGAATCTTGGTTTCTTATGGTTTTGCTTCTGGCTTTGAATTGTATATGCCACTGAAAAAGATAAAAGGCTGAAGACAAGTTAATGGTATCCCCAGGAACTGTAAAAACCATAAATAGAGTATATTTTCCTAGAAGTGCACTAGTCAGATGGCTAATTAAAAAGTACTAAAGACTTTGCACTAACTGGTCAAATGTGTCGGTTGACTAGATGCAAGATAATGTCCACTTGGAGACAGGAGGGGTTTTACAAAAATTTTAATTTTTTAATTACTTTTCCCCCCCTCCAGTTTTTTACGGTTTGAAAGCTGTGGCTTCATATTCCTGATTATTTGGATTTGTAAGCCTTTTTTTGGCAAAGGTAGTAAATGAATAGTGCACAGAAGGGGCAAGATCTAATTACAAAACTTGAAGTTCTTGGCATTGACCTAACAGAGTGGTCCTACTTGATGAAAGCCTCTGCCATTAAAAAGATTATTGTACCCTGGGCACTAGTGGAGTAGTCGGCATCCTTTAAAATATTAGTAGTGGGAAATACAGCATAGGAGTTTTGGACAAGTGACTCAGTACAGAATCCTTCAGCCAAAATAATAATAGCGAAATACAGTCTCTTTGCAAAATTTTGGCTCACTGCAGAGCCAGAACGGGCTGTTTTAGATAAAGGATCTGTGAGTCACATGAGAACACAAAACACCTTCTGAGTCAACTGCACGGAAAATTATACTTGTTCTTAAAAGTATTTTGTATTTTAAACCCAGAGTGATTCATTTCACAGCATTAAGTTGTCTCAGGGGATGTTTAGGTTGGATATCAGAATAAGGTTCTTCACCCAGGGGGTGGTTGGGCACTGGAACAGCTCCCCAGGGAAGTGGTCAGGGCACCAAGCCTGACAGAGTTCAGGAAGTGTTTGGACAATGCTCTCAGGCACATGGTGTGATTTTCTTTTTTTGGAGTGGTCCTGTGCACGGCCAGGAGGGGGACTCAGTGGTCCTTGTGAGTCCTTTCCAACTTGGGCTATTCTATGATTTCAAGTATTTGTACTGTCATTCTATGACTTGCCTTGGGTGAACAGAGGTACAGGGGCTTTTCTTATGCTGCATTTCAGTGTTAACAGCTGTTAGAAAAGCTGGTATTGAGAAGGACAGTGCAGACTATCTCTCCCTCAATGATTGGAACCACAGCCCAGTTCATTTCTGGTGGGAGGTGTTACATGTCCTCTAAGTAATGTTAATAATTTAAGGAAAGGAAGTCTGTCCTGTCAGCAGAACTATCTCAGACGTACCGAGGCTTGCTGATGTCCCAGGTGATGTGGTGTGTCAGCAATGCCTCTGTTACCTTCCTGTTCAAGGATGACTCACGATGGTTTCCAGGCACTCCTCTGTTGCTTCAGCTTCTTTTTGCCTGCCCTCAGGTTGTCCTCTGTGTTTGACGAGAGCACTTGGCAGTGTGTACATATGGTTATGGTGTTGACTCTCTTTTGGCATATTGTGAAAAATGTCTTGCTTTGTCACAGCTTTTGAAATGCAGACAGGTTTGCAGCTGGAAACGAAAAGATAATTTTCTGTCTGATGTGCTTGTTCCTAAACTCAGCCATTTCGTGGTTTAACACTTGGCAGGAATGTTTTTTTCTTTAAATGAGAGGTAAAAGGATCAGGTAGCTTGTTTCAGAATACTTTGTTCTCATGGGTTTCTGCACTGGGAAAAATTCTGCTCCACTAGTGATAGGGAAGTGGCATTTTTTTTCTTCAGTGTATGTAAGTTTTTATTTCTGAAGTCTGAGACAGTTTTGTTTTGAACATCAGTGCATGGCAAGATTGAGTCTTGAGTAAGGGGAAGGACTAAGTGAAATGTTGAGTATCTCTTCTGAAAATGTCATGTAATTTTCTTTGCCATTCTACTTAGATACTTTTATTTCTTTTTTTTTTTCCTCCCAGGAAACTAGAAAAGATATTTGTGTTGTGCTAAGAAAATAACAAATGTTACTTTGCAAGTGACTGTGTGGCATTCTTAAGTTTTAATCTTTAACTGATTCAGCTGATTGATATTGGTTTTTTAATGTCATTTTAGGGAGGATTAGTCTATGATACAGTGAGTAAAGACTTTTCTGGCAGTAAATTAATTAATACTGCAGTCTACAGTATCTTTGCATTACTTAATTGCATGTACATATTTTCTGTCAGACAGTGTAGAATTTGAGAATATGAACAGCTAATGTATATAAAAATCATTCTGCACTGACTTTGTTTTGAGAATAAATGGAAGTTGGGCACAAATATACAACTAGTACTGTACTGAAAACTAGATAAGTATAAAAAGTAACAAGTAAGGGTTCTCCTTACAATTGTTTACATTTTTTCCTTTAATTATTTTCTTTATTTTTTTTTTTTTTTTTAGGAATTATTCCTCCTCATCATGAATCTCATGCTTTGGTGATGAAGTACCGGAAGGAGCAGTACTGGGATATTCACCACGCTCTTCGTGTGATTCGATTTATTAATGATTCTACCCCACAGGTTGATGTTTTTCTCCGCATACATCAACTGGAATCAGGAAAATTGCCTCGAAATGTAGCTTTTCCATTGGTCAGTTGTCATTTTAAGTCTTTTAAATACAGTACTTTATTGAACTTGAAAGTATAAACCAGTGAGGAACTGAACTGCAAGTCACCCCACAAATGCTTGTAGATAGACCAAGCAAGGTGAATAGAAAACAGAGAAGTAGTAGTATAAAATAAGGAATTTTAGTCAAGGTGCTTTTCTCTTTTTCTTCCCCTAAGTGCTTACGTAAGATTTTATGCCTTAAAATCTCTTTAGTGCATTTTGCCTGCTAGGTTTCAAGCTTTTTGTACTCCAGGGCACTTCAGTTTCTTTATAGCACTGAAATGAAAATGACATGATCTCCTTGGAGCTCATAGGTTCTTATGTGTCATGGAACTAGGATAATTCAGAGCCTGTACAAGCAGTGATTTAATGCAAGTTGCATCAAATATTTAAATTATTTGTCTTTAAATCTAGACTTTAGCGTACTGTCCTCCTTTTTGTCTTAGTCTGAACTAACCTGGGCTTCTGTCAGGTAATGCACATACTCTGCAGTTCAGAGTGTACACCCATGTGGTTAAACAAGGCTGTGTTGTGATGGTAAGTTGGTAGTGTAATGATAAAAACAATGTGTGTTTTTTTTCGTATAAGCCTCCATGAAATAGGAGATGATGAAAGGAGCTACAGAGCTTTCTAAGTGGATTTTGTCCTGTAGTTAGTGTTAATTTATCCATATTCACTCTAGCTCAGCTTAATTTGTAATTTTTCATCTGTAATCACAAATTTTGACATAAGTATTTAAAGAAAAGTTCAAAATTGGAAAAAAAAGCTAATATGGAAAATACAGTAATATTTTGAACTGGAGGATTACATGCAGCATTCTCTTGTCAGAGGAAGGAGTGTTTTCATACCTTTACCGTTTCCTAGGAATGTGGCCATCCTACCCTGCAAATTTCCAGTAGAGAATTTTCCTTAATCTTGGCATGTGATGCAGTGGGCTGAAAATTCCTCCCTTCTAGAGCAGTATTGCCTTCTCAGCAAGTGTTTTGTCGGTGCATCCCAGAGCTGCTCTTGGGACTGTGGGGAGGTTTCATAGCGATGGTGTTCAGCAGAGCCCCAGTCATGAGCCCTGTAACTCAGGTTTGTTCTGCTGCTGCAGAAAGCATTTGCTCTCTTTTCAGTGCAGTCACTGTCCCCTTGAACTTATGAGAGGCTACTCTTGATAGTAATGCAGGTGTTTAATTGTAGAGGCAGAGACAGATAAAGAGATGTCAGAATGATCTAAATATTTTGAAATGTTTGGGTAACAAACAGAAGTCTGCCGAGTGTTTTGTGCATCTGAATGCAGAGAGTTCAAGCGGGGATATGTGTGTATTGCAGCAGTCTGTGTGGCAGAGACATATCCGAGTAGTATTTAAGACTCTCTGTATAGTGAAGCATGTTTTGGTTTTAAAAGTTAAGACATGTCTTACTTGCTCTGTTTTAATAGATACCTGTCATCATCATGCAGCTGCTGCCTGATGTCTTGTTTAGGAGTGTCAGAACAGCTCTTTGTGTACATTGATTCCTGGGGTTTTTCCACTAATAGCAGAGAAAAGGAATATATGAATAATTTAAATTAGAATAGTCCAATACTTCTGTGTAGTTCACTTTTTTTGGCTTTGCTTTCCAGGAACCTGAAGATGAAGTGTTTCTTGCTATTGCTAAAGCAATGGAGGAAATGGTGGAGGATCCTATAGAATGCTATTGGCTTGTCAGTTGTTTTGTGAATCAGCTGAACAGCAAGCACAAAGATTCATTACAACAACTGGTACGGGAAAAACACTTTTGTTCTTTTTACTTTTTGCGAGGAGAAGCAGTCATGGAAAGCATTAATACAGGGAGAAGACTGGAACATCAGAGGTGTTGGATGTTCCACCCAGCTGTTTTGAGAATAAGGGAGGAGTGCTTTTTGCATTATGATTGTGCTGTCTTGTCTAATGTAACATTAGAAATCGTTTTTGTTTGCTACATGGTAATTTTCAATTACCTTTCTTTTTTTTTGTTGTCTAAAGGTTACATTTTATCTAGTTGAATTAGATGTCTCACAAATTGGTCACTTAAGAATTTTCTTTAAACAAAAAATGTCAAAAGTTAAGAACATCTTGATGTATGTCTGCTACTTTTTAGGCTGCATCTCTGTCATCCATATGCTGCTTATTGGATGATGGACAAAGGACAGTTGTTTTGCTTTATAAATGGAGCAGGGTATTCCGTCTTCAGAAAAACAGTATGTTGCAAATTAAGTTACAATAAAAAGTGGAGTAGTTTTCTTTTAGCACTGATCGTTTAAACACCATCATAGAATATTCGTTTTGAATTTCTGTCATACTGATTTATAAAATTAAAGTTTGATTGTAATGCATACTTATCAAAATTATGAAAGCTCTTGTAATTCATCAAATAGCCTTAAGAGATAAGGAGCTTTTAGTTAACAATATCCTCTGAGGTAAAAGTATCGAGTACATGTGCACCAGCAATTGCTGAATGGAAATTTGTTGTGGAAATTATGCATGCCCTTGTTAGTTCTTTTGGAACTAAGAAATAATTTTTAAACCTACCTTCTGTTTCTGTGAGTGGTACATTCAACTATACCAGGTTAAAGGAGAAAGGAATATTTCTAAAGGAAGTGTGTATTTGTACTATGTAAAGAGTGCCAAGTGTCTCCCTCCCTAGGTTTTTGGGGTTTTTTTTGGTTTTTTTTTTTGTGATACAAACAATATACCAAGACTTAGTAGGTGAGAATATGGGCAAAGGAAGTGTTTCCTGCCTTTGACAGCTGAAGTCCTTAGCAGTTTGCCTAACTATGACAGAAAGCATAAAGGTACTTAAGAATTTATGATAATGTGTATTGTGTTACAATAAAATTTAAACAAGATGACAAAATTATCTACTTATTTATGCTTTAAATACTTCTGGTTTTTAAACAATAAATCAGTGTCCAGCTTTTAATGGCTTGCACAGGGATTTGCTCTCAGAATTGGTTTTTTGGGTTTTGCTGCATTGTGTGTAGATTTTTTTTATGTGTGCTAAGGCAATTAGGTTTGAGGTGAACGAAACTCAATTTTGCTTGTGAAGGTAGCAGTAATTAGTGCACGTTTAATCTCTGCATTGCCTTAAGCTCTGAAACGCCTCCTTGCACTAGGGAATATTGCACATCTTGGAAGTTCTGCTAGTGGTCAGCAATTTAAGGAAGCTGAGGTTGTTTCTTTGGTTAAGTACACAATTAGTTAATTGCAAAAGTCAGTAACACCTGTATTTTGGAACAGTTAAAACAATGAAAGTACATTATTTTAACATTATTTTATGCCAGTTGAATTTTTAAGACAGTGCTTGTCTTATGGTGTGCATTAACTATGAAGGTATTCTGATGTGAGTTACCTAAAATTTTGTAATTCTTTCTCAGCCAAAAATTCTGGAGCAGTATTTGAACATTGAAGATAACAGACTACTGATGCATCTGAAGGCATGTGCTGCAATGAGCAAAATCCCTTACGATCTTTGGTTTAAAAGGTGTTTTGCAGGATGTTTACCTGAGTCCAGTTTACAGAGGCAAGTTCTTTTGCTTTTCTTTCTGTTGTAACTGCATAGTAATTTTAGCTTTCTGTCATCACTAGCAGGCAAAGACCTTTCCATACTTTATCTGTAAGATTATGGTGTTAACTTTATTGCTAACTTGGAAATGATAAAATTGGATTTAATTCCCCTTGTTACTGATGCAAGATAATCAATCTCTGTGTGATCGTTTCACCCACTGAAAATAAAAAGAATGGAGCTGAGTGTAGCAGCTGATTCTGTTAGAAACTTAGTGCCTCCTAGGATATAGAACTCCAAACCCTCTGTCAGTGTTACGTAGCTGAATGGTAGTCAGCTTTTGGACTTTTTAACAAAAATCTGTGCTTAGGGAGTGATTGTAATATTGTATTTGTGTTAGATGAAAAAGATTTTGGGAATGTGTACAGGTTTTGGCTGGGGTAAGAGTTAAATTTCTTCAGAGTAGCTGGTATAGGGCTGTGTTTTGGAACACAGGGATGTTCTAGTTCCTGCAGAGCAGCACTTACACAGCATCATTCTGCTCCTCACCAGCAAGGAGGCTGGAGGTGCACAAGAATATGGCTGGGAGGGGATACAGCCCGGACAGCTGACTCCAGCTGACCCAAGGGATATCCCATTTCAGTGGAGTCATGCTCAGCAGCTAAGCTGGGGAAGAGGTTGGCAGGTGGGAGCACTTGCTTGGGGACTTGCTGGCCATCAGTCGGGGTGGGGGGCAACTGTTCTCAGTTCCATCACTAGTCTCAGGTTTTATTTTCCTCTCTTTGTTATGCTTTTCTTCTCTTCCTGAAATTTTTTTGGAAATTATTACTTCTTTTTAATTATGAAACTTTTTTCTTCACCCACAAATTTGTTTTCTTACTTCTACCCTTCCAATCCTTCCCCCATCCCACTGGTGGGGGTATTAAATGAGTGGCTGTCTGGTGCTCAGTTGCTGGCTGAGGTTAAACCATGACAGAATGTTTATTTTAAAAATTACTAGGGCAAGTTGAATATTACAAAATTAATGAAATAGTGGATTATATCAGGATTCTACAGTTAGAAATAGGTTGTTGAGCTTTTTGAAGGGAAAAATCCTTGTGCATGACACTTCACTGAAGGGCTTTTGAAATGAAGCTTGTGTGATTTCTCTAATTCTGCTGCCTGAGAACTCTTGGAAAGCAGGAAATTCAGGCTCAGTGTAGAGAAACTTCTTTCTGCATTAATAAGAGTTGCTGATAGCTGAACAGGATGTGGCACAAAGAAAACAATGGCGTCATTTTCAGCTGTCTGAAAACTTTGAGAACTAACAATGTTCAAGGGAAGTTTTACTTTGAGGGAATCACAGGACTTCAGTGGCTAGAATAGGAACCTAGCATGGAAACAGTGCTTTGTAAATTGCTTTATAGAAAATGCTTTTTTGGTGGTAAAGTTGGTCATAATGTGAACAGTGGATGCAGTGTTTGTTTATCTGGGGCTTCACGTTCCATGGAGGAAAGTGGAAAATGGCCATTTTTAAAAATGTTTTATTTACCCTTATAAGAATAAGAAGATTTTAGGGAGCAAGCTGTGAGATTAGAAATTGTGCTCTCTGCTCACGTTGGACCATGGTCTATGAGGTTCTGTAGGTTTTACTGTTGCCAAGGATTATGTTTGAGAGAAAAAACATTTTGTGAAGGATTGAGGCCTTTAGGTGCAACACAGTAATTGTTACACGGCAAGTTCTTCTCATCAAGCACCTGTAACACTCCAAAATAGTCTTGTCTGTGTAGTGATTGTCTGTGATGGGGTGGTTGAAAGCTTTTACTACTTCTGTGACCACAGAAATTATGTAAGCATGCACAGTGTAGGACATTTGTTACCGTTTAGAGCTCATTCAATTTTGCTACTGGATCTTAGGGCTGTGGACAAGAGCTGAAAGAGGAATTTGTATCAGAGCAGATTTGGTCTTGGAAGATGAAGGGTTTTTTTAAAATTTCTGTTGAAAATTGACAATTTTATTGAAGCTGTGTCATCCTGATGGTGTAAAAGGAAAAATCTGGATGCATAATTTTGATTTCATATTTCATCTTGCCAGAATATTTGGTTTCAAATGTCTACCATTTTGAATCAGTTTTATTTATGTAAAGTATTTTGTCTAATCAGTGTACATCTTTAGCATTCCCATATACTGTTTTACCTTACTGAAATAGAATATTTTGATTACTTGGAATTTTAAAATATTTTTCCCCCTGGAAAACGTCAAAATACTGGCTTTTTGTATCACTCTGGAGTAAAAACAAATTTCAGTGTTGGTACTTCTGACGGCAGAACAATCCCTTTTCCCAACAGTTCTTGTGGGAACATGATGAAAGTGCACTTTTTCTTGGCAGTTTACGTTTCTGAATTATTCAGTTGTAATCATACTGGCCTTATTTGCTGAGGAAATAACATACTTCATGGGTAGTATGTGACAGATGAACTTAATTAATGCTTGGAAATTCAGTTTGGATTAGGATCTAGAAGCCCCAGTGCTTATCTGAAATGCATCCAAATGTCAGTGTTGGAACTGCTGAGGTTTGAAGGTCTCCAGTTCTCCTGTGAATTTTACTTACTTTCTTGTCAAGTGAGAGATTATCTGAACACAGTCTTTTATGATTTAACTTATGATTTAGCACTGTATTTCTTAGAGAGGCTGCTTGCTTCCTATGAACTGTAGTCTTCTCTGCCAAGCAGCTAAATCTAAATTTAATGCTTTTCTTTTTTTGTTTGTTTTCCTCTAAGGTGTACAAGACTTGTACGTGCAGTGCAGAAATTTTACCTGTTAATGGTGAGATGAAGTTGCACAGTACCAATACCTGACAGGCATTGTCACTCAGTATAAAAACTATTTTATAGCACACTTCGAGTCAGACCATAGGTAAAATTTGTGCATCAGTTTAATTTAAATGGGCTTGGAAATACAGACAGACAGGTTTCATGGGGAAACTTTTCCTTTGAGCTTATGCAGTGTCTAATACAGTTGGCGTATTATGTGATGAGCTTCTTAACAAAGTTCTTAAAGGCGTCACATTGGTAAAAGGGAGGAGCAGACTGGCCATTTCAAAGACTCTGTATCCCACCTGGAATATAGACAGGGTGCTTCCTGGAATATGAACCAGCCTGTGGCACAGGTTTGAGAGGCACAGAAAGGTGTACTTCTCTCTGAGACAGGGAGAGAACTGGATCACGCCTTTGTTTTCACACTCACCATTGCCCTGTTTGCTTGATTCGTGCAGCAGCTTGTCTGGTCATCTGTCTGGTAAGCCCATGTGTGGAAAGCTTTCCAGTGGTGCTGTGTGGGCCTTCAGCTGGAGATCCCTGCTCTTAAAGCTTGGGATCCTGTTTGTGGCTTCAGCTGTACAGGCAAAATGGCACTTTGGCTGCCAGTTTAATCTGGCACTGTCACCCCAGATGATCCAGCAGAAGCAGTGCAGCTTTGCAGCTGTAATTGTGAATGAGCCAGGCATTTTTTATGGCCTAATGATGCCAATCACGTATCAGGCCCCTGACTAATGTTGTTTGTACTCTGCACTGAAGGCCTGGCATTAGCTGGGTGGTGTTAGGTTATTAGTCTCTGGCGACTTGGTAGTGGCAAAGTATTGGGTCATTCTCCTGAAATCTTATTACTTTCAAACTGGCACTACCGCATGTATTAATATAATTCTATAGTTTTACATCTGTGACCTCCATGCCCTGCATAAATTACAATTAATTGTGAAAATGTAAGTAGTTTGTTAATAGGAAAAACAGAAATATGGAAAATGCCTTAATTTTACTGTGGAGCAGGAGGGCATAAGAATGTGCATGTGGCTTGCTACTACAGAGAAACTTAATTCAGTTTGCCTTTGTCTCACTGAGCTGCTTCCCAGGTCTGCAAATGGATGGGCACAAGTTCATGATATGAGATCAGGGTGAGATTTCTGTGAGCCTCATCGTGTCCCTCCATGCCCAGTTACCCCTGGAAGGACACCCAGAAGTGCAGGCAGAGGAGAAAGCATTGGTTCTTTTAGATATCTCTTGCCTTCATGACTGGAGGATCAGAACCAGGGAATAAAGTTGAGTGTGTTTACCCTACAGCGTAGGGAAAAACTGTGAGATTAATGGTAACATTTCAGAAAAAGAGAGAGCAGCAATGCTGGGATTCCTCTTGTGTATTCCTGTGCTGTAGTGGTGCAGAAACCTCAGAAAGTGCCTGGAGAATGGCATCCCTTCACATAGAGGTGCACACAGAGTGAGGCGTATCTTGTCTACAGGAAAAGCTCAGTGAAATGTAAATGGTTTCATTTGCATAATCCGTGGCACGCTCTTTGCCTTTATAGCTTCCTATTTCTTTTTATTTTTCCTTGTGGTTGTCAATATTACTTCACTGTTCAAGAAACACCTACAAGAGTGTTCCTGTGGTTAATTGAATAAGTTGTATTTCACAGAGGATGATAGTCACACAAAACATAGTGGATTTCATTCAGAATATGTGTTTCTTTTTCTGCATTTCTGGGTAGGGCTGTAGGCACAGTTTCATGATGTTTCTCTTATACTTTCCCTATCTCTAGGAGTATCAAAGAATGGGTAAAAAGTTGCAGTCTCTAGCAGTAAACTTGACCTTAAATGGTTGCTGTTATTCAAAGAGTGAAAGCAGGACACCTGTTACCATCAGTAGATATAATGTATAAAGCCTGCTGTATTAGAATAGGATCATCAGAAAATGCATTTCCTTGAAACTACTGTGGGTTTTTTCCATTTTTGGCACAGTTTATGTTGTTGTTCCTGGCTCTGCTGGTACAGACAAGGTGCTGACTGTTGATCACAGTGTTGCACAGTCATTCCCAATTATTGTCACTGGTGGAGTTGTACTGAGAGTAACAATAGCTGGAAATGTTAAGGGAAAAAATATTGCAGCAGACACAGCTGGTTAGTGCTGACATCTCAGTCACTTTTCTGTGCACCATGTTCCAAAATTTGTTAAGACACTGGTGATTTAGATACTGCACCTGTTTTGCCATTGTTAAAAGATTTGTTCTGGAATCAGACTAAATAATGCAGGAAAACAATAGAGTGTTTTCTGAGCATAGCATGTAACCTAATGTAATTATGGAGACTGAAGTCAGAAGGATTGGAAGCAAAATAATGAAAGAAAATTGGGTATTTTATAATAGGATTAGTAAGTTTGTTTTCAAATTAACATGCGCTTTAATATGAACTTTAAAAATCATCTCCTGTTTTTGAGATCTGCTACTCTCTATAATTGTTACTCATAATCATAGTTCTGAGGCACATGAAACAGATGGGGGAGTTGTTCTTGGGTTCTAAACAGATGTGTTTGTGAAGGAAAATTCTCTAGAAGTAAACAGGGGTGACCTGTACAGTGTGGAACAGAATTGTTTTCTCAGTTTTCTGAAATCGTTGTTTAAAGCTTCCTAGACCTGAGTTCAACAGCAGTGTAATATTTGCAGTGATCATTTGTCCTGGGATGCTTGAACCACAAATGAAGCAGTAAGATTTTGATCTTGGATTGTGTGTTGTTCCTGTCGGTGTGGGAATTATACTAATTGTTTAATCATAGCAAGACAGGGAGTTAAAACTAAATTGCAAGGGGAAAAGAAATTGGCTGTGCCTTTTTTTTTCGCCTGTCTATCCATGTGGGTATTTTGTTTCCTTCTACTTTCAGAATAGTCTTGAGGATATTACCCATTCTTTTCCTCCTTTCTTCATTTTAAGTTAAAATCTAGTCCTGTGTTTGAGTTTGTGCCTGTTGCCTCAGGTCCCTTCACTGGGCATGGTTGGAAAGAGCCTGGCTCCACCCTTTTTGCACTCTCCCTTCAGGTACTTGTATACATTGATGAGATTCCCTAGATCCCTCTCTTCTCCAGGCTGAGCAGTCCAAGCTCTCTCACCTTTCCTCATAGGAGACATGCCACAGTCCCCTCATCATCTTAATGGCTCTTGGCTGGGCCCTCCCCTCTTAACTCCTTGTGTAAAAGTGTGATCCTACACTTCAGTTCAGCTGTCAAAGTTCGTGTCGTGCCTGCGTTGTGCTCTCCTGGCACTCTGGGCTGAAGGGCAAATTCTTCTGAGAGAGGTCATACAGAAATTGAGCTGTCCCTGGAAGGAGCATGCCCATAGATCCAAATTTTTAGATGGGCTGCAGAAGATGTTTTTCAGTTAGCGTTACTATATTCAGAAATTATGGAGGATAGTGTGTGATCTTTGTTCCCCCATGTTTTTATTTGGAAGGAGAAATACTTTGAACAAGTGCCCAGAAGGAGCAAGAACTGTAATCCCCAGAAACTCTTTCTGACACAGCTCTTAGAATTCAAGAACTAAAAATAATGTGAGCCCATAAAAGCTGCCATCTGACAGATGGTTTCGCACTGTTTTGTGTAATCTTTCATCCCAAGTCTGTTGAGCTGGGCCTGAGAGAGAGCTGCTGGATGAAGAATGATTTCAAATTGTTGCAGACCGTTTTGGTAGTGATGATCTATTTTAATATTCATCCAGGTCCTGTTGCTGAAGCCTTTGGAGGCCTGCCCTTCAGGTTTTCTTAGAAGTGTGAGGTCCAGGTACGGTTTCACACGAGATGTAGGAGTGCTTAAGTATTTCTGAGAGTGTCTGTGCACAGTGGGATGGATTGGAAGACTTAATAGTTGTTCCTTGTGCCTAATTTAAACATCATGGATTATATCCTGGTGATAGGTCGTATTTGTATTTCATATAGCAATGACCTGGAATATTTACCTGCTTGAGATGTAATAGTTCCGTCTTACATACCCTTGAATTTTTAGCAACTTAGCTGTTTGAAGAGGATCTTTATTAAGCATGCTAATGAAGTTAATTTCTGGTTTTTGCACTAGGAGAAATGCTCACCTTTACCACACACTGTAGAGTAGTTACAGTCCAGGCTGTTACGCCGTGATTTGCTTTTTGTACTTGAGCTTGTAAACAGTTCAGTTTCTAAACAGCAACACACCATATCAGTACATACCAATTACTGCTTGCATCCCTCTGCTCTGTACAGATTGAGAAGTTGATAAAATGTCTTCTATTTATCCTGACCTGAATAATTCAATACGTTGCAGTTCTTCAGAAAAATAATCTGGATAGAGATGGTTGTACAAATGCTGTTCTAGCAGAGAAATAAGCAGATAAGCACTGCAATAATGTTTAATGATTTCTTTTCACTTTCTTGTAGAGTTTGGGACAAAGTTATTAGTGGATCCTGCAAGATTCTTGTTTTTGTTGCTGTGGAGATATTATTAACTTTTAAAATGAAGATAATAGCACTGAATACTGCAGAAAAGATCACACGGTTTTTGGAAAATGTAAGTACTCTAATTATGCTTTGCATTACCTTTTATAGCTTATAACTGTTCCAGCCTGAATCGCTTGCCTGCTGCAGATGTACCAAAAGATATTATTACATTACTGAGAACAGTCTAGCAGTACCAAGGTGAAGGGAGAATGCACAGCAATGAGAATAATAACTTTTTCTATCAGTAGGTAAGGCTTCCATAGAATGAAATGGTTTTTAGGCTTGGGGAATGTATTATCTGTATCTGTACAGAATTAACATTCCTTGTGATACTGAAGGGTTTTTCTGTGAAAGTAAGTGCAGGTCAGGTTAGGTTAATTTTTCTGGAGGCTTCTTGGTTTCTGGCACAGTTTTTTTGCTTCTTGCCTGAGTGCAACTCTGTAGACTCAAGGGGTGTTTTCTGTTGATGTGAGGATGGGATCATGAACCTGACCCTGAACCTTCTGACCCTGAATAGTAAGGAGCCCTCTCAGCAGGGCTGTAGGGTCCCAGTGTAACCCAGGTGAGTTAAATGAGATACAGTTTGGGGTCATAGATAGCCATTGTGAGTTATTCCGGGTGTCAGGGATGTGGGAGCTGTGAGATGCCTGGCTGCTTATCAGCATTTTGGAAATAAAAGCTTTTTGTCCAAAACCCGGCTGTAATATGGTGTGTGCGGGACTGAGGGATGGTGAGATGGGAGGACAGGGAGATGGGATTCTAGTTTTGTTTTCTTTTTTATAAAGAGATAAAATCTGAACTGGAAATTGAAAATCTTTATTTTAAATGAAACAGTCCAAATGGAGTGCTCTGACCAGGCGCCTTGCCCTGATCTTTTGTAGATTCCTCAGGACAACACCGACGCCATCGTCAGCAAAGCCGTGGATCTGTGGCGCACGCACTGCGGGACTCCAGCACACTCAGTCTGAGAACTCTCTTGGCTTGTGACAGCTTGGGGAAAAAAAAGACTTTTGAAAAGACATTTTACCATCCTGGTGTGATGTTCTTCGTTAACCCTTTTATGTAAAGATGCTATTAAAGCATGGTGACCGATATGTAAATATTTTTCAATAAATACAGATGGAATGAAGTTACTTACTGGTGATGTGATGATGTCTGAAGTGTTAATTGATCATCCAGCTGCAGTATTTTGATTGCACAGTGTGCTCTCTTGCTTTTGCAGAAGTAAACCTAATTCTTGAAGCAAGGTATAGTTTTTCTTGTAATTTAAAAATGTTTCAGTATGCCACTTATACTAGATGTAACTAGTTACTACTTGGAGGCGTTTGTGCGGTGAATTTACTGAATGTCAGTCTGCTGGGTGGTGAACAAGCATGCTTTTGCTAGAAATGTAATTGTACTCTTTTAACACTGTAAATGTTCAGGTAAATGAAGCTTCTCAAACCTGAGGTACAGGACATCACAATGGCCAGGGGTGACATCCTTTTCTGAAGTGTTTTAAAATACTTTCTTTTCATCTGTTAGACAGCTCTCTATGGCTGTATCTCCTTTGTTCTTCATGGAAGATATTCTATAGAAGTGGATCTGTCTGTGCAGGTATGGAGAAAATCAGTGGGATGAGCCAATATAATTCAGAATTACAGCCCACTAATAACCATTGCCTCTGTTGAGTGCTTGGCTCGAAGCTGTTGTAATTTGATTCTTGTTTGGCTTAGATTTCAAAATAAATTCAATACAGAAATGTAATTCATGATGTAAGTAAAAGTAGAGTGATTAACCACAGATAGAGGTTTACTGGGGTACTGATGCTTTTCTTGTAAAAGTGTAAAATTCTATTTCTACCTCTTGCATAGCCCAGGGAATTGTACATAAAAATGTGTTGCTTAGCTGTTATTTGACTCAATTGGTGCTCAGTGTGCTGAGTGCCAAGGATGCTCATTGCACTTGAGAGAGTGTGTTTAGCTTGCACTTGTTTAGCATTTCTGTCGTGCAAACTTGAAATGCTTTAGAAACTTTTGTTTTAAACTGGGTCAGGTTTACCTTGCAGCACATTAAGTGGGGAAGCCTGGGACTCGGCCGGGGTTACCCCTAAAATCCTGGGGAGATGATCTCTGCTGGATGCTGCGACCTTGCTGTTGGTGTTGCTGGAATGCTGGAGTTCAGCCAGTTCAGGAGAAGCCTGTTTGTGTCTGCTTTGGAATGCACTGTTGTGCCTGCACTGCAGCGTGATCCATTGAGCTCACTTTGGATGGGCGCTGGTTTCCCCAGTGCAGGCACAGGAGCTGGGTAAGGGTGGACAGGAAAGACACAGGTTGTTACCAACAGCCCTGCATTCTGTAACATGCAGTGCACAGATGTTTCAGATAATGGCCACGGGTGCAGTCTGAGAGATTGCCCACATGAAGGTTCCCCCCAGCTGCACACAATTCACACAACCCCAGAGGTGTGGGTGCGTCACTGGGGCCTTTACACGGCGGATTACTTGGTCATTTAAAAACAAGCAGCGATGACACTGGAGGTGTTCAGCAGTTTCAGTCCTGAAAGGGAATCAATAACTCACATTCTGTGAAGAGAGGTGCACTGAATCAGGATGAGAAATGCCAGTCAGCGTTACTGCTTCCAGGCTTGCCAGTGAGTGTTCCTCCAATTAGTGTTTGACTGAAGGCTCCAGAAGTCTTTTTTAATTTAAAGAAGGCTTTCTCTATCAGTAGGCAGGCCTGAAGCTGCACAGAAGCGGGAGATCAACTTTTACAGGACCACAGAAGGGCTGAGGTTGGCAGGGACCTCTGGAGTCCATGTGGTCTGACCCCCCTGCCCAAGCAGGGCCACCCAGAACTGGTTGCCCAGGACCAAGCATGTCCATGTGGCTTCTGACTGTCTCTAAGGAGAGGGATTCTAACACCTCTTTGGGAAACCTGTACTCGGTCATCCTCACAGTAAAAAATCTTCGTGTTTCCACATAAGCAACAGCAATTTTACTTAAGCATCCCACTGTATGTGGGATGGATCCCCAAATGCTGCCCCACTGTAATGTCCAGCTGAAGTTTGTGTGTAGCTTTTTCAGGTTAATGTACAAAGAAGGATCAGGAGTGTTCCTTTAATGCACAGGTCATTATTTATTGTGGGCTGTGCTGAAGAAGGGGAGCTCTCAAGGGAGTGCATGGTGGTTTAACTGCATCTTCCTTGACTGCTGTTAAGAGGTGTTTGTGTGTCTCATAATGGATCCACTCACAAACTTAAGCTGTGGATTTATGAGGGCATCAGTTTATGCAGAAGGTGCACTGAATTCCCAATAGGCTAGAAGTGTGAATCTGGCTCACACTCAGTTTTTGGTGATTGCTCAGTTGCTCATACACCCAGTGGAAGATAATGCTTTAGCTCAGAGCCCTGCTTCCCAAGAGAGCAGAATGGCACAATGGGAGCTTCCACTGCCCCGAGCATGTGATGGTCAGGGGAAAGTTGAGGCAAGGCACCTCTAAAGTCCCAGCCTGGAGCAGAGGCCACTGTTTGGGAAGCCTGAGTCTGTGCCTGCAGTGATTGTCACCAGCCTGAGGTTGGTGGTGAGCAGTTGTTCTTGGACCTCTTGAACTAAACCAGTGCAGTAGTCCTGGTGTCCAACTTGGCACTTCTAATGGGAAATCCAAGTTGGACCTTTATCTACTATGGACTAGTAGTTCCTAACACAGAATGTTTTGATGTTGCACATGGTTGAACCTCCCACTGAAATCCTTGGCTAAATAACGTGAAGAAGGGTTTATCTTTGCTATTTGTTTTCTGTTAACCTCTATGTCATCCAGGAGGAACATGAAAACAAGTTACCTGAGGTTCATTTTTCCTGAGAAGCTTGAAAATGAGGTATTTTGTCTTTATTTACATAATTTCTCCTTGAATGGCTAAGTATGTAACTGCTTGCTGCATACTTGCTTGTTCATTTAGAACTGGCTGCTAAGTGTTGGGTTTTTTTCTTTTTTTCTTTCCTTCTGCTTTTTTCTTTCCCCCCAGAGACAGCACTGAAACATTCACTTTGGACAGTGAAAGCTCTTCCCCCTCAAGCTTTGCCCTGCCAAATATCTTCATGGGCTTTGCAAACAAGAAAAACAAGCTTAATTTGGTCCAGTTCTCCCCTCAAGCCATACTTTCTCTCTGGACAAGTTTAGAGCGGTGCCACGTGTCTGTGCTCGCCCGTGCTGCACGCACCAGTTCTTTTCCAGCTGATGTCCAAATGTGATGGAAATTCCAGGTAAGCAAAGTAATGGCAGATGTCAGAGGATGATGCTTGAAAAGTGATGAGTGATTTGAACTTTATTAAGGGGCCTGACTGCATGGAAAGAAAAGCAGGAGAGCATGGAGACAAAAGTAGCTCAAATACAGTAATTCAGAGGCTCATAAAGTAACTGTGATAGAGAGCAGAGTTCTGTGGACAGGAGATCAGCTGTCATCTCCACATGGGACAGCTTCAGCTAATGTCCTTCTGAACACCACAGCTCTCGTGGCACTAATGTACCTAAAATCCAAGCTTTTGTTCATTCTACCGCTTGGGGGAAGAATTCTGTAAGCAGCGTTGTACCATTTGAAGGCACTGCTGGCCCGTGTGGCCGAGGGTGGTGGTGCACCGTCTGCACCTTGCCCTGACAGGTGCACCAGAAGCTCCCAATGCTCAGGAGCAGGAAGCTGCTCTGTCTCACACAGACCAGAGCATGGCCACGCCGTTGTTTTTGGACTTGGTTGTCTGGGAACCTTGATCTGAGCAGTGAAGGGGAGAAATGGAGGTGAGGAAGATGATGGCAAAGCAATCCAGCCCTACATCTGTGCTGAGGGACTGAGCTCTTAGCCAGGCGCTGCCAAGCAGCAGTGTGTTTGTGCAGGTGTGTCTGTTAAATGGAGAATTGATGTTTTTCCAGCCTCCTCCGTTTCCTGCCTACAGCTGGCATTGGATTGCAGTTTGATTGCCAGTAATTACATGGACTTCACTGAAGACACACACATCCCTTCACTTAGACCGGTTTTAAGAAATGCTTCCATTAAAACATAAAAACCCATCCCTTTTGTAGAGGTCTCAGTGCAAGAGACTGGACTGTGTTCTCACATGCCCTGTACAATGTATTCTCACCAATATTTTTCTTGTTAAAGCACAGAAATTACCATATGTAACCAAACCACTATATACTGCTGCTATGGATGCCATAGCTCAATGTGGGGGAAGGGGGTCTTTAGTCAAAACCTACAATTTTGTTTATTTACCCAAATCTCACTGGATAGCCACAAACTCATTGGCTGGCAGAAAGGAAATACAACCACACACACACACACGGATTGTAAGGTAGGTGAAAAGTTGCCCAGATGGAAACAAACCAAAAAAGCCCAATACCAGAGTTTTGATCGTGTTTCCCTATCAGCAAGGAAAAGGAACAGAATTTGGTCAGTTAAAGTAGATGGATCTTTATTTTTTGTCTAATTGGAAGCCTCTGTGTGTCAGGGGAGGAGAAGTGCTCCCAGCTGCCAGTTACAGTGAGGATGCTCAGTGTCACTCGTTTTCTCAGGGTCAGAACATTTGCACCATCAGCTCCAAACACTGAAGAGCCTCAGCAGAGCTGTCACCTTCAGTACTTTCTGCAGGAGGCCAGCGAGCCTGTTTGAAGGCATGTAGTTATTCTTGTGAAGGTTTTCCTCCTCTTTTCACTACACAGAGGCTTCAACTTGTCACAGCCTGAAACGCTGTGCAACTACTGAAGCTACTTGGGGGAAAAAGGGAACAAAAAATTGTCCAGGAATACACACCATGGATGTGTAGGAATGGCCTCTCTGCTGAACAGCAACAGCGCTTGCTGGTGCTGCTTGGTGGCTGCACACTGCCTCTGGCAGTGCACAGCCTGCACCAGCAGCACTGAGGTGACAGTTTGGTTGGGGGTTTTTGGATGCCTGTGTGTGTCTAGTGCAGACTGTTGGATTTGCTCTTCACCAGAGTGGTGCCAGGTACCACTTCAGCAGCTGAGGTACCACTCGTCCTTCCTTGCTGTGCTGGACCAGCCCGGTGATGGCGCTCGGGGCCCATCTGATCTGTCCCACCCATCTGCTCTGGAAAGTCTCCCTCTCCTGCTTTGCTCCCACGGAGGTGTGGGTGAGCCTGGCTGGTATCCTTGACTGCCTCCGTGTGTTACATTGTCAGTCACTGGGACAGAGGGTGATAAAATACACAGGCACTGGAACACTTTTTTTTAAATGAATTTTTTTAAGAAACTGCATACATCAGAGACAAACAATAATTTAAATACCATGCAGTTTCAGTATGTACAAAAACTAGGACATAGAGATCCAGTTTAATTTTTTCTAGTTATTTACATCATTTTCATACAGCCATAATCTGTTAAATTACAATACTGGAAGAGCACGATTGACAGCCACCACACTCACTCCTATACAAAGACAAACTATATACATACACTTGGATATCAACTGGAAAATGCAACTGGTGCAGGAGTAACTGGGACACACAGGAACACAGGAAATGTGCCCGTCACCTCCTCTTTGTTTACAGAAGTTGTTCCAAGCTCAAGCAGACTGAACACCTGGGAAAAATAATTTGTCCCCTTCTTCTTTCCTGATTTTTTTATTAGCCTAGTCATCTCCCATGGCTATTTATACAAAGTGATTTTATTTGCAGGCACATTAGGGAGCCCCCATTCATGTATAACTATGGGTTTCCACCTTGCCCATCTATTTTTATGAGTGCAAGCTTCACTAGGCATGTTGGAAGTGCTCTCACCCTTTACAGTGTTTATAGTGTTTGCACTGCACAGCTGGTGCTGTAGGAATAAGGAAGGGTGAGTTTGGTGAGCAGTTGCAGTGATGACAGAATGCAGTGGTTATAAATGTATTAGGATGAGATGTATTTGTGTAATGGGCTCACTGAATGGTTTAACATAAAACAGCTGAAAGTCTATTATGTTCTTCCCCCTGCCTCTTCCTTCTCTTCTGATACTGCCCAGAGTGTTCACCAGGAATTGCCTGAGCCCCTTCCCAGCAAACCTGCAGCTTGAACCTTCTTCAGCCTGCAAGTACCTACCCATTGGGGTGTAGGATGGGCAAAAGCCACAATGACCACATTCCCTCTGAGTCAGAGTTGTGTCACCAGGTCCCTGCAACCCTTTGCTGGTGAAGGTGTGGGTAGGAGGGTGAGGGCTTCCTCACCATCACTTTTCCCAAACAATCAAAACTTCTTTGTCTAGACGTTTTGGAATTGCTTTTTCAATCACTATCATCTCCCCAGCCACCCTTTACTCCCCATTTCCTCTTCATTATTCCGCAGGCTGCTGAACAGATGTCAAAATACTTGCACGTTTTAAGTATTCAGGATTCAGCAGATTATAACAAAAACGCTTCTATTCCTTGACTCTAGATTATTATCTCTGGAGATGGATGACTGGAATAGGCATTTTTGTTCCGCGCTGATTTTTCCATTCTCTAAACCTGCTGTAATTTCTTTATTACCTATTAATCTCCTCCCAATCAGAATGAGGATGACTCTGCTAATAGATTCTTAGCAGGAATGCCATCATTACATCCTACACATAATCCAGGTCAAAGGGAGAGAAATCATGACTGTTTGTTGTTTGGTTTTTTCTTTACCCCCAACAGATCACAGCTCCTTTGCCGTGGTAGAGATGGCTTTCACAGATGAGAAAACAATTCTCAAGAAACCAGATTTATAAAAAAAGGGACCAGCAGCTCCCCAGTCTGTGTGCAACTTCCCATGGAGGTAGGCGTGCACCCTGAGGATGTGCTGCCATGTTCAGGCCCTGAAAGGCTGTTGGGGAAGGCCTTGACAAAGGTCAACTTTGCAAACCACCCAGAACCACTGAAGCTAAAAGCAGATGAAGTGTCAGCTCGGTGATACTGCAGTGCCAAATACCTTGTATGGCTTCTTTCTCCTCCCCTTCCCCCTTTTCAGGAATAAGGTCTATGTGCAACTGGGGAGAAATAGGCAGTTCTTCTGCCTGTGTCCTGGTGTCTGCTCAGCCAGGAATTAATTAAAAAAACCCCAAAGAAGTAAGAAAAAAAAAGCATGGCTGCATGGAGCTGCCCTGGGGACAGCATGAATCATGGGGCATGGCTGAGTGTGGCAACTTGCTGAGTGGTCAGCAGGGACCTGCCATAGGCTCATCCAGATGAAGGTGCTGGCCATCACCCAGGACTTGGCTATTATGTGTCCCAATCAGTGCTCAAGGGTTTATTTTGGGTGCCAGACTGGCAGTGTGGGCACTGCTTGGGGCTGTGCCCATGAGGGACGGTGGCAGTGCCCAGACTGACCATTCCCCTGGGGATTCCAGCACTAACAATGGACTGACAGCAGCAGCCTCCGACTTCCACCTCCCTCCTCTTAATTTTATTAATAAAAGTCAAACAAACCCTCACCTTTCCCTCCCACTAGCCTCCCAAGTTTTGTGATTTCTGTCACCACTGCTCCTTAAACGGTGTCCTGTCCATTTCAAAGTGATCCTCTAAGCTAGCAATGCCAGGGCAGGTGTGAGATCCATGCTAGGAACACAAGGATTTGTTGTTCTTCGGAACAGCTCTGTTGCAGAGCCCTTTGCTAATGCAGTGTCTGTACAGTCAAAAGCATAAAGGCTCTTTTCCCCTTTCTTAAAGCTGTGATGCATTCTTGTAACTTGTGCATATGTATGTGAATGAACTTATAAACAGGAACCTGAGGTTTTCATGAAGATAACCCCAAAGCAGTGTATTCCTGGCTGGTATGTTCAGTGCTCTGCCTCTGCTGCACTGAGCTGATAACATTGCACATTGCAGGCTTTCACTACTGATGAATTTCTATCTAAAGCAAGTGTGAGCTGGTGATACAGGGATCATGGGGTGTTTCCTCAGAAATCATCACCCAGCCTGGGAAGCACCAGAAACCACCTGGTTTTTACTTTCCTTTGATCTTCCATCCTACAACAGCCAATCCTCATTAAATAGCTAATAATCCATAGCATTGCAAGGATGGCCATGGATGAGAATGAAAAGCTTTTGCTTGTCTCTGATGGAAAGCCAATCTGCGAGGCACTGAGTGCCACCACCAAGCATAGATGGAGGGTGTTACCCTCGCTGCCAGGGCTGTTGGGGCAGGCCGGGTGTGAGAGCCACTCCATGGGCTACATGCAGGTCCTTTGGCTGTACTCCTGCATCCAGAGGAGTGAGATGAGGCCTGAACAGAGGCAGGAGTGTTGGCACGACACTGCACTGGCCATTAAATGCTCAAGTGTGAGAGGCTTCTCAGCCCGCAATCAGTGAAGGGCGGTGTTAGCTTGCATGGGGGGGAGCTGGACAGGGAGCACAGAAAAGAGGATAGATACATGGAAGACAGTGAGAAAGGAAAAATCAGTAAAAGAATAACAGAAATAACAATTCTGTAGTAAAAAACTTTGGCCTCTCTGTTCACACTGTCAAAGGAAAATAGCTATTGTGGAAGAAAAGGTGTCCTGAAGTAATAATCTGGAAATTCTTACAGTAATGTTGCTACAGTGCTTTCAGCCACCGTCCCAAAACATGGCATAATAGCGTCCTGTAAGAGCTTGAAAGGAATCCTGACAATGTTTGCCCCAGCCTGCTGGCATTATACTAGTTAAGGACTTAATTATGGAAGGTGATGGCCTAAGTTCAGAAAAGCACTTAACTGTGTTCAGGTTCAAACAAGCCTGTCAGACCTGTTCTCGAAAGCAGTGAGGCTGTGTGTGCTTCCTTACTGCAGAGCACACGCTTACGTTGGCAAGTAAACCAGGCCCAGAGCGACCAGCTCTCCGAGCTCTGCTTGGTCAGTTTGTGTGTTAAACCACTGTAATAAAAATAAATTAAAACCAAAATTAAAACCAATAAATTCAGAACACCTCTGAATTGCTGTCCTTACGCCTCAGCTGTGGGTACCAGTGACAAGTCCCACCATCCATAAGAATGCCCCAGACTCCTTTTGTTAGGCCAGGTAACACACTTTGTCATGCTTTGCTCAGTGTGAGTTTAGGATCAGTTCTTGAGACACCTGATACAGAGATGGTAGATATCCTTCATGGAACCTCCAGCCCCTCCTGTTGCTGTCCCTCTGCAGAGCCGGAGGGGAATCCCAGCCTTTCTTCTTGCCAGGGGCACTTTGGCTCTCACACAGTCACGAGGTTTGGGTGTAAGACAAACTACAAGCGGAGCAGATGCCATGCAGTGACCATGAAGAGATGGGCTTTTGCTTGCTGGTCCTCAACGTTCTTGTCACTGACTGCTAATGGGCTCACAACTGGGTTTACAAAATTATACTCGAAAGAGATGGAAAACAAACAGTTGCTAGAACTGAAGCAGCCTTCAGTAGGGAGTCCTGTTCTTTAGAGGTGATACCTTTCTCTGCTTGGAAGCTGAACAATGTCTACTGACTGGCTGTAAACTTCTCCAGGGAAAGAAATGCCTTCCTAGTCAGATGATATTCACAGATGGGCTGGCCCACGGAGTAGTTTCGCTCCTTCACCATCCTCATAAGGTGCTCGCAGCTCGAAAGGAGTGTTTGGTGTAAGTGCTTTAGTGCCATAGCGGCTCACCTTTTGGAGACTTCGCCCAGGCCAAGTGATTCCCTGAACACCATCTCAGGACTCTCTAGAGTTGATGACAGAGGCTTGTCAGGATGAGGGGTGCCTGAAGACAACAATGGTTGCACCACCAGCTGGGCTTGAACACGTATGGCAAATCCACATGCCGGGAAAGTCCTATACAGAGATGCCAAGTCTTGGCACGATTCCCACCACGGGTATTTTCCGTTACTGAAGCTTGAACCAGCAGGTCTGATGATGCTGCAGTACTCATCACATGTAAATACAATTCTCCTTTTTTTAATATTTATTTTTCTACTCTTTTTTTTTTGTTTTTTTTTGTTTTTAAAAAGGCAGTTCGGAAGATTTACATTGTACGTAACAGGGAAGTGAATAATACCAGCACTTATGGTTCCTTTTAGTTATGTTTTGAAGATGGCATAGTAGTCAGGTAGAATTGATCTGCTACGGTCTATGAAACCTGAAACCCAAGGAGAAAGGGAAAAGAGAAACAGTAAGATAATATCCTCACATGTATATTGCACATAAAAAAATAGGAAAACTAATTGCTGCAGTGACACCATTAGGCAGTTCAATTCCTGCAGCACTGACATCAGCCGTGCTGGCAAGAGGACCCAGAACAGACAGACACTCACACTTCCTTGGTCCTTGCCAGACTCACAGTTCATAGGCATAAGCCGTTTGCACCAAAATCTATCAGGGACATTTATGCACTTTGGGTCCATCCTATGGGATCCCTGAGAGGGTGACAGCAGATCAGCTTGCCCTGTTTCAGGCCATACAAGGCCTGATTCGACAAAAAATTGTCTGGTTTAGACAAACCTTATGCTATTCTGCCAGAAAGATTCACATACAGTTTAACTATGATTATTCCTTAATGTTGGAGGCTAAAGAGACAAATGGAGCTAAAATGGCCACCCTTCGTGCAAGGCACCCTGTGTCAGAAGGCCTGGGTTTGTCAGATCTGCAAATACATTTTTTTTAAGCTTTGATTTTTCACTCTGTTATGAATTAATTAATGTGTCCCACTAGTAAAGTGACACTCACATTCTTTGCTCATGCCACTGCTTAAAGACATGAAGAGCTCATTACCTTGCTAATGACTTTATAATGGTGATTTATCTAAGTTTATTTAAGGGAATTACTCTCTTTTGTTTAAGCATGCTTCCTTCAAGTGCGTATTTCCCAAAGTCACTTGTCTAACTGGTAAGTCCTGCTGTTCTTCAGGCAAACCCTTATTCCAGTGTCTGTTATATGAGCTATGGCTCTCTGTATGCCTGGCCCAGACTTACTGAGTCCAAGCTGCTCAGTGGCTTTCAGATACAAACTTTAAAGGGTCACTGCTCACTCCAACACTGGAAGAAAATGAAAATACTGCCCAGAAACCAGTGAAAGCCAAGCAGCCAGACAGACTTCTGGACAACAGTATTCAATCTATCTATTGTGGGATGCTAAAGGCTTCGTGGAATTCAATGGAGCTCTCAATGGAGCTTAACTACTTGTAGCAACAGCCCCTTTAAAACAGCCTCATCCTTTCTACATTTGTCACTCGCCCTGGAGGAGCCAAATGTCCCTCAAAGGCTCAGTCACCAGGGTCAACAGATCTAGGCCAATTGTACATCCTAAGGCTTCTCCCAGACCTTGTGGCTCAGGAGCAGCTGCCTTGTCTCTAGCAGCTCTCTGTCTCTATAACCCCCAGTGCACCCAGCCTAGCACATGCTAGGATGGAGAAGGGAGATTGTTTCGGCAAGGTAATATATGCATAATACATGTGGTGAATTTTAATATAATTATTAATTTATACACATAAAAATCCCCTAATACAAAATTAATTTTGCCTTAAGCTTTTCTGTATTTTTCCTAAAAGCACCGCCTGCATTTTTCACGAGCACTGAGCTGATGAACACATTAATAGAAGGGCAGCTCCAGTTTTGCACCAGATCTCACTGTCACTTGTCTTCAGTACCCAACACTTGTCCGAAGTGTTGATTTGCAAAGGCCTCACTTCAGCCCTAGCCTGTCAGAGAGGAAGGTGGTTGGTCTGGGCTCATGGATAATTCATTCAGTCTCTACCTTTAAAACTAAAAAAAAGCCCATGGTGTAAATAATGGTGCCTCTCTTACAGTGTGGATCTTGCCACGCCCCACTGCGTCACCCATGGCTGGACACAGAGGACAAGACTGAGAGATCTGTGGGTGGGAGCTGCGTGGTGTGGAACAGCCACACACTCAGCAGGGCTTAGTGAGTGCTCATTCAGACTTTGCTACGGGCTCCACAAGGGTTCCCCGTCCTCCTTCAGACACCAACACTTTTTTAAACTTTCTGATCTCAGAAGAACGATATGCAGCATAATGATTTTAAAAAAAAGAGGTTATACTTCATCAAACGGCACGTGCCTGCATAGTGCCACATAATGGGGCAGCATGTGTTCGTCTGTGTGAGTTGCTTTTACAGCCTGTAATTCTAAATGTTGTCTAGACCTCATGGTGTGTTCAGTGCACGTTGGAGAAACAGCTGCTGGCTTTGTTTTTTTTTTGAAAACAACAGTATTCATTTATAGTCTTAAAAAATTAATGTCTCAGCTTACCTTGTTAGATGCCTACTTAATTCATGAACTTCCATTTCAGAGCTTTTAAATTCATTAAGCTCTTTTCGAATGGCTGCCTGCAAAGGAAAAATAAGCTCATAAATGTATAAATGAGAGAGATCAAAATAAGTTCACTTTGTTCTCAAAACAGTATATTAAAAGTAAAGCAGATAGATAACATTATCAGAGAGAAAAAGACAAATATAAAGGCTTCAAAATGTGAAAAGGAACAGAGATAAGCATGTTCTGAACCACATAAGGGGAAGAGAGATGCTTCAGTGGAATGGCTCAATTTCAAAACATGTCACAGAATGCAGGTACAGAACCCAATTCTGGCTTATTATGTAAACATTTACATGTACAAAATCCAAATTAACGCAAGCATGAGAAAAAGAAAATGTGCACTGCAGTTTGTGAAACACTGTGATCTGTTCCAGAGCTGGACTGTGACTAGACTGGGCCCAGATCCCGACAGACTTGTGTTTGGGATGCCTTCTGCCTTTACTGGTCCTGAATTTCCTCAGGTGAAGTTTCCTAAAGCGACTGATCTTACTTGGCAAGGAAAGAGGGATACTTGGCTCCCTGCCCTCTACTCTGCCTCGGGCTGGGCCCCTCTGCCCTGTTCCTCCCTTCTGACCTGGATGTGCTATTGATTGAACTGATTCAACAAATTAACCCAGCAGAAAACCTGCCATGGTGTGGTGGTATTCAGCCTCTGTGGCTTGTCTGTGAGGGAAAAGCAAACCAGGGGCTTTGGCAGGAAGAGAAAGATTGAAGAATAAAAAAACAGAGGGGGTGACTTGGAGGGACTCAGCTGCATGGTAGAGATGGTGCTCAGCACAAATGGCTCAAGTCCCAGGCCCAAAGTCAAGACCTCTGATAGCCCTGTGATATTTGTAGCTCATGAGCAGTTTCACTGTGTGCATTTGGAGGGGATGTGCAAGGTGTCTGCTGTGGCCAAACGCTCCTTTGGGTCCAAGGTATGTGCAATGCCTTTCTGTGTGATGCTGAGAACATCAGCACCAGATGTGGAAAGGGGGTGTTCCAGTAAGTGGTATTTGTGTCTGTCAGGAATTTTTCTCAGCGAAGGAAATCTAAACCAGTATTAGTAGCACGAGCCCAAAACAGGACTTTTGCAACAGCCACTGATTCGGTCACCAACTACCTTTGCTTTGACAAGACCTAAGTGATGGATTTTGCAAGTGTTTTTCTACAGAAAAGGCCCTTTCTGCTTCTTCTCCACAGCTTTGGTTTCTTATTTTCCTTAGAAGTGCCTGTCAGGTGCTGCCTCATCCATCAGGACAGTGATGGCTATGCAGCAGCTCCAGGGCTGCCTTCAGCACACCAATCTGCTACTGAAGTGGCTGTGAAGGAGGCCACAGGGGCTGCTGACTCCTGCAGGGACTGAGATCTATTCCCCCTGCATCCCTTGTCTGTTGGAGACATGCAAAAAAGTCCTTTTCCTTCCCCTAAGAGTCAGACCTGCTAAAGACAAACTCTGACTGAAGGCAGTTCACTTCACCCAGCACACAGAGCAAGATTTACTGGCAAACAGAAAAGCCCATTGCTAAAATCTGTTTTTGCAATAAATTTGGCCTGTGCTGACCAGTGAAGACAGCTACTGAATCACAGCTCTGGAAGAAAATAATCCTCTATAGGATGATGCAGCTTTGTTTCAATTTGTCTGGCTATTTTTTCCAACAGTGGACACAGCATTGAGGAAAAGCAGGTCATGTAAATGGCAGAAATCAGAATACTGCCCACAGGACCCAAACAAAAACCAATCTATCTGCTTCTTTATGCCACAAAGGGCATTAATATTAGAATGACAAACATCTCTTCTTCTGATGGTGCTTTGCTGAGAAAATGTTAATTTGAAGGACTTAACCCTTTTCTCTGACTACTGAACTTGCACATGCATTATAAAAAATGTGACATCAAAGTACTCTACCTTAATACTAAACTCTTTACTGTTACATTTAATAGTGGTATTTAATGCTTGTTCTTTTCAGAGACACAGGATGAGGAAGGACTTGTCTGGAAGTCAAATCTCCATGCCCAGCTGAAATTTCTCCATGCCTTTCATCCCAGACAGGGATCTCTCAAAGGCTGCAGAACCAGTTGGGAGATTTATTCAATCCCTCATCTACCAATTAAGAAAATAAAACTAAGTCAGCTGACTAATATCTTGTCAAACATGGTGAGGTAAAATGAGAAAAGCTAATTTAATTCAGTATATTATGGTCTATGGACAGTCCAGAGGAAATTTTTTTTTTCAGATCAGTTTATGTTACATTATTTTAACCAAAGCTAAACTGAAAAAATCCCTCTATCAAGGAGGAGACAAATGTCACAAAAATATACAAGACCTTCGGTTGAATTGTATAACAGGCTGTCCTTTGTGAATAAAACCAAGAGCACCAAGAGATGAGTGGCATATCTGGAAATTCTGCTAATTCTCTAAACATTGGACGTCATGCTCTCCATCGCTGAATGAGTGAATTCCATGGCAAAGAAATAGTCAAGGCTTGAATTCAGGTATCTGGAAGTCTTTAAAATTACAAGGGCATCATGACTGTAAGATTCATGACTGAATCACTGAGCCTCATAGTCCTCGCTTCTTGTAACGTCCATAAAATCTTTCAAAAATCTTTTTCCTGAGGTCTCATTAAGACCCTCAGCATGTGACTGATACAATTTGCCAGCAGTTTAATCCCTCTGCCATCAATGCCAACAGCAGAGACACCACTTAGTGGAAGTTCCACCAGTGCTCAGAGGGCAGTGCCATCAATAGCAAATGTGTGTCTTTTTTTCATCTGCAGGTGTTGTGTGATTTCAGTTCAGTGCTTAAAATATTCCGTGGCAGAAATCCTGAGAAAAGGCCCCTGGTGTAACAAAGTAGAGAGAAGTGACCTGGCTTTGGAGGGATGGAGGTACCTTTGCCAAATGGACCTGCCAGCATTTTCACACCCAAGCTTGTCCTGTCCTGGCACAGCCATTCTGGCACACGCTCCTGTCTCACTGCTCTGCTAAGTCTTGCCAGAGCTCTCAGCTGGCTGCAAAATGTGGCAAAACCAAAACCAACCAACAAATAACAGGGCTGTCATGAAGACCTTTCCTCAAGGGGCTTGGGGTTCATTCCCTCTCCTGGTTTCCATGCATATAGAAACCTTCTTGCCAAAGATTCTTGCTTCAAACAAACAAACAAACCTTGTGAATGCAAAAAAAACCATAGGTGTGTTGGGAAGGGATGTCAGGTGGATGTTTACTCCTTGATAGCCACGGGTCCTGCGGGACCCAAGGGACGCTGTTTGCCACCACATGCTCTGGCTGTTCAGGCCATGGCTCTCCCAGAGTTGCCCCACTTACTTTGTCGGCGGCTGTGAGTCGTGTCCAGGGTTTGTCCGCCCTCCTGTCGTAGTCCTGCGCATCTGCCACTTCCACGTAGTCACTGAAGCGGATGAGGATCTTCCTCTCACGTAGCTCTTCTACTGTGGGCCTTTGACTCAGCTGCAGGTTTGAGGACGGAGTGGAAAAAGACATCAGGACTTTGCTTTTCCCTACAGAGTGCTGCCTGGGGATTTATTTTACTACAACTGCCGATACGGTAATAAGAGGGTTTGGACATTCCCAGTGCTTTGTTTTTATTGGCCTTTCATGGAATTGCTGCCTGGGAAATGCCCTCTTGTTATAACACCTTGAATATAATCTCACCTTGCTGCCAGAGCAGCCCACTGTTCTTTGGGAAGCTGCTGTGGCTGAAGACCCCAATTCCCAGCTGAGCTTGACCACCCTTGGCAGAAATGAGATGCAATGCAAGAAAGTCTCCTAGTGCACTGATGTCCCAGGAAGAGACAAAGACCACAACACAACTTTAAAACTACCTGCACAGGCTGTTCCTTTTCCAGCCTTCTGCTGCAGTTGTCTGTAGTTTTGCACTGCCTGGGAAGAGCCAGGCCAAGGCATGGAGTGGCTCCTGCCCTGAATTACATGCAAAAGGTGAAAAACAACTTTCTTTACCATTCTGATATTCTGCACACCTGTCCTTACCTCCAGAAAAGGCAGGCAGGATGATTAGCGCTCACTGAACTTTTTGCTGTATTTATTGACAGCTGTGGTTTGTGTCGCAGCATATTTGACTTTTAGAAGTTTCTGTTGCATGCTGCAAGCCAAAAAAAAAATTGCAAGGGTGGATTGTATGTCAGGAAAGCATCTTCATTGTTTCAAAGCATTTCTTTCAAATTCCACAGCAGAATAGGCAGACACAGTCTAAGCTCCACATGTTGCACAGCCAGTTACATGGGCAGGGACAAGAGTTGGCTTTCAGGGATCAATTCTCCTTGGATGCGCAGCATGCTGGTGAATGTCAAAAGCAATTACACAATTGTTTCTAAAGAAGGTGCTACATAAATGTGTGCATGTGGCTGTAGATCAGCTGAAAAGTTCCACTGTTAGAGTACAACATTTGTAACCAGGATACATCAGGAAAAATAATAACCTGATAATAATTTCCTACACGGTGTATGATGGCTCTTCCCACTCACTAAAAATAGATGTGTTTGAAATATTTACCCTTGTGAAGGGTGAAAGGCCTAAATATTTAATAAAATGCTTGAGATTTATTCTGCAACATTATTTATGTTCCTAAATCTACCTTTCTTCCGAATTAAGTATCTCAGGTCCCTGCATTTCATCTTCCAGGGAGAATTACAATCTAAAACAAGCAGGATACTAAATGAAGGATGAAAAATCCCTCCTTCCTTCAGCACTTGGGTGGAGCTCCACCGCCCTATCCTGCATCTGGCTGTAAGCCTGCGTGCTTGTTCTTGGCACGGTTGCTTGTCTTTCTCTTCTCTGTATAGAAAAGATGATTGTGATGGGAGGTGGCAGTGGGGCTGCTCTCCTTACGGCAGCATCCCTGAGCATGCACGCACAAATTGAGTTCAAACACCTCATGTGGAGGTGGACTGCAGAGCTGCACTAATGTCCTGCCTGTGAGATGCTCAGGAGAATGGGAATGAAGATGGAAAAAAGATGCACTGACTCTTGTGCCAGTGCTCTGGTTGTGAAAGAGTCCTGAAATCCATGGCTGATATCACATAGTTCATGTGTAGCCATAAATCTACAAATATTTCCATCTATAAATACAGACACACAAAATACATTCAGTACATTAAACCAAAGTGCCAATCTGATCATGCTAAGTGTAAAGAGAGAGACAACCACGCTAAGTCATTTTCTAAAAGCCATTAATTAAAGCTATATTATTTGAATGGTTAACAAATGTCCCTGCCTTCTTCTCTCATGCCACTGCAGAGATTTCCTGTGACCTTCTAAGTGTGAGGGTCTTGCAGTATCTTTGGGCTTCCCAGAGCACCCTTAACTCTTGAATAGCTGGGGAACCAGCTTTGCAGGACAGATTGTAAGCAGCCCACTGCAGGTGTCAGTTCAGTGTGTGTCCACACTGAGGGCACACCTCATCTGAGATCTCACCTTGCAGTTTATTTTTATGACCTGTGAGCTGTGGTCTCTTTTCTGTGGTCTAAATTGCTTAATGCTACAGAGTCCTTCTCGAGCAACACCTGAGAAGGAGCTCTTCTAACAGGCAGAAAGAATAGGGCACATTCAAAATTACAGGACAAGGACATGGCCAAGGGCACGATGCAATTGTCTGCACAAGGTGTGGTGCTGCAAGCAGGGAGAAGGGGTTCTTAATGAGCTGGACCCTTTTTAATTTACTTCTGTTAATGTCAAAGGAATGTACGGGCATGAGTGTGTCTGGACTTTTTCTGTGCTCACTACCTGGGCATTTACATTTCTATTTACCTATTTGTGAAGATTTGGGAGCTGAGGGAGCAGGGTAATTCTGTGGTGAGTGACTCATTATTTGAGTGTGAACCAGGGTAAAATTCCCTTTAAAAATAAATGGATTTGTATTAATGCAAAAGCAGTAAATGAGGATAGGACCTCTCGTGCCTTGTCACAGGAGGTCAAATTTTCTTCTGGATATTCTGGAGCACTGTAGATACAAATGGGCATTGTCCAGGTTTTGATGCTAAGGCAGTTTGGAAGGGAAGGTTTATTAACACAACCCCCTTTGTCCTTGGCATGAGAAATGAAGCAAACCCAAGCACCACCACCACCTTATAAAGTGGAGGGGGACTTACTCTTGCCAGTCTGGCCTTGGGATTTAGTCAAATGCAAAATGCTGAATTTGCTCCATTTCAGTCACAAGGAAGCTTGTTGTCTTGGCACATCATCATTGCCTGCTCTGTTGCTTCGTTAAAATGCTATAGTTGCTATTTAAGGAAGAAATCAAACTGAAAAATTACAAACCCTAACCAGCAGCACACACAACCCCCTCTCTCCTTTGCTCCCCACCTTCTGCGGTAAAGACATAGGAGCAGGATGTGATGAAAATGCCCTGAAGACCTTTCCTTCTGACTATAAATGCAGTTTATCCAAATTAGCCACTAACCTTTTTTTCTTCTCTGACCTTTCTCCTCCCTGCTGCCTCTCTCTCACCTCTCTCTGATGAGTCCCACCTCTCTCAAGAGTTCATTATTTTCAACAGCCTTTGCTGATGTAAGCCAGTGGAGGTCAGTTAAAGAAAAGCCTGAACATCTTCAAGCAAGGGAGACTTTTCCCAGAGAGGCATCAGTGAACAGAGAGTTTAAATTGGACCAGGGCAGGAATTTAACTGGAGCAAAGATTTCAGATTATTCCACGGATTTTAGGAAACAGCCACACCTCTTCAATTTGGTAGTCAGTATTACAGCTCTGAGAGATTTCATTTTGGAGCTAGACCTCAGAGAAAAATTAGCTATTGGCAGTGGGGGGATAGGAAGCAGTAAACAGCTCTGGGGATTGGGGAGCATGGTGCCATTTAAGAGAAGAGAAGGTAGGTAAAGAAGAGTTCTACTCCACTTTGCAAGTGATTGGTAACGTGTTCTGTTAATCCAGGCTATGATTCTCTCTCAGTAATGAAGGTCCTCAGGGGACATTCAGGCCTGTGTTAATTGCCTTGGTCCTTGGCCAAGTTTGCCGTGGTTCAGAGAGGATACATTCTTGGTAGTAATTCCTGGGGGCCCAGATCTCCCTGTGAATGCGACCCATCTGCAACACTTCCAGAGGGCTTCTGCACATCAATATTCTTTGAATGGGCTGGGGGTTGACACCAGTGCTCAGAGAAAAAACCTTCCTAATCCACATGTCCTTCCACTCAAATGATGCAAGTCCATGTGCCCAAAGGTGCTCGGTGGGCCTGAGGGGCAGGGAGAGAGAGGACAGGGGTGGCTGGGCATCTCAGGCGGCAGGCAAATATGCTTCCCCTCTCCTTCCTCGGGCAGGAGGGACACGAGCTACTTAGAAACTTAGCCAACAGCATGTGCCTCCATTTTGTTATTTGAGTGGTAGCTATTCCTCACCCCAGTTAATGTGGAGCTAGATGAGTCTGAGAGGATGGAAAGTGCTAAAAGGAGCAGCTTGCTATAGGTCACCTGATTTCTTTATAATTTTTTTTTTTTTTGAAATTGCCTGTCCAGATGATGAATTCAACTGGATATTTATTGCTGACTTTAATAAGGCATCTAGACCTAGCAAGGTAATCTTACTTATTACAGCATGTCATGTTACAACTTAACATCATAACACTGTAACAAAATGTCAGTGCTGAAGGAATTTTAAGAACAGCTTTTTTATGGATGGAGTGGGTTCTTCCCTTGGAATTGGAATGTTGCCACCAGAAAAACTGGGGACAGTAGCAATTTCTGTAGAGCAAGATCAAAAGTCTCATCAGTGGCTTCTACAAAACCCAATTCCTTTCTTATTCCCAACTACACAGGTTTACAAAAGATGCAACATGGCAGAATTTCCTCATGTTGAATTTACCCTGCGGGCATGTGTGTGCTTGAAAACTCAGTGCAAACAGAAAGGGCTGCTGGGCAACACACTTGCTGTGCTCAATTAAACTTCTGCTTGATCTGAGGTCTAAAATCCTTTGGTAATAAGACTTCAGTACAAACCGACAGAAGGAGCTTGCCGCTGCTGTAAACACAAAGACACATCTGGGACAGGCTCACGAAAGACACAGCTAGGGAATAACAAATATTGTTGCAGGATTCACTTGGTGGTTGGCATTTCTAGTTGTTATCTAAAACACTTGCACACTTTATTCACTTCTTTTCTCTAGTGATTTCTGAGCTTTTATGATGGTATGTTTGGTAGGTGAGAACAAAATCTGTTGTTAGATCAGCCCTGCAGTTCTTTCATTAAAATTACATGTGTCACTAGAACAATTTACAACAGTTAAAAAGGATGATCCAAATCAAACAATGCTAAGTCATGTTGCTATCAACCTCAGAAGTGTGGGGGAGAGAAATCTTTACTAGAGGGGAAGCCAAAAAAAGACGAAAAGGTATGTGACCAGGAACAGGGGAATAAACATTAAAGAGCCAAATGCCAGGGCGTGGACTGATGCTGCTCTCCCTGTTGTTCCTACTTAAAAGTGCAAACAAGACAAAGCAAGAAATCTCAGAGAAAACTGCTGAGGTTTTAGGGAGCAGACACTGATGTGAAGCAGCGGCAGCCTGGGTGCTTTAGCTGAGCTGTGGCCTCAGCCTTTGACAAACAATTCCTGTGCTCGGCACCTTTCCTACAGGATAGTGGAGGATGGGAACAGAGTGGTGATGACGCTGGCTCAGTCAGCGAGCCCTCACTTCTTAGGTGGCACATTGGGTATGGGGAGCTGTGCTCTGTATCTATTCCAGCCACTCCTCAAATGGCATCAAGCTCTGCATTGGATTCCTGCACGTGTTTACCCTTCAATGTACAGGGAAATTGAAAGCCTGGTAAAATGGTATTTCCAGCCTTTGCGCAGAGCCTCAATCCCATGAAACATCTGCAATGCAGTTAGGATCTTTTCTTCCAGGCAGTGCTAAGAGGGAATGCAAAATCATCCCTGTCATTGTGGTCAGGAATATAAGTGTTTTACAAACAATATTATGGCTCTCTAGCTCCTGCAGACAACAGCAGTATCCCCCCACCAGTGACCAAGAATTCTGTCTATTTACATGAACTGAGAATAAGGCATGGGATTTTTAACCATGGAAGAAAGCAATTCAGTTCTCTGAATGTAACCTTTCCACACATAGAGACCTTTCCTTGTTATTATTTATACCATGAAAGCTGTAATCACATAGGTCAAAAACACTAAGCCATCTAAAACTGTACAGAAAGGGAAGGGTGCTGTTTCATGAGCATGTGAGTTTTTAGGGGGCTTTCTTCACCTCTGGAGATAGGAAATGTATCAGTGGTAAAAGAAAGTTTATCTGCAGTAGCAGGATGGATTGTTCACTGCGTATGTTTGGGCATCTGTAGACATTTATGGCAGCTGCAAAACTGAATGTGTATATCTAAAATGACTGTTCTTCAGTTTTAAGAGTAAATGACTTTTGAATCAAGTGATGCTGTTTTGTTTGTCCCTCCCTGCCAAGACAAGATTGTTTTCTGCACTATACGCTTTTTTTTGCAGATGCTTGTCTCTGTTTTGTTTAAAATACCTCAGTTGACAACCTCCCTTTACAGAAAATGTTTACCTTCCAGTTTTATGAGAGTTTTTTTTGGTGGAATTTTCAAACCAGCATTGCTTTAACTTTGCTCTCTGTAATGGCTACAGAAGCCATTACATTTACAAGAAGCACTGGTCCTTGTAAATGCTGGTCCCTATCCTTCACTGTTCAAAACTCCTTCAGTTATGAAGACTAGATCTTCTTTTGTTCTGTTTGAAATGTTACCAGCAGTAGCCTGAAAAGTGGTTTCCTTCGCTCTCTGTGGACTTATACTCTGCAACATTGCTGATTTCTTTTAAAGATTTTTTTTTAAGACTTGTTTCATGCTCTACTTTTGAAAATGGTGCTGAAGAAAAGGAAAAAGGCAAATAGCTGTGCAGTAGGGAGAAAGTTACAGTAGTGTCATAATAGGATCAAAGTTGCTTCTCACCTTACGTGTTAATCTTCTCTTAATCTCTCGTTTTTCCTCCTGCTCCTCTTGCTCATTCCGGGCTGTAAAAGATTTACAAGGATCTCAGACTATGGACTCATCAGGCATGCACAGTTTGCAACAAAATAAGCCTTTCCATCAGTATATTAATGTTTCAGGACCTCTCTGATGCACAGTACGTCCCTCCGGGGCTGGTGAACGTCCTCGATCCGTAGCTACTGCGCTTCTTCACATGCTTCATAAAACATCTACAGCTTCCTTCCTTTCCCTGTGTTGGCACCTCTTCATGTGTGTCACTTTCTAGAAGGGCTGGGCAGCAAGCCAGCTCTTCAAAAAATGTTATCTCCCTGCCCACAGGCCTGGTGGCCTCAGGGGGCTCAGCTACGATATGGTTGGATTCTGCAAGGTCAATGGTTGGAAAAGAAACACATGCATTTTTTTTCCATCTACAAAATAATTTCCTGCAGCTACTCTTTGGAGATAATAGAAAAAACCCTTCGGAATAGAGGTGCCAGGCAAATCGTGCAACTTCCCATGGCCTGAGCAGAGTTAAGGAGAGTGTGTCCTTCCACCATGAGCCTTCAAAGTATCACACTGGAGCATAAAAGCACATCCTGGGGCAATTAACTTTCAACATTAAGCCAAAAGATCATGTGCTACAAGTTCTTATCAGGGCATGCCTCAACTCTTCTCCCTCAAGAGCCCAATAACATTTGAGTACACTAACTCTTCTTCAACTTAGGAGCAGGCTGTCATGCATTGTCTTTGCACCGAGCTTTACGAAAAGTCACTAAAATCCCAGGTTTCCAGGTACTCAGCTTCTCGATCAGTCAGGATCTGTCTCCGCTGCTTTGCTGATGGCTGAAATGCTTCTTACTCCAATCATGCTGGCACGTAACAGGTGAGAGCAAACACAACTCATCAGCTTTTCCAGTAAGTACTCTGTGCTCCTGCTGGGATCCCGTTTTTGATCAGATAGGACTAGCTCAGGCAAGAATAACTCTCTGCAGGGAAGATTATGGACCTCAAAGGCCAGCTGAGGATAGGTGCCTTGATTTAAATCCTTAAACACTGGGCTGCACTAAACTCAAGGGGGAATCCCACGTTCCCCTCTGCTGATCCTGCAGATGGAGCAGGCACCTCCTGCAGAGAGGCAGTAACAATCCACCAGCCACAGCTTCTTCAGCTGTGAGAGCAGGCGCCAGCACTCCCACTGGAAAACTGGGCCTTTCCCCACACAGAAATGAGACCTAAGGTTTAGAGACCACCGAAGCCTCCAAGCAGGTGAGGAGGGCTAGGCTGGAAGCCGAGTTTCTCTCTGCTCAGGACAGCATGTGATGGTGCTATCACAACTGCTCACTGACTTCAGCAGGACTGGGAAATCTCCACCAAAGTGGACAAAGAACCTGTCAGTGTTATGATGCTTCACACTACACTTCTGATCTTTAAGTGCCATTTTACCAAAAATACTGCTCATATTTTCAGAAAGAAGGAAACCAGTAGGGGAGTAAAAAGAACACAAGACAGCAGGGAGTCACAACTGTCTTTTTAAGCAATCACTGGAGTACCTACACTGATAAATGTAATTTTCCTCTTTCAATGGTTTTTGTCCCTACTGGGCTGGATTCTCTTCTAGCAATTGATCCTCTAGCAATCTTTTTCTTCCCCTTGTGTCTCAGATTTGGTGGAGTTGGTCCTGCAAATGCTTGCTTTCAGACACAGCACTAAAGGGAGTCCATACAGAGGGAGGGTAGAACTGCAAGCAGCCAAGGACTTATGTATAAAACTTAGTTATGGCTATTCATTTTTGTCCTTGGCATCTGATGTTTTTCTGTTCTCCTCACTCTCAGCCCAGCCACCCACCTTCAGAGACAGCCAGGCAGGCTTAAGACTTCAGGCAGGTAAAAGCTGGAAAATAGGAATAAATTCTCCTTCCAAACTAGAAAGTGACTTTGTTTTAGCTATTTCTTTGAAGTTAAGTCATGCCAATCTTGTGAAGCTACAGAACTGATGCTTTATTTTATCTTACATGTTCAGGAGATTCTCTGTTTCTCTAAACCTGTGTGTCAGGGTGAGTGGCTGGATGTAGGTGCAATTTTCATGCCTGACTTCTGTGCCAGTGTGAAACATCCCCCAATACAGTTTGAGGCACTCAGAGCCTACCTAACCATCATTTTTGTGTGGAATTTATGCAACCCTGAATGTGCCAGGCTGACACTGGACTACTTTTATCCAACTGTGAAGCGGCACAGGGGTAGTGCACGATGGGGGTTTGAGGCAACCTTCCTTATACCCTTGGATAGCAAGAATAACTGCAAAGTGTTCTTTAGTCTTCAAACTAACCCTGCAGGTCTGGACTCCTCCCACTACACGCCTTTGACCTAAATATGAGTCAGTGAATGGAATATACTTCAGTGAAGGACCCTACAAGAACCAGTTGTCTCTGCTCTGTTTCCTTGCTGTGGCTGCTGTGACCTTACTGTTGCTATCAGCAAGTAGAGGAACTTTGCAATGGATGCTTTGCCCTTGTAAAGATAACTCATAATTATTGCAGCAGCACAGAGCTAGGAAGTGTTCAATTTATGTATGAAGACTGGCTGTCCAACCACATTTTGCCTCATTTTTTCCCATCAGCAAGGGCAGTAATGCAGTTACACATGTAATAGGAACATCATGGTACCAAACACAACATTTTCATCACGGAGATTTCAGCTTTAACTGCAGAGAAAATCCTGTTTAGTCTGCTTGAGAGCTTGATAGGTTTTCTTTTGTGTGTGTGTGTGTGCTCTGAGCTGGGCTTTTGCAAATTGTTTGACCTGCTTATGTAGAGAATTTACACTCTTTTTATTATCACTTCCTACGTCTCTCTTTCCCGACACTCCATTATATTTCTTATAATTCTCCTTCTCAGAAGTCTAGAGGAAGGAGACAAAGTGATGCACAAACCAGAAAATACTTATATTTACTTGTTTAAGGGTAGAGCATGTTTATGCTTTCTTTTTTTAATTATGTAACTATTTTAATTTTTTTTCTTTCCTGCTGTGGTTCACCAAAAATTGGAATGCCTTGGTAATACCACATTACTCTTTCCTGTAAATAGGAAGCTGTTTGTCTACCAAGTCACACATGTTTTGGGGCAGATCTGTGCTAAAGCAAGCTACAAAAATTCCATTTAGAAAATACATTACGGTTCTGGATTCAGGGTAATATTTTCAAACATCCATGTAATTTAAGAGCCTTTATTCAATTAAAAAAGAAACCGACGTTACTCAGGGGGTAATTCCTCTGAAATGTAAGACATCCTTTAGGGTGCTCTGTGACTGCTGTGCTTGGCAGCCTGACCTTTAGCAATGTCTGCAAGACACCCAGCGTCGCAGATGCTGCTCTCTGCTGATGCTGGGTCAAATGCTGCTGCCAAAGCAGGTGCCCAAGTCCCCACCTTCCCCAGTGCCAGGGCAGCGTTTGCTGGTCACGCACCAGTGCCAGCTGGTGCCTGATGTGTTTGTTCATAGGTCCCAGATGACAACATGAGCTGCCAGAGAATTGGCCTCTGTCCCTCTGCGCCTGAGCCTGGCATCAGTCACGTCGCAGGTCCCCCCTTCTCCAGCTGTTCTGCTATGCCCATGTGAGATAATCACATCTGGATGTGCCAAATATTTCCCCAGGTTCTACCCCTGACATCCTCCAGCAGACAGTCACTGGAGTTAGGAGTAGACAGTAGAAGCACAGTTATTAAGAGAGGGCTGGTCCCCAACAAATGGCTTTTCTCGCAGCCTCAGGCTTGCTCACGCTGCTCTGCTGTCCAGTCTTTTCTCCTCTTTGCATTGACAGTGGTGTCTCTCTCCCTCTCTCTCTCTCTTTGTCTGCCACGTGTAATAACATGAACAGATGAGAAGAGCCTGCTGGGCATTAACACTATCATTAATTTCCTAAGAATACGATTTTGAAGTATTTAATAAATGAATTCTGATGATTTTTGGAGAATTAATCTTCTGCTACCACGTTTTTATGATTCTGTACAATGCAGTTATTCAAACAAGAGAAGGTGAATTATGGACCTACCTAAGGAGAGGTAGGTATATATATACCTACATATACCTTATGTATAAGGTACCATTTAGGAACACTTTTTTCTGTAGTAGTTTTTGAAAATTTTCCTGGAAATATGTATTTACTAACTTAGAAGGGGAAGAACTTGTTTCTTCTGTTTCCAAAGTAACAACAACGATTAGATAAACAGCTTTTTTTTTTTATTATTTTAATATTCAAAACACCTCCATGCGAGTAAAGAAACCGTCATTTTCCTCCTGTTCATTCATGAGGTTATGAAAACTGGACTCAGTCCAGCTTCCGTTGAAGTCAGTGACAATGTATCTGCTAACTTAACTTGGTTCAGGATTTCTAAATGGTATTTTGTCCCTTTAAAAGATCACATGCTGAGAATCTACCAGCAAATTTTTGGCTGATTTAAAGGAAGAGTTTCAGGGGAACATTTCAGGGAAATAACCCTGAGTCACACTGTATTCTTTTTTAAATTGAATAAAGGCTCCAGCTAGTGTAGATTGCTATGAAGATTTTTAGGAAAGCTAATCAAGCTATGCCCTAACTTACAATGGGATGCTCATCTATATAAGTGCTGCATAAAGGAGGCTTTTCAGGATGACCGACCCCCTGTTTGGAATGTCATTCAGCATCTGGGGTTTTTTCTCCATAGCTTGTTTATTCTTGTAAATTTACTGACTGATTTTAAAGACCTGTTCCTGGAGATCTAGATGTTATTATAGACTTCTGCGCTTATTTGCACTTATGATGCCCTTTATTATTTTTAATTATTATTAGTGATGCTTACACAGAATAGTTGATGTTTATAAAAAACACCAAATGTACATGAAGTCTAACCCAAATTATCTGGCTTCAGGTTAAATGTCAGCAGAATCAGGACTTACGTTTCAGTATGTTCCTCTGCTCCAATTCTTCAGCAGTTGGCCTCTGGCTCAGTCGTCTGCGAAAAAAGTCCAAGATCAGTTTTTGGACCATATCATATTCTCCTCAGTTCTGTGTCTTGAAGAGTTACTTTGGGGTTTGAAAGGCAGAACAGAAAGCACTGACACTGCTCCATTATGTACTTGGAATGCCCGGACCATGCGTGACACACACCATGCTTTGCTTTCGCAGTTTCCTCTGTTTCCAACCCACGAAAAACAAAATATGTTATGTCATCTTAGGCATGACTCTCCCACCCCTACCCCAGGCAGAGCTGCTGAAAGCTAAGCCACGCAGATGTCTCCACTTAATTTCCTTCCTTGCATGCCTGTTTCCTGACTTGCACAAGTATTTCTAGCTAGGATCCAGCTAACCCTCTCACTGCCCTCTCGCCAGCCTTCTGACTGCACCCCGTTTGTTCACACAGTTTGAACACACAGACACAGTCCACAGAAAAAACAAGGGACTGTTTGGCAGCACTGAAAGCAGAACAATAGCAGCCCTCCTCCTCCTCACCACACTCACTTCCCTCCTCCTCCTCCTCTTGTGGCTTTTATTAAATCCTATATTGAAGGATCAGTGTGACTTGCTAGTCAGCCTGTACATAACAGGGTCACAAACCCCACAATCTAATTACAAATGGGGACTCTGTACATAGGAATGACCTGAATATTCAGAATACAAAGCAAGCACAAAAGAGTCTTTGCAAAACAAAGTAAACCAGAGAGATGACATCAGAAGTCAGCACTGTTGGGCATCCTCATACTCTTATCTGAGTCAATGGGAGTTTTGTCAATGATACCAATGACAGGACAGAGCCTTTTCTCCCTTCAGACTTGGTCATTCAGAGACATTTCCAACTTGAGGGCCCCAGTCTCTGCCAGCTGGACCAGTTTCCCTGCGCATTACTGGCCACTGATAGGAAATGACAAGAATGCTGCATGGCTTCATCTTCTGCAATGAATGTGCCCCCGACCCTGGGCACAGCAGCTCCCTGAAATGGAGCGGTCTCCGCAAGGCTGGACAAGAGATGCCTGACAATGGCTCCTCACCACACAGGGGCTAAAGCTGCTGCTGCGCACTCATCCCCAGCCTTCTCCAGAGCCAGCTCATTTGTGTGGTAGTTCAAGACCCCTGTCCCTCACACTGTGTGCAGAGCACAGGGCTGAAGGAAGCAAAAGCAGTGGGTAGGAGCCCACTTCCTACACCAGCTGTTTGAATGCAGAAGCTTTACAGGCACCTGATTTTACAGTCTGAAGATTTCCACCAGCAGAGGTGATACCAGACATATGTCCTTTGGGGGCACTTTACACCATGAAAACAAAACAGCAGAACACAGCCCTATGTCATTCCAGAATTCAGAGTCAGGAGCTCTGTCCCTTTCTCATGGAAGATTGAACATTTATCTCATTACAAAAGTGTTAAATGGGACAGAAACTGATTTTTAATTCAGAAGTAAAGAATGTCTGCAAAGTACTTTGAAGACAGAAAGTGCTATTCAAGTGCTTGCTATTAGCATCTTTAAGATACAGTAGCTGTTGCTAATGGGAGGCTTTGCCTTAAGACTATGAAGCAATTAAAACCACTTCATTTCTAGCAGCACATGAGGACCACATAGAAAAAGCTGCCACTCTTAGCCCCACCACGTGTGTCTGCAGGAAATGTGTTATAAATGTTTTTAATCCCTTGCACCATGATGGATCAGAGGGATGTTCAGGATAAACTCCAGTCATCCAGCACGTGGATGGCTTCTACAGAAACAAACATCATAGTAAAAGGAGAAAGAAGAAAAAGCTCCCCAAAAGGTCCTCCCCTTTCCAAGGGAACAGGGATTGAAGGACTCAGATAACTGTTCTATCATGAACAGTTCATACTAGGACATTTCTAACAGAAGGCGGAAGTTTTATCTTCCTACCAAAGTGATTTGCAACAAGGATCAAGTTTTCCATGTGTTTCGTGAGGTACCTACCATGAAGTACATGCATTTAAACTAAGCTTTTACTCCATGTTGCCATGTCATTGCTTCCACACAAGAGGACAGAGATTTCCTCCAAATATGCCCTTGTTATTACATGCACCCTCTACTCCTGTACTGCTCAGGACATATAGACCATGGGACTCTTCCCCACACTGTCTGGTAGGGCCCCTAGTGAAAGCCAGCCAAGGATACCCATGTTCCCCATCAAAAGTAAAATTACTTTGTAGAGCCCATTATCTACCTTTTTCAGTCTGCAGAGTGCTCCTGCCTGGATGGTGACCATCATTTTTAAATGGTGCACAGGAGAAAAAGCCATGACACTTTGGATAGATTCATTCACGGATTATCAATCACTTCTGGAGTTTTATAATCCCAAGAATTTTTAATAATATGACTTAGGCAGTAAGAAAAGCTAAGGTATCCTTGTAGTGGAACAAAATCTTAACTAGCCCTTACAGTGCAAACAGTAAAGCAGCAATGGAGGATGAAGAAGGTCATGAATAGAAGACGTGGAGGTTCCTGGCCTCCAGTACCACTGTCTGCTTTCATCTCCATGAACTGCTGTTACATTCCCATTACCATCATCCTTTGGGACTGACTAAGCCTGCTCCTGCTCCTTCATTGTATGTCCCTCCTTGATGAACTCTACAAACAAACCCAGCCCCTTCCACAGCCCTTCCCTTCCAAGCTCTCACAATTATCTCTTTTCATGGTCTCTTGCTCATTTAATTTAATTTCTTCTCATGCTCTTACAGTGACTTCTGCCCCCAAACTATCAGGGCTTTACAACCACCTCCTCCAGCTCCTCAGAACGGCACCATTTTAGTTCTTGCTTCCTAATTTCTAGGTTTGCCAGATGTTGAACAGCTGTTAACATCTCTGTTGCTCTTTGAAAATCTTGATACTAGTTACAGATAATGTAAATCAAGAAATGCAAGCAGCTCTTGCTTTATGGCTGCAAAGCCATGTCTTTTTTCTTTCATACTAAATTTCAGTACACCATCTCCAGCTTACAGCTCTGACCTCGGCAAACACCAGTGGTGACAGCTCCCCTCTTCTGCCTTCCTTCCTGTGCTGCCCAGCATAAAAAGTTGTTAATGAAGCCCACCTAGCTTGTAGAGGTTGATTTCAGTGGTTTGATTGCTGGCTTGCTGCTGTGCCTTACTTCATTTAACATCACAGGGGCTGCATGAGGCAGTCAGGAGGCCACAGGTCATCAAAAAGGTGTCTCATTAGCAGCAGAATCAGAATAAATGGGAGAAGATGGAGCTGAGGAAGGAACCTGGTGCCATGGCAAAGAATGGATCTGCTTGTGCAAACTGTAAGGATGGAGTGGGATGTGTGCTGCTGCTGTTGATCAGAAATGTGTCTCCAGATGTTTCATGAAACTAAGTGAGTGCAGGTGTCTAGTCAAGGAACAGGAGAGACAGACCTTAACAAGTAACCACCCCTAACAGCACTTTCTGTATCTAAAATCCCTTATGTGAACATGCCTGACCTTCACTGTGCCATCCATAGAGCTTTGCAATATGCTTCAGGCATTCAAGAGGACAGGAAAGTTTTTTGTAATTTGGTTTATACTTCATAAGTTTTTGCAATATTGATTACAACTGTTTTGCAAATACACTGTGACAAAGGTTTCACTACAAAGGAAACTTTCCTAAGATTTATGGTGACACAAGGAAAGCCTTGCTAGGATTTCACTGAAAAAATCATATCCAAATGAGACTGTCAGTGAAAAATAAAAAGTTTGCTCACATTTACAAAGATAAACTTGACAGCAAACCAATTTTCTGAATTAATTGCCTGCATGATCAAATGCATCACACTCCTTGTGCTAGACAGTAAGAGCTGAGCAGTTCTTCATAAGGACAGCGCATAGTGGGGCTTATTTTGTTGGGTGTTTTTATTTTTTTGTTTGTTTGCTTGTTCTTTTGAATTTGCTCTGGGCTGGACTGGTCACATTATGGTGGGTGAGTAGGAGTTTGAGGCCGAAAGGGACAATCATGCAAAATCAATTGCTGTAGATCTAAAATATTGGCTGGTGCGGGTGTAATCTCTTCAGGGAGCAACAGGAAAGAAAGGCAGCATTTTCGCTGATGGATGCTACTGTTTAGAGCCTCCCCAGCAAACCGAGAACTCAGAATGAAAAGTTTCTGCTCCATGTGTCAGTGTTCTGCAGGAGCAATAAAAGGAAAAACATCTCCTTGGGCACGACAAAACACTTAAATGAAGTACACAGTGATGCTTACCCTGCTCTGCAGTGTGGCCATTCCCTGAGGGATCTCAGGACAGCAGCCAACCCGTTGTGGGGCCTCAGCTCACATTTTTGCAGCCCTTTGTCTGGCAGCACCTTTGAAGAAAGATGCTCCTGGCTGCCTAGGCTGTCCCCTACCAGGAGTCATGGGTTTTCTCTCTTTGATCTCTTGTTTTGCTGTGGATGAGCTCCAAGAAAAAGCTGGTTCATGCCATCCAGCTTGTTACGTGAACAGGATGATGTGGGATATGTGTATTCTGTGTACCAGGAATTAATCTTTGCCTCTGTCCACAGGACAAGAAAATTTAAGAGCCTAGCATGGGGTCACACGCCAGTATAATGGCTGGATATAATACAGGGCTTGCCGGAAAATGATTCCTCACACACTTGCCAGGCTTATTAACTGTGAGTGTTTGCAGACATGAAAGGCAGAACCTAGCAGCTCTCCAGTGCTTGAATGGTGACATCTGGTGTGTGTGACCCATGAACAGGACTGGTGGACACAACAGGGCCCACAGCAGTATGGTGAGATGTCCAGAATATCCCCAAGGCATCTCTGAGACAAGTCATGCTCACACAGCTATTCCTCATGACTTAGGTCACCCTGATGTAAAATAACTTCTGAGCACAGTGGGGCATAACCTCTGAGCAACTCCTGGAATTATTCTGTATGTGAAAATATCTTTAATCAGCTGCAACTGGGCTCATACTACCCTAGACATGGCTCTAACAGAGCAGTAAATCTGAGCTGGGCACATGAGAAACCAGCTGCTACAAAGAACTACTTGTCACGTTGCTCTTTAGCTGACATAAATGAGCGTGACTGAAGCCAGTAGAACTGTGCTGATCTACATCAGCAAAATAATTCCACATGAGGAAAATTCAATGGGAGTAAAGAGTCTTAATTTACCTCACCTTTCCCAATAATAGTAATGCTGATAGCAAAGCAGAATTGATGAAGTAAAGGCTGTCAGGGGCTCTTTGCACTCCCATGCCACATACAGAAAATTTAGAGAAAAAGGGAGAAGAAAATCTTGTATTTGCTGCTACCAGTTAACTGTTAGCAGCGGGCAGGAATGAACTACCTCCTTTCCTTACATCACTGCACAATGAGCAAAAAATCATTGTAAGCCTGGAGGTTCGCTTTCTCTGAAGTGTCAGCCCAGATATTGCCAGCCAGACTGTAGAGTCTACAGAGGACTGTCATTCTCCTAAACAGGATTTATAAAATGGGATTAAATACAGTTTTATCAATGAGTGAATAAAGTGAAGGCATATTAAATAGAAAATCCCTACCCAAAGAAGCAAGTGTAACAGTTTTATACCAGAAAAATTCTTGTACTAGAGTCCATTAAAATGTTGGCTAATCTGTAGGATTACCACTTTACGCTCACTCACAGGTAAGTGTGACAAGTCTCCTGGTATCAGTCATGATAATACGCTTTATAACTCCTTTTCCTGAGAAATTAGGGCAATAAAACCATAAGGAGTGTTTGCCACGATTCAGCTATCATGTAATGACTGCTCTCCACTTCCCTGTTGATTTAAAATATTTAGCCTCTGGGAGATGGTGGTGCTTCTGCAGCTATAAAGAAGCCTGTGGCAATGACTAGAGCAGACCAACGTGGGCAGAGACGCCTGTTCATCCCTAGGAAAATGGGTGAAGCGTCACTGTGACAGAGTGTAGCAGAGAAATAGTTAGACAATTTTGGTAGGAGGTGTTTGCTTTTGGTGAAAATCTAAAAAACTGCTAAGTGTCAGTTGAAGAGAAAAGTACTTTCTGACGGTGCCTAACTGGCAAGGTACCACTTCTGCCTTAGTATCCCAGTGTGTTCCCTGGACTGGACCATTTAACCCAGGATAGCTACAACAGTCCCATATCCTGGAGGAGTGAGGCAATGCTTTTGCTCAGCATTAGTGCACTGCAAGAAATACAGAACAGTCTGGAATGTGAGCCAACCAAATTACAGTTCCCGTAACACATCTGCAGTTGTGTTTCCAGCTGGGCTGTACATGAAAATCAGATTTACAACTAAAATTATTCAGACTTTAATTCAGGCTCTAAGCAGTCATTTACTACCTCCCAAAATTATCCTTATCCCAGACTTGATTTTGTGTTGAGAAACAGCTTCAATGTAGACTTTAAAGCTCCGATTAGTCTAGATTGCAGTGCGGATTTTTGGGAAAACTAATCAGCAAATTTTCTGCTTGCTCAAGCATCTGTGTATAGTGAAAAATATAACCAAGCTGGCCCTTTGTTTGAAACTCTTAAAACTGACCAATTTGTTTTCCCATTCTTTAGATCATGTGAATCTATTCTTGAGTCATAGCTCAAATGATGCTGGTTTTTCTGTTTCAGCTCACTGAGGGATTGAATTATTAGGATTTTGATTTATTCTCTGGAAAGTTACAAGCTTCCCGAGAAAGAACTGTCTGCCCAGAGTAGGTCTCCTGGGAAAAGAGAATCATATTCAAAATGTAGATTTCAACAATCTATTAAGTTTGCATAAGGTTAAAATCTTGTTCATCATATATGGAAAAAATTTCTTTAAAATACCCAAACAAAGCAGAATTCTTGGTCATGAAGTTTGTATTTTGTCAAAAAAAATAAAGCAACGACAAGATAGCCCTATAACTCTTGACTAGAAACAGTGTGAATAATGACATACCCAAGTCATCACTCTTCCATTATACCACTATCACAATGCAGACACCTGCATCTTCCCAAGGAATCACTTCATTTCTTTTCTAAAGATAATGCCACACAGTGATCAACACACAAATTCAGATTTTGGTCCCCTATTCAATAATACTAACTGCTAAATGCCTACTGGTTTGTGGAACATTGCAAGATCATGCCTCACACCTCAAGCTCTAAAATGGAGCCCCCTCTGTTTCATTACTGTGCTGTTCCATTAATGTCAAAGCTCTCAGCCAAATGCTGGCTGTTCACATAAAATATGATCATGTAAGTTTAAATGGTTTTTTAAAAAGTGACAGGGCTGAATTAAGATAGTTATACCACATAAGCTTTGCAGCATTATTTCTCAAATCTCTTATCCCTAGTCCCAAGAACAAAATATCCAACAACTGCAGCAGGAAACAAAGAACAATCTTTTTTAGAAGAGGGAATTTACTATGTATCTAATTCAAGAATGTATTTTTGGAACAATAAAAATGGGATATTTTTGAGTACTAGAAATCCAGAGGGAGAAATGTACTAAATGCTGGTTTAAAATCTAAAGCATGCCAGAAAAAACAGATGGGTGTTAGGACCCATTGTAATAGAGAAAAAAATGTTCTAAAATGTTAGCGATTGTCCTTCTGTTGTCTATACAGCATTGTGAGAAGACACATTTTGCTTCACTAAATGTAATAATATTGAATTAAAAGCTGATTTTACAAAGCTACAGAGATCATAATTCACAGTTCAAGGTCAATCTATGAATGACTTGAGTAAAATGGCACCAAAAATAATCAATCTGAGCTGAACAGATATGCTTGCTGTCTATAGGCATTACTGAATGGTTTGTTTTAAAATCGCTTCTCTCTACAGTAATGTTGTTTTGTTTCTGTGAACAAACATACTTACAGCAATGAGTCTTTAAAGATACATTTTTGAAGTAAAGATCTAGAACCTGAATCTTAGGCCTTAGGGTTTAGTTGCCTTACACCTCAGAACAAGTTATTTTTTTTCCTGGTTAAATACAACATCGTTTTCCTCCAAACACTGGTTTTTGAAGGCTTCTCCTACCAACTTCTGCACTTACTCAGTTTTGAGGTGCAACCTTGTATTTGGAAGATCTGTGGGAGACCAGATCACCACTATTATATTTGCAAAGGTATCCCCCATCTCCTGCTGCTGAAGGGTTTCATGGAGTATCCTATGGACCATCCTGCCAAACAACAGACCTGAGGTGGGGGCCCAAACCCCTTCAGCTCTCTATCACCCAGCCAAGCCAGCTGTGACTGGAGTTGTGACACCAGCCCTGGTGTTTTTAGCAACTTGGATTAAACAAATCTGGGGTGTCTTTCTAGTTTCCAGCACACAGGTGCTTCTTACCATAAAAGTTACACTCTTAAAAGCAGAGCCATCTCCAAGTATGAGCCAGAACAGCAGACCCCCCTTCTCTGTCAGAATTTTCCCCACCCTGGCTCCTGATGCTCAGGGAAGCTTGGATGTTGGAACATATTTCAGATAGGACTAAAGCAGTTATTCCTCTGTGTATGTGGCATGGCCTTGGGATGGAGACAAAAAGCAATGCTTTAGGTGGGAAGAAGTTCTGTGGGACCAGGGAAGAAAACACAGAGGGAGGTTGAGGGATGACAATGGCAGTACAGCCCCAATACCCAAAGCTCCTCACCTTCTAAAGCCCCAGTGATCTTTCCCAGCAACACTCTCTTCTAAGGATCCTCTTCTGAGAAAACTGCTGTCAGAAACTTAAATGCAACCTACCCTGAAGAGCAGCTGCTGGCTCTGAGGAAAGGTTGAGGGCTGAAGCACATCATGGAGGAACCATCTTCCCTACATTTAGTAAGCTTGAAGATCAAACCCCCTGATGGGCCTCTGTGGACCACAGTGACTGCACATACATGACCTGTGCACTAGCAGGTATGTTACACCTCCAGCATTGCCAATACGCAATATGCTTAACAAAAAAAGCAGCAGCACCTTATCTTCTCATTCACATTTGCACTGACACAACTGTAAGCCTAAAATATCAAGGCAGGGACATTTTAAACATGCAAACAAATAAACCAACTTTGCTTGGCAGTCCAAGTAATCTGTGACCATCATGGAAAATCTCAATCCAAAATGTAAAAAGCTGTTCATTCTAAGGAAGGATATCTGGGTGGGGAGCTTCATCAGCTTGCTGATGTCAATCTCAACATACACATGGCCAACTTGATAAAGTCTCCTCTGTTACTACAGCAGCTACAGGCTACTCAATGAACAGAGAGAGGAATTATCATGGAATGGATTGGGTTGGAAAGGACCTCAATGATTATCTAGTTCCAACCTCCCTGTCATAGGCAGGAACACCTTCCACCAGACCAGGTTGCTCAAAGCCCCATCCAACTGGCCTTGAACACTTTCAGGGATGAGACAACCCCAGCTTCTCTGGGCAACCTGTTCCAGTGTCTCATTACCCTCACAGTAAAGAATTTATTACTAATATTTAATCCAAACCCATTGTCTTTCACTGTACAGCCATTCCCCACTGTTCTATCCCTACATGCCCTTGTAAAATGTCCCTCTCCATCTTTCTTGCAGAACCCCCTTCAGGCACTCTAAGGCTGCTCCAAGGTCTCCCTGGAGCCTTCTCTTCTCCAGGCTGAACAACCCCAGCTCTCTCAGCCTGTATCACATAAACTCCCTGACCATATTAGTTTGTCATAGACCTTTTTACCAGTGCCAGCATGAAGAAAGGCAAATGAACAATAGTGCAGAAATAAAATTCCTCTCAAAATAGGCACTTTACACCGGTGATGTCCAAAAAAAGCAACTTACACACTTTCTGCTAAATGAATCAAAAGCTAAAATACTCTGTGACTTGGAACAGCCACAATATAGGAACTCCAAATAAAAGCTTTCATAACAGAAGTTGTCAGTGTTAGCAATTCAAACCCACGATAATTCAGTTTCTAGTAGAAAAGATGCATAGGAAATAGCATGGTCCCCATACTTTGTCTTGTTACTGAAGTGGAAAATTCCTGGAAGGGAACCAATTTGAGAGCTTTAAGAGTGATTAACTATTTTGTGACAGAGGGATTTCATATTCCCAGATTGTGGGATTTCAGATCCCTAGACTTCATGAAAGGCAGGTGATAAAATAGCAGTAACTTTTTGCAAAGGGCTGCGCCTAAACTTTTTGCCTGAAGATTAAGAATTAGGACTGGCTGAAATGTTTGTGACAAACACTAAAATTGTTGGAAAATTGAGTTCTAGAAGGTCAGAAACTATCTGCAAGGTGAGGTCAAACTTAGTGAGTAGTTCCAGCTGAAAAAAACAACTCACTAGACATACTTTTCTTAAAAATAATAAAATTTAAAAAGCATTAAAAATGCACTGGACAATATTTAATTCTGACCTGAAATGCTAGTTTTCAGTGTGTAATAAAAAATTAATGATGCCTGTACTTGCTATTTTTAGTCAGTTTTCCCTACTCGTTAATTATTTTGTTCCATTTGAGTACCAAATCCAAAAAATCCCTTATTCAGCCAAGTCCAGTAGACACGACTCTCTTTCCAGTAACTGCTACAGTGATTCCAAGCACAAATCTACTGAGGTGGATTACAAGGAGAACTATCCCCAGCACCTGCATTGCAAACGTCAGTGCAGGTGCCTTGGTCATTGCTCACCATTTAATGTGATACCTGCTGGTCAGACCAGGTCTTTGCATTTGTTTTACAACACTGATTCTTTTGTATCTGCATCACCAACTGCACATTAGTTTCTTATCTTTCTAGAGAATGTCATGTTTCACCACCCTATCCAGAGATTTGCCCATTGTACAAATTCCCAGCTGGTGTGTATTTAACACCTTCACTGCCAGAGCCTCTATGCATTAACAAAGGTCAGAAATACTTTTTAAAAAATCCTAGCATCTCATGGAACATCAATGAAAACACGCTGCACCAGAGACAGAAAATAGCAAAAATGTCTAGCTTTAAAAACAAAACCAGAAGAAATTATTCACCTGGTTAAAATTTAAAAACTCCATGCCTTAGGAAACTGCATATTTATTATTTTGACAAGATATTAGATATTACTATTTCACAGTTATATCATCGTCTTTAGGTTCAAATCTAGTGGCCTAAAAGCATGACAAAATATTTTTTACTCAGGAGAATTCTTGTCCCATCTGCCTTTTCTTCTCTTAAAGTTACTGAGATGCACATAATTACCTGGAGGCTAAATTTGGACCAAAAAGTGATAAGCTTTTTCCTGTTTTTGCTTTGTACATATTTCCACAGCAAAACAAATGGAATGCTATAAAGAGGCTTATCACATCAAATAGGGAATTAGCAGCGGGAATCAATAATCTCCAAAGTAACAAAGATCCTATTTCCAGGCAAATACTCTTAACTTCAAAATAAACAACCCCCTCCTTGTGAAACAAAAGCCTTCCAGAGGGACATTCAAACCTTCTGTGCTATGCTGAACAGGCTGCAGCCTTTCTCTTTGTCCCCTGCATAGTGTGACATCAGCTTTTTACACTTTCTCCCTGAAGTTTTGAGGGCTCGGTTTACCCCCTACTGAAGTTTCTCCACGCTCAGTTTTCCGACTAATGTCAGGTGCCTGAACTCTTGCCTGCACATTCCCCTGTTCTACCTGACACTTTACCAATGTGAAAACCTGCTTCATTACCACAATCTAGCTGCTGGGGTGATACCAGTATTCTTTAGACTATTTTTTCCCTAACTAGAGGTGATGTTAACTACGGAGGGGGAGGAAATGCCCAATGACATCTTCCATCTTCCTTATATAAAACGGGAGAGAAAACTATTCCTGGCCCTGTTGACCTAAAGAATCATTTCTTCTTTACTCTTCAGACACTTCACTTAAATCTCGTTGGGAAAGTGTTGTAGATATCTTCCCTGTGATATTTCAAAAGAGGGTGCTATCAAAATCGACACTTTTTGCAATTGTTTGCCCTCTAAAGAAAGACTGCCTTACATTGGTGACTTTTTTGAGTTCCTTACTGAATAGTTATGCCACTGGCATTCAGGCAGAAAGGCTGAAGAGAATTAATATTTAAAATACTTTGTATGTTTGTTCATGGCTGCTGACATGCCATAGGAGAAGCCTGGATTTCCCTGCAGGGCACACTCCAATGCAAAGACTGAAATGCCTCGGTCCTGGGCATTCAGTGCCCTGGTTTTGTGGCATACACTTGTTTTCTGCACATCTAGCTGCAGTGATGGCAAGGACAGGGAGGGCTTGGAAAAAGGCAGCAAAGGAAATCATCACAGTCACCCTGACAAAAATCCCTTCTGAGTATTTACTGATGATGCACAAAGTGTTCATAAAACTGGGAACTGCACCTACTGCAAACTGGACTAAAACACTCAGGGTAGGATGGCCTGGGGCAAACAGACACAGGGCCTGCTTCCCAGTTCTGCTCAACTTCTTTATTAGTTTAAAACATGCGATTTCTCACTCATCCACATTGAGCTGAAGGAAAAGGATACACCCTCTCAGCCCCTCCTTCCAGCCCCAATGGCCACAGCCATGTGGACTCGTGTTTTGCTTTACAGGCATACTGAATTTACATCTGTACCCTATAGTTTTTTGGGTGGTAAGCCTACTCTCATGACTGGGGATTAGCTAGTGCTAATAACAACTTTGCTCAGCTAATGAACACCAGCTGCTAAGAAATGGGAGGCGGGGGGGAATGTCTCACAACTACTACACTCTGTCAGCTTTTCAAACTCCTCAGAGCAGTGTTTTTAGCAAAATGTGCATTAAATACACACTTCCACTTTATTTTCTTCCTTAAAGACATCAGAACACTGCTGTACAATGCATTACTGGAGATCATTGCTGCTGTATAGATACCAGGCAGCACTGCTGCAGGCTGTCTGGGATGTTTGCGAGAGGACCAAGCTCCCAGTTCCCCAAACTGAGAAAGAACAATAATTTGCTGATTGTTGTCTCTGGATTCACCCACAGATAGAAAGTGTTGAAGGCAGATCTTAAAGTTCTGCTTCAGATAGTTAGAAAAGGAGAAGAGAGCTATACAAGGGTGCAGGGACACTGAAAACTGTTGGAAGGGAAACTGGGACTCTGGTGGGGTTTTTTTTGTGGTTTTTTTTTATTTTTTTGCTACAGCAGAGGTGGACTGAGGGGATGGGGAAGTGCAGGGCTGAGAAAAATGCTTGTTTAAGGAAGTTGGGTGTCTGGAGTTGATTTCCATGTGAATGCAGCATGTCTGTGAGATGTTCTTGTTTAGAAACTGAGTCCTGGTAACTTTTTCCATAGAGCAGAACACAAGGAGTTTGGTCTCAAGTGCTAACCCCACACTCTCTTGGGACTGAAGTGAGCTAGAGACTCTTACAGTCTACATGTCACAGACGGGCATTTGTCAGAGCTTGTGACCTGGCTGAATTGTCTGTGCTGGCACAGCCATTGTGCAATAACCCAAATCAGAAGAAATTAGTCAAGCATTGCAGCAGAATAGGTTTATGAAACATATTAATAGAAACCTCAGACTGCAGAGAGTGAAGGGAATCAGGATTTGGGGAAGTCTGAGACAGAATTTGGCCAAAGGCACACCAAAAAAACTAGCCAACAATATCGTACACTTCAAAAGCCAAAGATGTTGCTAATACACATTGACACTGTAAATTCTTTTGATACCTTGTGCTATCACAGAATGGTGAGTTTGGCAGGAATCTCTGAAGCCCATCTGATCCAACCCCTCTGCTCAAGCAGGGCTGCCTAGAGCTGGGACTGTGTCCAAATGACTTCTTGAGTATCTCCACAGAGAGAAACTTCACAATCCCCCTGGCCAACCTGTGGCAGTGTTTGGTCACCTTCAGAGCAGAAGTAATGTTTCCTGATGTTCAGCAGGAACCTCCTTGTTTTGTTTATGCCTGTTGCCTCTGGTCCTGTCACAGCACCCCACCGAGGAGACTGTCTCTGTCCCCACTTTACCCTTCCTTCAGGTATTGATAAGATACCCTGAGCCTTTTCTTATCTAGGCTCAACAGTCCCAGCTCTCTCAGCTATTCTCCACAGGACGATGCTCCAGTTCATCATCTCCATCATCTTTGTGGTCCTTCATTGGACGCCCTCTCATATGCCCGTATCTCTTTTCTATGGAGGAGCCTTGATGATCCTTGTAGGTCCCTTCCAACTCAGAATATTCTGTGATTCTGTGCCGGAAGTAGACACAGCACTCCAGATGTGGCCTCACCAGTGCTCACTAAAGGGGAAAGATCACATCCCTTGGTCTGCTGGCAATACTTTTTTAGTGCAGCCCAGAATAGCATTAGCCATTTTTGGCCCTCACCAAGTTGCTGGCTTATGTCCAACTTCATGTCCATCAGGACCCCCGGATCCTTTTCAGCTGGTTAGCTCCCAACATATACTGGTGCATGGGGTTGCTCCTTCCTAGGTGCAGCAATTAGCACTTGCCTTTGATGAACTTCATGAGACTTTTGTCACCCCATTTCTCCAGATTGTCAAGGTCCCTCTGCATGGCAGCACTATCCTGCAGTGCATCACCTATGCCTCCCAGTTTGGAGTCACCAGCAAGTTCGCTGAGGATATGTTCTGCCTGTCATCCAGATCATTAACAAAGGATGTTAAAGAGGACTGGAGCCAGTACTGACCCCTTGGGGTGTATTGCTAGTTACTGGAGTCCAACTAGACTTGGTGCCACTGAACACCAGCCTCTGGACTGGATGGGTAAATGCACTGAAAAGTCTGAATCGACGCGCCCATTCTTGGACACCTGAGGAATCTTATGGAAGACAAGGTTGAAAGCCTTACTGAAATCCACACAGACATTATCTACTACTCCCCGCTTGTCTACCAGGTCAGTAACTTCATTGTACAAGTTCAACACATTGATCAAGCATGACTTCTCCTTGTGAATCCATGTCGACTACTGATGACTTTTTTTGTCCTTTACGTGCCTGAATATGGTTTCCAGGACTAGGTGCTCTGTCACCTTCCCAGTGATGAAGGTGAGGTCAACTGGCCTATAATTCCCTGACTCCTCCTTGAATATAAGAGTGACATTTGCTTTCCTTCTTGTCTTTGAGCACTTCTCCCAGCTGCCATGATCAACCAAAGAAATATTAAAGAAAATAAAAATGGCACTGAATCTTTAGTAATGCCCGGTCAAGTTCATCCGTTCAGATAGCCTTTTATGCTGAATAGTGAGGCAGCACTGCCTCTCTGGAAGATTTTAACACATGCCCTAATTGTTAAAACATGACATGTCTAGTGACAAGTACACAGAACTGAGAGAAAGGCAAGGTATAGTGATGGGCAGGTGGGAGAATCAAATCTGAGGCAGTCAAGTGTGCAGCAACCAGGGAGGATGCTGAGACAAATGAGCTGTCATGCCTGGTATTCCTCCACTGATGCCCTGCATTTCCCCATCTCTCTCTTGATATCTGCTCCAAAATCCTTCAGACTGAGGCCAAGTGCTGCACAGTATCTCAAACCAAGGTGGGGTGGCGGGGGGCTACTAGCAGTACTGAAATACAATGAAAAATAAGACAGAATAAAGCCCTGAAGAGGAGAATAAGTCAAGACAACGGGAAATAAAAGTACCTCCCAAAAATGTGTCATATATGATGGTTTTCAGAGGCAAAAATCCTATCTTGCCACTGCTGAGCCTTTTTACATCTGTCATGTCACATTAAAAAACATGATAGAGCCCTTTGCTGGCATTAAACAGTGCAGTGCAAAATACTGGCAGCTTTTCTAACTGCAGTAGAGTATCAGATCTTCTTTGCTAGTCTAGTCTGAAGGGGAAGATGAAATGGATGGTGGAATATCACATGGCTCTATGATGCTTGCAATTGCCCAGGTCTCTCTATCTCATCTTTTATGCCTGCTCAAACGAGGGAAGGGTGAATGGTTCTGGCACAACCTGGGGGTTAAGGACACCAGGCATCTACACTCAGTTGTTAACCAGGAAAAGGTAGAGTCTCAGGGGATGTTCTGGCCTTGAAACATCAGCCACTCCTTTCCCTGAAAGGAGCGGAGGGAAGTTTTGGGATCAGTTGGTGAATTCCACGATGGGGAGATGTAAAGGCACCAAACTCTTGTCAGAGAAGTTGCTCCCCACTTTGAGACTGATGTGCAGCTCCAAACCAACCAGTTCCTGTCGGAGGGGCTGCCTGTGCTCTTTCTTTTATAGCTGAACCTTGGATATCAAAGCTTCCCTGGGGCAGGGAAGTCCTTGTATGGGGGCACAGAGTGCTCTGAGAAAGCCAGAACTGGAGCAGAGTTTGGGTGCTCCAACTTCCCAGTGCAGCCAGAGGCTGAAGGAGCCTGTTTCCCATGCTGCTTGCAGGTTTAGCTGCAGGTGGGCCAGCTGAGGGGGTCTATGAAAATGGCAGATGACCAGGAACCTTTCCCTGTACCTTCTGAGAAGGGCTCCCAAGGAGAGAGTTTACTCACACTTTACAGATAGCAGCGTTCCAGTACCTTAAGGGGGCCCACAAGAGAGATGGAGAGGGACTTTTCACAAGGGCATGTAGTGACAGAACAATAGGGAATGGCTTTAAACTGACAGAGGGAGGGTTAAGATTAGATATTAGGAAGAAATCGTTTTCTATGGGGGTGGTGAGGCACTGAAACAAATTCTCTAGAAAAGTGGTGGATGCCCCATCCCTGGAAGTGTTCAAGGTCAGGTTGGATGGAGCTTTGAGCACCTTGGTCTAGTGGGAGGTGTCTCTTCCCATGGCAGGGAAGTCAAAACCAGATGGTCTTTAAGGTCCTTTCCAACCCAAACCATTCTACGATGACATGAATCTGTGACCCCCTGAAGGGTCTGGGCGCACCCAAGCTGCCATCTGCCACCCCATCAAGTAACTGATGTCCCTGAGCATGTAGAAGAGATGGGGCCCTGGCCCAGGAGCCATGCCTGTTCCCCACTGAAGAAGCAGGCTGGTGCCTCCTCAGCCCCTGATGTTTGAGATCAGGGTCCCTGCTTGCAAGGCTAGCTCTTAAATCAAAGCCAGCCGATTGCAGGGAGGCAGGAAGAGCATTTCTGTCTTGATTACTGCAATAAAGCAAATAGTGAAGACTTTTCCAGCATGCTGAAAGACTCCAATATTCTGCAGGATAAATAGTCTAGCCTGACATTATAGATGCTTCCTCATTGAACAAATACAATATATTGAATGCTTATTTTATTAATTATTCATTAACCACTGGTGTTGCTGCCTCCTGAATTCAGGGATGTCAGTGAAGAACCAGGTTACTGAATTAATCTTGGTGCTAATGTGCTTTCCCTGTAGTTTCCTGGCTTGTTATTTATTATCAGAAAGGCAAGTAATGAATATTACAGGCTGCACACTTAGAGACACATTGATGTGGTCTACCACACATGAGAACACTTCCTCTTCACTAAAGTTATTAACGTAAATGGTAATTTCACACGGTCAGGTCTGAGGCTAAGGACTTAGTTTAATTCCCACATATGGTCTGTGCAGTGCTTGTAAATCCCAGAGCCCTGAAACAGGAGCATAATTCTTATCCAAACCTACCTCTAGAAGACTGGTTGTAACTTTTCTGCACGTATGCAAAAAAGACCCCGTTCACCTCTAAGTGATCCTTTTGTTAACACTATGTGCTAGGGGAAACATGCAGAATTCCAACACTACATAATTGTACCAGGTGTAATGGTAAGGGTATTTGCTTTCTTGATACATTTGTCCAAAAGACATTTAATCCTACACAAAACAAACACAAACGTTAAATCTTATTTAATCCTCTTCAGAAAGGCACCTCTGCTTACTCACATACAATAGCCTGCACTTGAAACTCCAGAGTTTTGGGATATAGATGGATGACCATGCACACAATATTAACTCCTCTAGCAGTCCTGCTTGTACTCCCAGTAATAGCCACAGAGAACATATATGACCACATATATAAACACAGTTTTTTAATCCTGACTCGGATCAGCTTTTAAATACATATTCGACTGCTTTACAAGGATTGCCTCTGTTAAATCTCCTGCACATGTGGTGCTAAATAGGCCATAACACACTGAAGTGGAGGGGAAACACAAACTGTAACTTCTGAGAGAGGTTAAATATTTTGCTCAAAGAGCAATTTCTCCATTTTACAATCATCAGACTATAAAGAGAAATTTATTCCTGCCAGTTTGCTTCTTTTATCTACTTGTACTCCCACCTGATTTGTTTCCTTTACAGAAATTACAAGGTCATCCAAGCTAAGCAACTGTTGTGCTTGTGATTAACTACCTACAATCAGCAGGTACAAAATATGAAGATTTATGATTAGATTTTTTAGAGGTGGAATTCTATGAGCTAGTTCTTAATGGAGCTGCCCTAAATTTGTCAGTATTAACCAGCAAAAGATAAAGACAAACCCAACAAACAAACCACCTTTGTTTTTAAAGCCAGAATATAACATTTTGAAGGAGGTTCTTCCTTGCTTATGTTTGTTTCACCTGTTTTTATTAATGCCATTCTTTTACTCAAAAGAGAGTACTGCACGGACTCCATGTGGCCTCTTGTTTACTGGAGAAATAAGACTATTTCTATTGCCAAAATATGTTACTCTATTACCGCCACAAGCTTTATTTATATCACCACGAATTATTTTGCCCAGCAGAGAAATGTGGCTTCCTCTTATATAAAAGCTGACAGTAGTTTGACAACTAAAAGCAAAACTGCAATCAATTTGGGGCAGAAAACGAATGATACCACACCCCACTGAAACTGCAAAGGAAATTAAGGTAGATTTAATATATTTGTCTCAGCTGTGTTGACAGCCTGAATTAGACCTCAAATACAGACTGTGTCAGGGGGCTGAAGGGTATGGGAAGCATGAAGGGGAAATTGTAACCCCATAATGCATTTTGCCTTGACTTCTGCAGGGAAAGGATGGGAGAAACAGATGTTGCAATGACAGGGTGGTGTGACTTGCACTGCTTCCATGAGAGCAGAAACAGGAACAGTGACAGACCCCAGGAATAACAAATTTCTTTCTGGGCTGGTGACATTTCTGATTGAAATGAACTTTTGACATGACGAAAACACTTTCCATTTCATCAGTGGTCACACAGGTGCCTCTGGGGAGACCTTGCCCTCAAATGCCACTCCCTGCTGCCTGTTGCCTACTATTAAAATCATCCCTTTCCTCAGAACAATGTTTCTCCTCCTTTATAGTAGCATAAATAAAATGTCTCTGTACGTTTGGAGCTCCATCTTCTAACATGGAGAGACACATCTGCCCAAGGACAGACTATAGCTACTCTGCAAGGCTTTGCTTCCATAAATAACAAAACATCTGTTGGCCCTAGCTGAGCAAAATTGATGGGGACAGGGTTTCATCCCATCCCAAGGTGGAGCTGCAAAGGTTAAGGGCACTGTTCATCCCCCAAACCAGGGAGTATGTAGGGCTGATGTGTTTTGTGGTGACACTGTCACGTCCCCTTTCCCTTGACTGCTCCACTGACCTTTGCCATAGCAAATTATTCAGACAAAGTGAATTCATGCTGTTAGCTATGAAATGCAAAACAACCATCAACTATCAAAACAATGGTAATCACATCGTGATGTTAGACATGCCTTTTTCTGTGATGAATGATGATGTTAGCCATGGAAATTCCTCATAAAAAGAGGTAAGTGCAAACCATGCACAGAAATGAGGATCCCTATTCTACTGAAGCACAGAGTTAGATGTCTAAAGAGATTTTGGTATTGGGGTGGTTTTCTTGAAAGCACACAAACATTGCTGTCAATGAGAGTTCATCAATGAATGAAATGTTACAAAGTTCATAGGCATGTATGCACTTTTTGAGACCTCAACACACCTTAAAGAAACAAACAAATAAATAAATATGTATGTGTGTGTCTCTTTCACTGGCTTGCCTAAGGGTGGAAGGCTGGTGGAAGGTGCAGCCTTCTCGGAGTATTTTAACTACAAAGCCACCTTTCCTTTCAGCAGAGCAGAGCTCACCAGGATATTGATTACAGAAAAGAGGGCTGACAAGGGCCTTGAACGCCCATCTCCCATCTGCACCCATGCACAGAACTCAGACCAGTTCTGCTCAGAGTATTTATTCCCAGTGGTTGAGCCCAGACATGTAATGATAGCTCAGTTCCAGCTTGTCACCCATAAATAATCACCTGCTTTTCCTTCCTTCCTCCTGATGCTAAGGGCAATTTCGATAGCTCCCTTGGGGTTTTCCCAAATGAACAGCTTCCTCATGAAGCTAAACCAAAAGGGAAAAAATGCCGTTCTCCCTAGGTACCATCGCAGCTAAAACCGAGGCTCAGCCCTCTGCAGTTTTTCTCCGTCACCCCCATTCATGTATCTAGTGCTGTCGCATTGTGCCCTCTAATCCAGGATTTAGATGAGCTTGTTTACCACAATCCCATTTTCCGTGTGATTTATCCCCAGCACCCTGCATGCGAAGAGGCAAGCTTCACACACATCCGCGCGTGCGTGCTGCCGTCAGGGATGAGCTCTTGCTTTAGGCACTTGCTTTTCTCTCATTAGTGGAAGCTAACAATAAGTGTGAGAATTGCAGACGTCAAATGTAATTAGGAAGAAATTATTTCACGTTACCCAACAAAATGAGGTCTGTGAATAAAGCCTAATCCTGCTGTCTGCCCATTCTTTGTATCCCTAAATGACTCGGGGATGGGGAGGGCACAAAATGCCCTCCACAGCACCGGATGGGGAGCAGTCATGAGGAGATTCAGCCATGCTCAATGGGGGCCATCATGCTGCCATCCTCTGGCTGAATAAACCCTTCTCTACTGGGACTGCAATGCTGTTTAAAGAATTGACCATTTCAAAAAGCTGAATCTCTTCACAGCCTAAATTTTAGTGAATAAAAATGATCACTTCAAACCACTCAGTCTCCTCAGATCTATGAAGAAACTGCTGTGTGTTTCAATGACTGTGCAAGCCTTGCACACTGACCCTTTCTCAGTACTGGTAGTATTTGTCACCTTCATGGTGATGCTGACAGTGCAATCCTCTTCCCAAACTGTCCAATTTTTCTACTCTTCTTCTTTTTTCTAGTATCTGATATGAACAAGTCCAAAAACCTCACAACAGCCTCATGACATTTTAAAAATCAATGACAATTTTTTATACTTGTGGGAATTCACCAAGTTCATTCCATCACAGCATTTCTGTTTCCAAGCAGCATTTTTCAGCACAGCAGAGGAAGACGTGGTATTGATCAGGGAATGCGTAGATTACCTTTCTCAACAAGGTAGTAGGTGACCATCATCTGTCAAACCTGCCATTCTATAAAGTTTTATGACTTCTCATGCTACATTTCTCAGTCACAGACATCTCAGTACTATTTCCAAAACATCAATGGGAATATAAAAGCACATCTAGCAGGTGTGCATGTCCAAATCTCAAGTGTACTTATTTACAGCCATATGCACACAGACAGTGTCTCTGTGATCTATTGCCTCATGATCCTTGCAATATACTATTTATATTGCTTCAGATCACGATTTTCCGCTTGCTGGTATAAGGACAGTACCCCATGAGGTATTGTAGTGAATAAATCTAGGGCTATACAAAAAACAATGCAGAGCACTGCTGTATATCTGGCAGAGGAACCTGCCCCTAATTAACTGCTTTAAAGCCAGCAGAACATATATAGTGACACACACAGGATTCAGTGGAACAATCGGAAGAGCATCCCTCAAAGTCATGAAAGAGGCAATAGGTAGGTTTGTTACTTTCTTCTTTGTTTCTCATTTTACTAGTTAGCTAATGTGCAGAAGACTGCTCCCCCACCTCATTTCTCTCCGTTTTCACACTGGGCATGATAAATATGATCCCTACAACTAACAGCTTTTGGCAGCAGCACAGCACAAACTCTTATTGGATTGCAAAATCTTACTGGCTGGCCTGTGGCACCTTCCAGTGAAGTGTAGCAGTCCCTTGACAAGCACTACTGCCAGTGGGCAGCCTTTAGTCTCCTCTGCCTCCTGATCTGCAGACAGTGGGTAGGAGTGTGCTGATGAGACAGACATTATACTGACCAGTAATAATACTGTGAATATCAAGAAGTTCCCTTGACATTAATTATTAACAATATGATGACAGCACACTGGATTACCAGACTTTCTGTGTTATTAGATCATCCAATTCCAGGTGGTGGGAGAAGCCAGGATGGAAACAATCAGGGAAAACAAATAAATACACCGTGTTCTTGAAAAGCAGTGGACCAAAATCTCAGCTTTAATACTCCTGTATCTAATTGCTAATGAGCACCTTCACTGGAGCTGGTGAGTTAAGAGACTCAAAAATACTTGAATACTTTAGAAAGCCTCCCTTGTAGGATGTGTGGCAGATCAGTCAGTCTAAAAACACACCTTGTCTCAGGGTATGGGGCAGACTTTGTGAAAGACACACAAAGAAACCAGGTCTTCCCATTCCAAGGGAGTGCAAAGTCCTCAGCAAAGTCTGGTATTTCTGTAAAGGGCTCTTGTGTTTACTAAATATGTTGATTGAGAAAGTCTGTGTGGTCTCTTATGACCACTATTAGGATTCCTTGGTGAAACAGAAATGGACTGTCACTGAAGCACCTGTCTCAGTACCAGGGGACATTCCTGCAGTCTGTGGGAGACATGCAGCTCTGCTGTCCATCACCCATGAGTGCTGGCCCTCCTTCTCACCAGGGCTTCCTGACAGGCCTTTCTCATTGCCCTGCAAGAACCTCCAAGCTTCACTGTCATAGCCTAGATATGCCCCATTCCTCTCACCCTGACAGCCACTGAAAGCTAAATCCAAGTCTTCCTGGCTGCTTCTCTAGCCTGAATAACCAGGGAACCTGTGCTTCCCAGCAGGTCCAACACAGCCAGTGAGAGAGGCAGAAGTGAGAAGTCTGTCTTTTCCCTCCCTTTCCCTGTTAACTTTCAGAGTCCTGTTTTATCTCCTGTTTTCTCTTTTCTGTCTTACAGTCACCCATGCACACTTCTTGAGCAGCTGTGAAGCTGTGCAGGCACCAGAGAGATAAAATGGAGGAGGGGTTTGGGAGAAGCTGCACAGGGAAAAAAAAAAAAGGAACACTATACCCACTTAAAGATTTACTTAGCACAGAAGGTTTGCATTTCAGAGTAGAAGTTAATGGAGTTGTAAAGGTTTTTAGCAGCCAAGAACATGGCCTCCAGCATCCGTTTCCTATCCCCATGTCACATGCCGTTTTGAGCTGAAAGTTCTGTATCTTAATTCACTTTTGCTCCTTACTTCATAGCAGATGTCACATTTTGGAGTAATGCATTCTGGTTTGGTTAGAGGAAGAGGTCTTTAATTAATTGCTGTAATCAATTGCCATAATTGCTATGTAAGGACTCCTCAGAAATGGTTTATGGTGCAGTAGTCTATTCCTGTGCCTGGAATATGATGTGGTATCTCCTGCCTTTGCTAGGACATATTTGCCACCTTGGGCAAGAAGCTCCAATTTTGCTTGGGTTGGCACACGCTGAGCCACAATACAGGACACAGACCAGTGAAGCACGACATTCATGTGAACAGTTTCTATGACAGGCACAAAGAATGGCTGAGCAAACACTGAGGTGTATAGTGGGCCAGGTCCTGCTACAAGATACAGTCCCTGCAGCCTCACCCTTACAACTGGCCTGCTGTAAGTCAAGGCACTGTTCTCCCAGCATGGGAAACAGAATTCTGCTCTGGAGTCTCTCTTCCAGTTGGCTGATGTAACACTAAAGTCATAACAATTTTCTGGGAATAACAGGAGGTTCAGAGGTTCCAAGCTACATTTAAACAGGATCTGAACAGAGCTTTCCGAGCCAAACTGATTCCCGGTGAAACTCTAATAAGGCTGGAGGAACTGTACCTGGGATGATTTTGGTCCCACACGATATGTCAATGGCCAATCTCAATGTGCCTGGATAGAGGCATCTTTGAAAAAGACATTCTCTTTATAGTACTAAATTCTGATCTGCCAAATGTGGCAGCCAATGAGCTGTTCCAAACTAAATACTGTGAGGATTATGCATAAATACTGAAGTATCCTAATCAGCCTCTTGCTGAAAATTAATTGATCCATTACAGACAATAACTATATGCTGAAGTTTTTATTCTGCATTTTTTACTTCTCTAAGTAGCATATGTGATTTGATTGGCTGGATATTTTAAACCCTAGGGGACCATTGGTGGAGCAGTATAAATCCCTCTGAAATCCAAAATTGCCAGCTACAATTATAGTCTGCATCTAGCATCTTCTCTAAGGACTATAAATGCTTCACTACTTTAATTTTGCTTGGCATTTGCATCACTGTGTGACAATTACCAAGCAACAGCAAAGGATGGATTCAGTAATAAAATCTGGACAGTAAGGAAATACTGTCCAAATGGAAATATTCTCTCTATTTAATCTAATATTCATCATTCTGGGCACTTGGATACATCACATTTAGATATAAAGCACTGGTAAGACAGGCACCTTTCCTTTTTGCTGCTAAAATGCCTGTGGCTTCTTGCATATTAGATATGAGCAAAATTGTTTTCTCCTCATATTTCTTGATTGTTTTCACCTACTCAAAAGGATGAGATACTAAGTTGCAAATACTCATAATTAAAAGGTCAGACTGGCAACTATACCACTCCAGTTAAGGCTTGTGAAATTCTACCTATTTCAGTGATGTTACGCTGATATAAAGCAGGATTGAAACAACAATTTCATTCAACTCAGCTATATTTTTGAACTCACATATACACAGTTTTAATTATTTGAACTATTTATGATTACCCCTAAGTCCTAGCTATATTAGAAGACAAGATCAAGCATTATAGCTCAAACTATTAACTCAAATTAGCAGAGATACAATTGGGGAAACCAAAAACAACATTATGAGAATATGGGGCTTAGACAGGAAGGGTTTTGGGTATTGCCAAAAATAGTTTCCCTTTTTAAAAAGGCATATGCTGAAAATACATTGTTTAGCGAGGAAAAAAGCAGGATTTAGAGAGGTGAAAATAAAATACTTATAGTGGAAAAGACCTGGTGCACAGTGAGCTGTAAAGAACCAATGTTTGTAAGTGACACTACTTTCCTTCATCAGACAGAGCTGGAAAACTTCAGAAAGACCTAAGGAATTTAGGCAAATACACAACACAGTGGAAATGTTGTTCAATGTCATTGCAAGGTCAAGCAGTGAAATACACTAAGAGACAAAAATTTAAATTATTCACATGCTTCAAAATGGTTCAAATTGAATCATATAAGCACCGGGACCTTGCTGTCCTGTGCTGTTCTTTGGGACCCAGAGCTCCATTGCAGGTGCAGCCTAACAAGGTTGGAATAAAGCTGAATAAAGACTGAACTGAAAAATCACAGTACCAGCAACAGTGCAGCACCATCCTACATATTTTGGGCATGTTTGCTGAAGCCCCTCAACAAGAATACTGAAGAATTAGACAGGTCTTGGAGAAGGCTGAGCGTGATCCAGCACAAAAACTTTCAGAGAGGGTGGAAAGGTGTGGTTAGTTTATTCCAAAGAGGTGATAAACAAGGCCATGCAAGAAAAGTAAATAAAATGCTGAAAGTGGTATTTACCAGGAGCTCCTATTCTTCCTGTCTCCACAACATGGTAGCAGTGTTTCCCCCTTACCCTCCCATCCCCAAAATAAAAAAATTAAAATCTGCAAGAAAATTCCCAACAACTGGCTGGTCATCTCCTTGCCGTTTTCTCACTGGAGAGCAACTAACAGCGTTCACCAGCTCTGCACACCACCATGTTGACAACATAAGAGGATTAAATTGATTACAGAGATCATGACATGCAAATAGAAGGTTCTTAGACAGCTCTATGTAACCTCAGTTTACTAATTCTTGTCAGAAATCCTCCACATTTAATGGCCACCCCTTTATACCCCATGCAACACAGAACACCAGAACAGTTGGTGAATAACACTGTTATGAAGAAGAAAGTGTCTAGACAGGGTAAATCTGTCCAGCCTGACCCAATAAAGGCAAGTACTACAGGACTTAACCTATTTTGCACCAGGAAAAGTCTCAGCTATTCACAGGAGATGCAGTCAGAAGAGAACGTTGTACCTCTGACCTTTGGCCAAACTAATAGCTTATAAAATGGCACCTGCAGCTACAGTCCAAAATGTTGTCAAAGCTGAACATTTTCAAATGAGGTGCCAAAAAGAACCAAATTAATGTAGCTCATGCTGGTACTTAACACAACCAAAGTTCTCATAGCATATGCCAGGAAAATGAAAACAGGAGTTGTATGGGAAGCTTTATTGGAGCAGAAATAATGTCTAGAGCCATTTTTTTCCTCTCCAAGACTTTTCCTCTTGAACATTGTAACCAAACAGATCTCAAATGTTTAAAGAGTATGGAAAAAGCTACATCCCACCACATATTTCCAAAAGCCAGAGTTAAGAAAATATTTGTCTCTTACCTTGTTAGCTTTGTCCCGATCTGCTGCCTAAGTTCGAGCCTCTCTTCATCAGTCTGCATGGGGAGGATGTTCTTTTCCTCCAGCTCTCGCTTGGAAGGCCTGTTGCTTAGTTTGATTGCTAAAGAGTCCTTCCTGCAGAGTTTCCTTGCCAGGGGGCCTGTGGGAGAGAGGAGAGGCTCTGCCAAAGGAGGTGTCATCATTTCATTACAGCATGCAGCTGGCAAAGAAGCACTAGCCAAGGGAGGATATGAGGCTCTCGTTTACACTGGGATAGACTATGGGAAAAGGGGTGTCATTAACTTCATGTGCTCAATTAGCCTCAATTCATATCATAATAAGGAAAAGCTGAAATTGGTAGGTATACAGGAAATGGAAATTAATATATTGCTCCATTGAGGGGAGTGGAGACGAACAGCTTGTGTCAGAATTGCTAGTAGCATCTGTAGCTTTCTCTTGCACAGTATTTCTGAACCACATAATGGAATGAAAAATTTGACCTCAGAATCTGGGCAGGCAGCAGAGCTACAGCATGTAAAAAGAGAGGGGTATCTGAATCTCTTTTGCAATGTAATATCAAGACATCCAAGCCAGCACTAGAAGGAATCAAAAGTCAATCAGAAGCAGTACAAATCTCTGTGTACATTAACTGACTGCTTCCCAGGTAGTGACAGTGGCAAAAACTAGTGGCATTTTATGGCTCAAATTTGCGTTCTTAGGCTTGTGTCCAAAGCAGTTTGAGCAAGGAAGACAGACACAAATAGAGAGACACAAACACATGAGAGGTTTTGGCCTTTGTCGGGGGAGTGTGAGCTAGTGCAGTTCTGCTCTGTTCTTAGTTTAAGAACAAACACTGCTTAATTTCACTTGCAGGGTAAGGTGGGGTTCTGAGGAGATGAAATATGCCTGTTTTAGAATCTTCTTTCTGTGTGTTTTAAAAGGGATGTTTGATTGTACTGCTTCCAGTTTTCAGAAGAAAAGAAATGCAAGAGCTTGGAACTTCAGTGTCTAGGATGACCAGCAGCTGTCATACATAAAGCACTGTATCTTGTCTTCATGGGAGAGTCCTACGATGCCACACTGAGGCAGGAGTTGGGTTTCCTTACAGAGGTCAGGAAGGCCACAGGTCCTTTCCCAGTCTGGAATTGTGATATGGCTATCAATTAACCTCTTCTTATCTGAGCCCAATCCTCTGATTGTGACCCCTTTCAAAGCATATGCACATTTATGATTCCAAAATGATTTAATATTGACTATCTATATAAGCTCTGATTCTCTACGTGTGGCACTTATTTCATCCTTCTGAAATAACTGTTGAGATGATCTTGACTTAAGCCAAAGGCAGGGCTTCTCTTCACCGTGGGCACGCAGGAAAGTGAATCCGAAAGCCAATTTGTAATTGAACTAATGTAAGTGCAAACCCGTCATCTGAATTTGGCCTGAGCACTACCCAGACAGACATTCATGTACATTAGGGGAATCACTAAAAATTCATACTACTTGTTATTTTGAATTAGCATCCCCATGTAGTCAAGCCCTGAGAGGTGCAAAAGCCACAGCCAAGAAAGAAAATGCACAGGCCTTGTGTTTCCTTTATGTATTGTGAGTTCAGAGTAAAACTTAAGTAAGTGAGAAAGGAAAAATGGAATGAGTCTTACTTGTAAATAATGAGTTATCCTCCTCTTCATCTTCCTCTTCCTCCTCTTCCTGCCTTGGATAGAGGCAGGAAGAATCTTCATAGTCAGTTTCATGAGGCACATTTTCTTTATTGTCATCGCATTCGATGACAACAGTTGGCACTTGTCTCATGTCTGGAAGGCCCCCAGGTCCTGTTTTTGTAACACTGTCACTTGTGTGTAAACCAGAGCTGTTGGGAAAGAAAAGCAAATAAATAAACTAAAGGAAACAGCTCAATGAAAGGCAGAGTTGCTTCTCTCACTGTGTATAGGAAAGTAGTGGTCTTTCATCCCTTTTTGAGAAGAAATGAGAACAGAAAGATCTTCAAGACCAGCAAGACATCTAATGGGTTTAAACGGAGTCCTTATTAGATTTAGGGTACAACACTTATTAGTGAGAGGTAGGACAGCATGCAGAGAGAAATGCTGTCAGCCAGGATGAAGTTCTAAAGATCTGTGGCAAATACTTAGTGGCCAGTTACTCGGAGTGGTAAGCACCAGCTACTCAGTGGTAAGCATGCCTTCAGCCTGGTGTCTGTGTCACCTCTCCACTGGTGTGCAGGCAGCAGAGGAAATGTCTCACCTGAGTGCAAAAGGTGGAGTAAGATGGAGAGGAAGGAAGTATAGACTGTAGGGGATAATTGTAGAAAGCCAGAGGGAAAATATGGCTTGCACTAGTTGGGCAAGATGATGTTGAGTGACTTAAGGGGATGGCAAGAGCACAACTCTCTGACATGCAGGGGAGTGAGCACGTGAAACTGGGCTTGGAGAAAAGAGACTTTGGGAGCAGGTGAGAGTAACCAGGGAAGTAGCTAAAACCTGGGAGGTTCGTTTGCTACTGGTGCAGTTATATATTGGGGGGTGGCCATGACGATATCCCTTCTCCTACCCCAGCTCCTTATCCAGCCAGGTGCTGAAGATCAATCAGAATGGGCACTAACATCATATTTCTTTTGTCACAGGTGTGATTGATTATTTTCTGCATCTTACTAGGTTAAGACCAGTGGTGAGGACTGCTACCATCTAGTTCTGTTTATGTGTTGAATTCAAAGCCCTTTACCAAATAACATTTCAAGCAGGGAAACAGGAATATGATGAGGTGAAGATCAATGTCAAACACAAAGTGAAAGGAAAAGTCAGGAACAGAACCATGTTTCCCAACCAATTCTTATCTAAATAGCTCATGTTGCTTCTCCAGTGTGAAATCAAAATGAGAGACTGGCAGGCAAAAATGGTGGCAGCTCAGGATTATTTGTGAGACAGCAGAAACCACCCTCTCTCTGAAGTCCTGGCTGATGCAACAGTTATACGAAAAATGGGGAACACTTGCCTGTTGGACACCCTATGTCAAACTCCCGTTTTACTTTCCAGAAGAAAATAGGTGTGAAAGCAGATGTGCTGGCAAAGTTGACCTTGAGGCACACAAACTCGGATCTGACAAGTATTGAGTAGCCTCAGTTGCCTTGAATATTTCAGCCTTGTCTGAATACCAGAGGTATTCTGCATCTTGAATAAAATGTAGTCTTTTCTTTAAAAGATTTCTACTGAAATCTACTGAGTCTACTATTTTCAACTTGAAATTGTTTTCTTCTAACCCAAAAGTTAGAATGGATTCTTAAATGGCTGACAGGTAACATTCCACAGAGACTTTAAAAAATGCAGTTCTAGGAATATAATGCTACTCCAAAATATGCTTAGGGATGAAAGAGAAGAAAAGGCTTCAGATCCTGTGAACAAACCATACCATGCTGTTATTACCATCTTCAGCTTCAAAGAAATAATTTTGTTAATTTCAACATTTATTATTGCAGACTAACCAACAGTGAGATGCAGAGCTTTACTGGATGCCTTGAAGAGAGAAACTCCATTTTCTTAGTGATAGTCCATGTTTTGTATCACAAAGTAAGAGAGATTAATGAACTGGCTTGCAAATTTTTGTATTGGACTTCAATGACAAAAAAACTTTATCCCAGATGCAGTTTTAGAATTCATCACCTGAATTCTCATAATGACACATCAATGCACTACAATTTTTAAAAACTTTGAACTAACTTTCAATTTATTGAAATGCTTTTGGAATTTTTATATTATGAACTTCATTAAATCTGTTTTCTCTCTAAGCTAATTTTTGAGTAAGTCTTTTAAAGAGGAAAGGGAGGAAATTTCAAAGTCTGGAATGAAACTTCTGAGAAAAACTATAATATTGTGAAATTCTGTTAACATTGCTAAAAAAAATATCCAAAACCTTCCAATTGCACATATGCAACCACTGGATCATTCAGTTAATTTTAAAACAATACATACACAGAGAGTAAGTACAAATTCACTAAGCCCCTTCTGGAAGTATAAATGAAAGGAGCAAGAAGTAGTTCAGCATCCAGGACTATTTGGTGCTTCCCTGTTCTGTGAAGGATGGATGTAGAATTATGGATGCATCCTTATGGGTGTGTACATAGGGGTAGCAGATATCAAAGTGATCCATCAATTTAGGTTATCGAACAGATATTGGATGGCAACAAGATTTTCATGTTACCACAGAGGAGTTTTATTTGAACTAGTGATCTAGAAATAGGCAGCTTCTCATCTCATTATAAGTTTTCTGAATCATCCACTTTCTTGATAATACTACTTTCTATTTTAAGCCCCTCATTTTTCCCAGTGTTTTGTGTTGTTCTTGATTAAAATCAGCCCTTTGCACAGCAATTTGACTAAGTCAGCTGTCTAAGCAAAGCGCTTATGAAATACATGCAGTACTGCAGTATACTTAAGAAAGACAAATCAAGGTCACTGGATATGTCCATTGTGTATAAATGACTCTGGGTCATTAGCAAAACTCCCACATGGTCAGGTGGTCTACACCACAACATTTGTTAGCATTATTCACTGAAAAGCACACTATTGTTTCAAAAGACCCATTTTAAATCAGTTTTGTGCTTTGCAACTAAATAAGAGAAAAAAGCTACAGTTAAGCAAGTGCTTGTTTCAAGGGGATCTTAAAACATGGATTTGAACAATTCATAGCTCCCTAGTACAAGAATTTGAAATTACTGCTGCATCATCTTTACATGATCAAAACAGCAAAAAAGTTACACCACTACAGCTTGCAATGTTTCTAGAGAAAAAATACTTTAATGCAAAATCACAATTTAAGCATATGAGTGACTCATGGTACAGACAAAACAAGAAAAAAGTGAAATAACTCCTGTAAAATCTAGTGGGAAAAACCTGCACACTTCTCGTCTGCTATCCCAGGCCCTTGGATTTTGGAATACAGGGTTACATTTTTATCAACATGTTTTCAGATCCACAGTACACTTTTCTGTATTGACCAGTTAATATAAAAAAATCTGAAAAAACTTCAAACCATTGTATATACTTTTCTACTACAGGAATATGTGTGAGAAACAGAGAGAGAAGGCAGAACTATAAATATGAAGTGTTTCTATCCTTAGGCAATGCTAAAGTTTTGACAAGACACAATTCTCTTGACAAGTTTTATGGAAGATAAATGTTTTCTGACTCAAATATGTTTCACGAGATTCACAAGGCACTGGTGGTAATGTCTAATGCATCTCATTTCATAAATCTGCAGTGTGAAGCTGAGCTGGGTGTCCCAGAGGAACTGGTCTCACACACAGTCTTTTTGGACACAGTGATTTTTCACTGCTCTGCCACAGAGGTGATTCTAGCCCAGAGTGAGATATTGCCACTTAACAGCTCTTTAGTACGTACATTGAACAAACTGAGGCCTGGATTCACCTGTGCCCGCTCCTGTACATGAACCCACAGAGTAAATGAAATTAATTGTCACCTTTCCAGACAGGCTGAGAATTACACAGGCAAGGCAGAAAATCAGGCTGTTTCAGATCAAGAAACTGCCTTACTAAGTCAAAATTACAGACACATTTCAGTGTCACGAGAGGGTTTCTAAAGCTTCCTTAGCCACAGTTCATGATGCACAGCTTTGGGGCATGGTCTGTCTTCTCAAATTCATTTCAGTCAGGAGGACAAAATCTGTGTATTTTGGTGGCAGGGTTTACCAGATTTTCATAAACCTCTAAAATGCATTCTGAAATGGTAAAAAATGGTGTCCAAATCTAGAGTTTTACTTACACTTGACACACACTCTTTAGGCTGAAGGGGAAAGTCATTTGCAGTAGGACACAAATTGGCAACAGAGGTTGCAGAAAAAAGGTTACATGGAAATTACACATTTCTCTGTTTCAACTTAATCTCCCATAAAACTGGTAATTTGTCAGGGAGAATAGAGGCAAACTGGCAGCAAAAATGACATGTCATAATAGTCATACTATGACAAGGGGCAGATTGCCCTTCTGAGAATAGGTTATGAATAGACGTTTTGAGTACCAGAAAATGTTTGCAATCAAAAGTGTTAAGTGCACAAATGAACTTAATGTTCTATAATGTCTGTAATAAAATTGAATAAAAAAATCCAGGAATTAACTACCATTTTAAGCCATAAGAACAACTGGGACTTGAATAGCTATTAGATGCCTTTTAATGTACCTTAAGACTTTAACTTATTAACATGCACTAGATCTAGGTGAGGCAGTTACATGCAATCACTCCTGCAGAGGGGAAAATAGACATAGTGAGACTCAGTAACTTTCTCAAGGTCAAAGACAGAAAAATCTGGCTTCCAGGTCTGTACAGAGGGAGAGCTCATTTTTCTCTGGCAAGCCTGTGGCTCATTGGCAAAGCACTGATTTCAACTATCAGTCTTCAGATGTTGTTAGACTATCTGAATTCCAGAGACCTTATCTGTGTAAGCAAAAAATCCAGATTGCTAGAGGAAGGGAATGTTTTAGCCTTTTATTCGTTGCTCATGTCCACACTCAGAGACCTGGTGAAGAGGAGAGTTATGAGGTCTAAGAAAAGTTTACTGAGCAAAATATGGATTTGATACAAACTGGTTCAGCAAGTATGAACAGAGCTTAAATGACCTTGAGGAGCTTCCACTGCACCAGGACCAAGGAAGAAAAGCAAAAATTCTGGAAAGAAAAGAAAAAATTTAGAGCTGAAACCTGATCTATACTTGTCTATATGATCATCTCTTATTAAAAACAAAGCACTATTCTAAACAATCCCCCAAATTACCAGACTTGGCAGCATTATTACTGCAGCACCATGGCAATTATTCTGTAAAGTTGTAGGATACTTTTGACATAATGTCTGAGACCAGAAGAAAAAACCCCTTAGTATTCACCAGAAGGTGCCTCAGAGAGATATTAGGCTCTCTCATCTCCTCAAGATTATCGACCCAACAGCAGTGGCCCAGTACACTGTTAGCCTGGAAGGAACAGCAAAGCTTAGGATGTCACTCCATATCCTGTGCATGCTACAGAAGTGAGCACACTACCAAATTTCCAACAGAGGAAGGAGATCTAGGATCTTTGCAGTTTTAACAGGTCCTCAAGAGTTTTGAAGTGTACAGTGACAAATACTGCAGTATAATTTCTCTTGGGTTTAATGCAGATTTTTACAATAAGGGAAAGTAAGCTGTCAAAAATACTGTCAAAAATAGTAGAAAACAGTGGCATTTGGTGCAAATAATTGTCTCCCAAGTTAAATAAATATATTTAAAAAATCTGCACAAATCTTCAAGCAAACTTGGCAAATTTATCTAGATCACAATGCGGCTTGAAAAAACAAACGAAGAATTTAACAGCAAGATCAGCTCTGCAGACCTGTAAATGGTTTGAAATACTTTTACCTCTAAATACTACAAAAATAACAATTGCTGATGCAGAGGAGACAATCATGACCTATTTTCTCCCTTGTGAATGCAAAAGTTATTGATTTGTTTTGACAAGCAGCACAACCAAAGTACTCAATACATGAATCCATTATTTAAATAACAGTTAATCAACACAAAAAAGGCTATGAAAAATCTGTCTCCAATATCATGAGCTAGGATTCATATTAATTTTAAATGTGAAATATCAGTGCCACAACCTTTTCTTATTTTCTTCTTATTAATTGCAAAGGGAAGCAATTGCTTCACATTGGGACATGAATCCTTGCTTACTCAGTTTTTAACAAGCAGCAGAGCTTCAGCTTCAAATTAATAGTTAAACCCAAACAGCATCACCTTCTTTAGATCAGTTAAATGTATTTGTAGACATAAACATGATGGATGACTAGAAATTGGAGCATTCATTGCTGTGGGGCAACAGATGCCACAATGAAGTCATGCTGAGAGATGTCACTGGGCTCAGGATAACAAAGGGCCTTCTGCACTCAGTGTGAGCCAGACATTAAGACGTCCGACCTCAGCCGGGCAGTGCAGCCCCACAGGAGCCTTTGGGAGACAACAGCTACGCCCTGTGCCTGGTGCACTGAATTTTGGGGTGGTGCAGAGGCACCTGACCAGCCATGCTGGCAATGTGAGAGGTAAGTGGGTAGTCACTGGGCATGGCAGTGGGAGGCAATGTGGATGCTCTTTCTAATCCTACCTCTACAGCTCTTTCACTGATGGGAATAGGAATCTCCTTCATAGCCCTAGTAGGTTTGCCCCCGCTGAGAATTCCCCCATGCTGTAGAAACATTAGCCCCCTGATGTAATCTCATTTGTGTCACTATTCTAGTACTAAAATAAACTGGAAAATAAATTGAGACAGCCTCTGGTCTCCTGACTCTTTTTCAAGCAGTACGGAGAATCTGCCATCAATAATCCAGTTGTTTCCAACTATGGAATATAATGAAGGTAGCATTATCAGAAAGAAGTACTGGGGTAAATCATTAGGCATTTTGTTTGTTAGACCAAATATTTTGCCTTCCTGTACAACAGAAGTATGATCTGATTCTCCTAGAACAAGCTGGCTACAAAGCTCTCCTTGGTACTAAACAAAATGTAATTTTTCAGACTATCTTCTGTGTTCTGGGACTTTCTCAGTTTTCCTCTGCAAGGTGAAATAAATTTTCCAAAGCTTGCTGATGTTGCAGTCTATGAGGGCAGCTTGCATTTATACAACATGCTTCACTTACTCAGACTACTTGGAGAAACACTCAGAGATACTCCTAAGTGACAGTAACAAAAAACAGCCCCAAGGTGGGTAAGGCATTTCTGATCAAATGTGCTACCTCTTGCCAGATGCAAATGGCTAAGAAGGTAGCTGCTGTAGAATGGGTTAAATACTTGTTTTAAGATCAAACATATAATTTAATTTAAATTACTTTAAATAATTTAAATGCTGTACTAAAACCCTTCTAAGTGGGTAGGAAGTCCACATAAATTGTTTCGAGCTATTTGGTAATACTAATCAGATGCCCTGCTGGAGTGGCACATTGGATCCTAATTGCTCTTTTATGAATCCTCCTTTCCTTGCATTTAGCAATCCTCCACACAACTGGAGCTCTGCAGTTATGCCTCAGCAGTACATATTGCAAGAATGTTCTATTAAAATCCTCTCCATTGGCTGTATTACCTATTTCCTTCAACAGGACAACAGGGTTCAGAAAATTTGGTCTTTATTTCCTTTCTGCCACAGACTTGTCAAACAAGCCTGGAAAGGCTCTTCCCCTGTCTGTGTTTCTCCAGAAATGACTCTGCGCTGAAGTTGTTAGACCCCAGAGGTGACACCTCATTCAAGTCCTGTGAATGTAACTCAAGTGATGATATCAATACTGAGGTTAACAAGAAACAGTGCACACCAGTATGTAATTTTAGAAGTTGATCCATTACCTTTCTAGCCTGTGCATGGTCATGGCTAGCGTTTTGTTCAGTTCCTCGATCATCCGGCACCCTGAAGGGTGAATGGGCAACGTGCTGGATCCAGAAGGAAGGTGCTGGCTGTGGCTGCCGTACTGGAGCTGGTGCTGGTGAGCTGCTAACTGCGATGGCAGGACAGTGTGGTGCTGCTGGGTCAAAGGCTGCTGGGAGCTCTTCTGCGTGGAATAGGATGAGAGAGAGAGGTCTGGCCCCCCTAAAGGCATGCAAATCATGACTTTCTTTGGAGGTAGTGGAGGTGACAGTTTAACTGGCATACAAGGCAGTTTCACAGGAGCGCCAGGATCTAAAAAAAAAAAAAGAGAGCCCTGGTGTTAATTTTCATGTCAGTAAGATGGAGATGAGACTATCTGCCTGGGTGAGCCGGTACTGAGGTTGCTACTCAACACAGGAGTGCACACCTTCCCTGTTGTGACAGACAACTCCTATTGTATGCTCAGCATGGTCTCCAGAAAAAAATGCTGTTTTGCAGCACTCCTGAGTCCCTCAAAAAACATCCCAGGGCTGTGCATGCCCCTTAATAAACACATAAGCAATACTTAACAAGGCTTGTGGCACACTTTGACACTTTAAAGCCCTAATCCTCCAAAATAGCCCTGTGAGGTAGATGCAACTTCTTCCACTCAACAGGCACACAAATAGGGGGAGAGCAATTAGGGTGAGAGCAATTCAGTGTCTGAAGTTACAGGATGACTCACTACCATCACCGCCAGAGCGAAAGCTCAGGGATTCCCGATCCATCTCAGCCACTGCAGTGCAATTACTACAAGTCATGCTTCTTACAGCTTTGTAATGTGCAAAACATCTGGTGTAAAAAATTACATTATAGGGCAAAAGAGAAAAGAAATAAGGTTTGAATACTAAACAGGACAGGTTTGGAAAAATGGAGGGTACATGAGGAGAAAAGTTAAAGGGCAGTAGATTGTTAGGACTAATGTATTCTTTTACAGAACTAGCAGGCACTTTTCTCTGGACTCATGCACTGATTTTTACCTTTTTAACTCTAGTTAAAATGTTCACTGAAACCCATAGTTGATCAGCCAGGCAAAGACTTCCCTAACTTCAATGAGAAATCAGTGAGAGGTCCACAAGCAAACCTCTCTTCCAGAACTCAACTGCAGGATGGAGATTTTTGGAGTTGCACTGTGAAATATTTTCAGAAGGGAAAAGAAGTAACACGAGGGCTTGTAGTTGCCAAGATGGGTGGGGGAAATGGTCACAACACACGCTAAGAGCAAAAGAGAGAGAAAATATATACACTGTGAGCAACAGCTCTGAGTTTGTCTCTAGGAGGAAGGCCAGACCCTTTCCAGCCTGGAATACCGCACATATTTGTCTCTGCAATGTAGCTCTGTGGGCAATGCTTGCATGACCTTTGGTCTCTTGCTGCTTCAGTCCGTTCTTCTTGTTGCAATATGGTAAGGGAATTGCAGGGACAGAACCTTTTTTTGACCTGAAGAAGCTTGGGAGGTAGATGCTGCTCTCCAAAGGTCATCACTCTCCTGAGCACTATCAGATTTCTAAAGTCCTTTTCCAGATGGTTCTTTTCAGTTTAAACTGTCTTTCCCCCATCCCCTTCATTCTTTCCTTCCTCCTGGCCTATTCTGGGTATTACCTGTTCTTCTATCTAATAGCCAGGTTGATATGAGGACTAGCAAGCAGTAACACTTCTTGAAAATAATTAAGGATAGTAAGGTGAAAAAAGACCATGAGCCAAGTCCAGATATGTCTCTTGACTTATTTTGGTGCTAGTCACATCTTCCACAGTATCCACTTGATATTAGTGGTTTTGCTATGCAAGAAACAACACACAGTGTAAGCCTTCCCCCTCTCCAGAGTGTTTATTGGCTAATAATGTAGAGGGGTCAAAGGGAGTGCAAAGATGAAATACTGCGTGCTGGTTTTGGTTTGGGTAAAGTTGATTTTCTTCACGGTGTCTGGTATGGAGCTGTTTTGGATTTGTGCTGAACACAAGGTCGATAATATAGAGATATTTTTGTTATTGCTGAGCAGGGCTTGCATAGAGCCAAGGCCTTTTCTGCTTTTCGAACTGCAACACTGTTGAGGAAATCTGGGATGCATGGTTAGCTGGGAGGAGACACAGCCAGGACAGGCAATCCCAGCTGACCAAAGGGATATTCCAGACCATATGAAATCATGCTCAGTATATAAAGTGAAGGTAAGAAGGAGGAAGGGGGAGATGTTGGGAGTGATGGCATTTGTATTTCCAAGTAGCCGTTACTTGGGATGGGGCCCTTCCCTCCTGAAGGTGGCTGAACACCTGCCTGCCCGTGGGAAGCGATGAACAAATTCCTTGTTTTGCTTTGCTTGTGTGCATGGCTTTTGCTTTCCCTATTGAACTGTCTTTATCTCAACTCATTTGTTTTTTCACTTTTCCCCTTCTGATTCTCTCCCCAATCCCACTGGTGGAGGAGAGAGTGAGTGGCTGTGTGGGGCTTGCCTGCTGGCTGGGGTTACACCATGACGTAGGGGCGTGGAGAGTAAGGGGCCTTTCTACATTGCAGAGTGGAAGAGTTATAGAGAGTAGAATCCAAGTCTTTTGCCTTTCAATGTAATATTAAATTCACTTAGCATGTTGTCTCTTGCAGGCAAAAATTCTTCTGATGGCTCTACCAAGGCTGAAATTTAACTCATGTGTTTGCCAAAGCAGTAAAAGGAAAAAAACAAACCACCACTTTCAGGATTTTCTATTCAAGCACACAAAGGTCTTCAAGTCACCTTGTTTTTCTTACAAACATGTTATTTGTATATATTTCTCTTTGTATCCTGCATAAAAGAACACACCTCTTCAATAAAAGGTAAATAACAGAAGGAGTAAAGAGTAAATTGTATAGAGCCCCGAGAATAAGGCTCCTACAGGATTTGTAGTAAAAAAAGTGGTTTTTTTCATACGTTTATGCTTCAGGCAATTTTACTTCTGGAGCTTGTCCTGAATTACAAAGACTACACTGAGATCTGCATTTCCATTTTGACAAATACAGGTTGGCTTAACATCCTTTTCTGCAGGATGTCAATTGAAGTTTTCATTTGACAGTGCCTGTGCCTGGATGCCCCACCACTCTGTGGCAGCCATCCTTAATGGTGAATTCAAAGAGATCCCAACTGCAGGCATCTCTTGCTTTTGACAAAAGAATAACTGGAAGTTCATCTGGGTTTGCTGACTTTTGTGATCCTGAAGATCAGAGCAATATTGTATGTCGGAAGTGAGCATGACGTCAAATAGCTCAGGTATAAAGCAAATAGGGATCCTTCCTTCTTTTAAATATAGTGAAGATTTCTCATGCAAGCATTCATGTAGTAGAGTTGTGGCACAGGCACCACAGCTCTGGAATTGCACAGGAGAACAAGTCTAGCTTAATTATCCTGAGTGGCCACATATTCATTCCATCATGAATCAGATGCGCATGCTCTGGTTTCAACTCTGCACAACAAAGGTATGGACCTTTAGTTTCCACTTAAACAAATGCTTCACATCAACATGTTTTCAATGGCACCAGTGCTGGGTGACTCCACTGGACACTTGCCAAAAATCTTGCTGATTATTTTTAATGTCTTTATTCAGACTGACTGTTACACCCAGGTTCTTGAGCTTGTCTGAATATGGTCCTAATACCAAAAGAGACTCTTGGAAATGAACTAGAGGCATTAAATTTACTTGTCTGCCCTTCACCTTCATGAGAATTCTACTTTGTTTAAATAAAATGGTTAAAAGGAGAAGGACTACAATGGGAAGAGAGTTCGATCCATTTGCTGGGAAATGTAACTGTGTATCTTCACTGACACCATAATGGAGACCTTGGTACTGCAAGTTTTAATATGTGCTCTGATCAGTGACTATGCTGAACAGGTGGGGCCTTGCCCAAATCCATGGGCTCCGGGCACACTGTTGGAAACTGTGCTACCATCATCTAAAATAGAGGATAGAACAACTTCTCCCTGCAAGCAACAGTGAGGTGACTGAGATTTACAGTTCTTCCCTCTGTTTGTTTTAATTTCACAATGTACATGATTTATGAACCAGGGTGGTAACAACTATTATCTTCAGCATGGAATATACATCAGACATGGGCATCTGTAGATGAGTAAGAACCTGGACAGGGGAAATACGAACAAGGAATCTATGATAAGTGTCTTCTCAGCGAAACATTACCAGAGTCTTAAATCATCGCACAAAGCACTTGTAACTGAAAAGAAGCAAACTGTGTGAAGCCAGGTGTGCAAGCCTGATTAATCTCTTCTGGCTGAGGTTTTTCATGCTCAAGAGAACAATGAGCAATTTTGCAAGATGTTGGTTCCCAGTGGGGTTGTGACCACTCAGCACGGCGTAATAACTTGTATCCTAGAACTGATGAAAAAGATGTTAAGATATCAACCTCTCCACTCTTGATGACAATCAATTACTTAAAAGACAGTCATGGATGCCACAATATTTACTACACGTCAGACTTTTGACAAGCAGGCCATCCCTTACCCTTTCCACACAGATAATTTTGCTAACATCTATAGTTACCGCATTTCTTTTGGGGTTTTCATGAGATAAACATATGTTTATTTGTTGCACAGGTTTGCTCCTATATGTTTTTCCAATGTGTTAGTGGTACACTGGAGCTGTGCACTAAGTACACCAAGTCTGATGCTTCCAAGTCACTGAACACGGCTGGAGAACTGGTCAGCACACATTGAAGATACAACAGCTGCAGATGGGATGCTAGAAACTCCTGGATGTATGGCAGCAAATGTTTCTGCAGCAGGGGTTCTAGAAATGCTCATTAAAATTTTCAAATTCTGCCCCAGATCAACTACGGCATGGAGAAAGAGGACGTGCCTGGGAATCGTGGGCTTGTGGCAGAGCTGGCTGTGTTTGCTATACTGCCAGTAGCAGAAATGCTCTTTCTTGGCTCCTTGCCAAATGTAAGCCAGCGTTGTACCCTGACAGCAAGGAAGGACAACAGGCTCCTGGGTGGTAGGAGAAAAAACAGGAGATCAAAGGATTCTTCTATTGATAGAAGGATCCCCTTCTATTTAGCAGTCCTTAGACTGTATCTAGACTACCGCAAGCTTAGTAACCACCAGGAAAGATATCAAAAAACCAGAATGAGTCAAACACAGGCTCACTGCAGTAGCTGAGGGCTAGAGCACCCGAGGGACTGAGGCATGTTCAGCTTGGAGAAAAGACAGCTTGTCGGGGGAAACTTAACAGCAGCCTCCCAGTACCTACAATCCAGGTTATCAGTAAGGTGATACTTTTCAGTGGTGTGTGGTGGGAGGAGGAAAGACAGTGGACAAAAGTGAAACAAAAGAGGTTCAAGACTGGATCATAAGGAAAATGTCTTCCCTGCCACGAGAAGAGCCAGTTAGTGGAGGTTTATCCAGACAGATTGTACAGCTGGCATCCTCTGAAATTTTCAAGACTCAGCTGGTCAAAGGCCTGAGCAACCTGGTCTGATCCTATACTTGACTCTGCTTTGAGCAGGAGGCTGGATTAAAGACCTGCTGAGGTTCTTCCTCATCTGAATGACCTTATACTGTGACCTTTGCTGTACTTTGTACTACAAGTAATTTGCTGTACTTACTACAAGTAATACAACTTGTCATAAAGTTAATGAGATACTTATTAAAATCCTTCAAAGTAATTAAGTCTGTAAAATAATGTGCAAAAAACTCCCCAAACCCAACAAACAGTGCAAAAACCACTGTTGCCCCCTTGGGATCTCCATAGTAGAAATGGGTTGATGTGCCTGAGATTTGCTGGCACCATTTGGACAAGTAGCTTTTACTTTTTCAGGTCTTCTCTCCTGTAATCACTTGTACCTGAACAGTGAGAGTCTCTTCTTGTTTCAATGAGTTTTTGAGCAGATTCATAAAGACAAGTCAAAAACTGTTTTCAAAGATTTGCCATGCATCTCCTGCTGACTCCAGCAAGATCTGCAGCCATGTCTTCAGGGGAAGATTTGAGACAGAAATTCTTTGCTGTTCTTCTGTACCACATATGTATCCAAGGCTCAGGTTGAATTTGGAGAACAAAAAGCAAGGCATGATTAGCCTAAAGGTTGAGAATTATAGCTCTGCATGAATTCCTGTGCAGGGCCTTGAAGAGGGTTTCAAAGATGAGAAGATTTCCTGATGCTTGTATGTGATAGGTACTCCTCTCCAGGAAGCAGCACAGAGGGGAAGTATAGAGGGAGAAACTGCATTAGGGTCCCACTTCCTATGAGAACCTGGTGAAGGAGAACTGCTTTTGCTCTGCTTCTTCTCCCTTGAGCACTCAGTGAGAGAACTGTCCGTTGCCCCCACATGAATGTAACCTGTCTTCATGAATGTATCCTGCCAGAGCAGGCAGCTGGAGTTAACGTCACAGTGGAGGAAGCTCATGGATTATGTCTTGGACTCATCTACAGAGGAGTCTTCTGACACATATTTGACTCCTGCGTTATAAAATACTGCAGAGTATTTATTGGACAAATTGGAGTTGCAAAATCTTTTATAAAGCTGTCACTAATAACCAGCTGCTGCAAGGCAGCAGGACCTCAGGCATTCATGTTCTCAAACCTCATTCTTAACTTGTCTGCATTGTAAGAAGTAACTTTTGAGGACTTTTAACATTTCCTACCCTGTTAAATGTTTGACTCTACTTATGAATTAGTTCCGACTCTACACAGACATAACTAGAAAGCCCAATATCTAAAAATAAACTAAAAATGTGCTATGTGTCTCTTCAAAATCTTGAATGAAGAAAGCAAAAGAATGCAAACAGCTTAAATGCAATAGGTAAGTGGCCAGATACAACCAAAGCTATACCCTACTCTAATATTAGGCTAAATTTGGGCTCAAATACACTCAGATGATACTGAGATCCCATCTTAGTGGCACATATTTTGTTCTCTGTTGTTTTAGGAGACTTTATATGTTACTGGTGATTCAGTCGGAAAATATCTAATTAATTTCAGAAAACATTATCTGTGCTGGTGAAAATTAACAGCTTAATGAATCAAGATCAAAGGGAACTTTACAACACTGGGATCTATCAGATCAGACATGCCTAGTCTCTTGTTGCTTGGCCATTAAAGATTTTATGATAATCTGGAGACTTTAACCCAGCACCCCAATTAAATTTGATCCCAGGTGATTATTTCAACTCTTCCTAAATTTTCAGTGAAGGAAACTACAAGTGTTGTTCTAAATGCCTGGGTTCTGCACGTGGATATTGGAGAAGTAAAACAACGAAAGAAATTCTATCTGTGTGACTAATACTAATCATGTTTGAAAACCAGTAGAAGGCTCACCAGGAGGTGACTGGCCAACAGGAGACGCAGAGCAGTGAAACAATGGTATCAAAACAGCTAAGGCTCATGTTCTCTCCTAGAGTTGCCTGTCTTCTAGAGCTACGCAGGCACTTCCATACCCAGTGCTGTGACAGGGACATTCCCCGTGGAGGCAGCACCATCAACACCACAGGACATGGCGTGAGGAAAAGCACGGAGCATTTTCTGCAGCGGTGTTGGCACCACTCCCAGTGGCTGCCCTGCAGTCTGCTCTTGGCTCTGGCCCTGTTTCTGTACTGTCCCATCCCTACAGAGCCTCAGCCTTGAGAAGAAGCATGCCAAGGCTGTGTGATTTATATTTGCTAGAGGCAATTCTCTCTTCCTTCCATCTTTAAAATGGATTTTTTTTCTTTTCATTTTCCACAAAATTAAATGTGCTCTTACTTGTTTATTTAGGCCTGCTCTTTTATGTGCATTTATCAATTGAAAGGCCAATCTTTGTCTTGGCACAGGGGGATAGATATTTGAGATGGTTCAAAACACTTTCAGAGGAAAGGAATGTTTCTTTTCCATTTCTAAAACCTGTAATAAGTACTTTGTCAAACCCTGCAAGTCAGTCTGCATAACTTTTCGAAAAACTTTGGAATATTTTCACAGCAAGAGGTGGTCTGACTTTTTTCCCTCAAGGTTTGTATTTAAA
>VWZT01010347.1:0-13846 GCA_013397055.1 Pachycephala philippinensis | reverse complement strand
TTTTTTTTTTTTTTTGCCTCTGACCATGTCTGTAGTGATTTTTAAATATATGTTTGTATAAAACATGTTTCTATTAAATAGATACACTTACGTACACACACACATATATATATGCAGACAGAAGTTGAGTTGCTTCTGCATGTTCATGTATGTACCTGAACCCTTCACAGGATCACATCTCCTCTCACAGTCTCTTGAACAGAGCTACCAGACCATTAAACCTCTGTCACTCTCCACTACCATGCCTGGTATGTCTTAATTTGTCCTTCAACCTTTTCAAAAATTCTTCAGTAGAAAAATGTGTATGCAACATGAACAGAAAAGTTTTCATTTTGAATGCCAGAATCCAGATTTTGCTTGTTTTCTCACTCACACGCTGAGGATGTCTCTGGAGTAATTAGAAAAAGAATAGCATTAATTCTGCTTCTCACTGAGGAGGATGCTTCATTAGGATTGATTGCTCATTTCCAAAGATTGTACACGGCTAATATAATTACCAGTGGAGAATACAAGGCACTGAGCAACATGTATATCCTTTGGACTACCAAAGTTAATGGACCCTTAAGAACAAGCTGAACACTTTTATTTATAAGGAATGTAAAAAGGAGGGTTTCAGTTCCAGAAGTAGTAACTGTCAATTAAATTATGGCTCTATGACTAAATTTTAATCTCTGTTCCTTTACCCTGAAGGTTCTGTATATGCATGTACAAGAGTCTATCTATATGCACATACAAGACTTTATATAGGACTAGATGAAACACCACTGAAGGCCACCACAAAGTAAGGGAAGTCACAGTTCTGTTTCACTTTCATAGGAAAGTCATCACCATCAAGTAACTCACTTACGCTGATAATTTGAGCCTGATTCTACTTCACAGAAAATTTGCAGCTGCAGAAAAAACAAAACTACTCCAGAAGCCCTCATCCTTTAATTCTTCTGTTATCTCTTACAAAAGAATGGCTTATGAATCAAGGACGTTTAGTACCTGAGTTTTTTTCCTATGCTATTCCTATATTTTTATTTCTGCCATGTTGACCTAATTTCTGAGCAACTTCTTATAATTGGGACAGAGTTTTATGGGAGATCATAGGAAGCTGGTTTTGTCCTTAGGTGAAGCCATTAATACTGCTGCTTGGCCTTGCAGGCTGCAGGACTGCCCATTCAGTTTGTAGCAAAAGGCAGAATATTAACCATTATGTGCAGATTTTGGCAGGTAAGAAAGTAAAGAGGTTTCACATAAAATGTACGAAACTATACAGGACAAAAAAGTGTGGTCATCCAAACAGAAACATGAAGACACTTACGCAGAGATGAGAGAAAACCAGAACATGTCCTTTCCTAATGAGCTGTTTCCTGATATAGATCTTAAACCTGAATAAAATGGGTATTAACTGTCTGGAAAAAAAATCTACAATATATAAATGCGGGCAGACCATTTCTCACATCAGCTCTGAAAATATCAGGGCAGCATTAACACAAGATCAACCCAGGGGGAAGACTGGTAGCTGCCCCATTACAAAGATGAACCACGCCTCATGTTCAACTCAGGATTTTGAAGTGCTACCTCCTGTACAGCAGCTGCAATTATGAGCGGACTGTTCAAAAGGTGCAGGCAAGCATTTAGGGAACCTATTTTGGTCTGCATAAATATAGCCATCCTTTGCTTCAGCAGTTGAAATGAGAGACTGGGAGGAGGAGACACACCCATCCTCCTTCCACATCTACCTAGAACTTTGACTCCCAAAAAGCTTGGACACTTGGGAAAACATGGGGAACACAAAACAGAGCCTGTGTGTTTACTGTTGCTACCTTCCATGCATTGAGAGCTAAACTGCAGCATAAAGTGCAGGACATCAAAATCCTGGTCGTTGGGAATTGGAGCTGGACTCACCAGTGGGAGGGGAGTAGTCAGAGCAGGGGTGGAAAGGGGGAACAGTTTGGCAGACACTGTAAGCACTGAGGCAAAATGGCAAGAAGACATAGGACAGAATTGCCTGTGTAAGGATCGGGGGGCAAGACAAACATATGTAAAGATACAGGGTGTGTGGAGGGGGACCTGCCCATATGGCAGTTGAGGGGACAAGCAACAAAGGGCAAAAGGAGAAATCAAAACTCTCCCCTCAACTCTCATGCCTTTCCTCATTAAGGGCATTTAAAGATATCCTAGTATTTTTCTGATACTTCCTTTCCCATCAAAGCACATCCTGCAATTTCAGTGGTGTTGGTAAGTCTTGATGAATAAGAGTGAGGAGGGTTAGGAAATGCCACAGCAATCTCAGGTGATTATAGCTGAGAGGGGAAGTGCCCTGGAGCAACCTTGATGAAGGTGCAGTCTGAAGATTTCGCGATCCCTGCCCTAGGTACAGCACGTACATTACCAGCACACACAACAAGTGCAAACAGCGTTACAGAAAGAGGAAGAGCATTGAGAACCTTGCTACAAAGGCAGCTTTTCCTATAAAGGAAATGGTGGTGCTGAGGGTCCAGGAATACCTACTTACCAGTTAAGTGGCTGGCAATCCTGGCAATAGGTTTAGGAGGCAGGGCAGGGGGCTGTTTGAGGAGGGACAACTGTTTCACTGGGGTGTCCTCATGGTCTCCAGGGAAAGCGGCAGATTTTTTGGGGGGAAGTAGCAGGACTGGCTTAGCTGTAGGATCTTGGGACAGGAGGACGCCGGATTCATTGGATGTGGGGCTCTCTTCAGACACTGGAGGACACAACCACATCATAGACGCAACAACGTTATGAGCAAAGCAGCAGCGGATACAGCCGAAGTCAGACAAGAAAAGCAGCGCAGCAATGCAGATTAGGAATGACTCATAGATTTCACTCAAACATCGTATAACTTAGAAAGGAGGAAAGAAAGAAAGAAAGTAAAAGAGAAAGAGTAACACACATCTACACAACAGCCAAATTTCCCATTACTTCTTACAGAAGCCAGCTCCCTTGTGTCAGGCTGGGAGGTACTCCCACATCTGGAACACAAATAAAGTTTTATAATGTTGCATCTCTGATGGTCTGTCACCACAGCTTGCCCAGGACCAGATACGTTAGCAGGTGGTCTGTAAACTTACCCTGTTAAAAGTAAAAAGCATCTCACAGGGCCTACTCTGTTTCAAAAAGGCTGCATAGCTGTGCAAGATCATGGATGACAACTTCTACTGCTCACTTTTCCTCACTTGACCTTTGTCCACAACTCTCAACAGCACAAAATGATGCAGAAAAAGGAGCTAACCTAGATGTAGAGCATCACTGTCTCTCTGCACGGGCTGGTGAAGAAGAGCAGCCAGCCTCACCCAGGGTAGGGCAGCTGATTGTGTTAGTCACTGACAGATGTGTGGTATGAACATCACCCAGCACCACGTGGCAAATAGAGGGCATGATGTTGTGCCTGAGGGTTCAAACGTCATCAGCTCTCTGCTCTAGAGCTCATTGGCACATCTGAGCTGTAGACAGAGAGCTGGAAACCTACTGTTACATGTTCACAAAGTGCAGGGGTTTTGCCTTACTCCAAGAGAGGTTACTTGCTTAGAAGTAGAGGTTACTTCTACATCATGTCAGTCAAAATTCCTCATGGAGCATTCAGTGACAATCTCTATGTGTCACCTCCTTCTACAACAGAAGACCTTCATTTTGACAAGGATTTCTCAGGGCTAAACACCAAATGTTAGAAGTCAAAAACTTGTTTCAAACAGCTTAGAGTATCTATACCATAACGTAAATGAGATGTTACCTGTCCCATCCATGATCTCTGTGGTTGGGAGCACCTCATATGAGCACGGTTCCACAGATGCTGGGACTGACTCCAGTTCTGCTAGGGCTGGCAGGGACACCTGGCTGGAGCTCAGCCCTGAGCCCAGAGGCTGCCCATTCTCCAATGCTCCTTCTTCATTTGGTATGGAAAGTTCCCCATCTGTTCATAGTTGGAGGAAAGAAGAATGACAAAAGAGAGTCATAAATAAGATGCAGACAGAATTTTAAATGAAATCCATCTCCATTAGATTGTTTTCAAATGAGGAGCCTGGACTGAGATCTTCTATGTATACATGCACTGGGTTTATGTGGAAAGGTTCTGATTGCAGGGGGGCTACAGGTGTGACTTTTGTGAGAAGCTGCCAGAAGTTTCCCCATGTCTGATGGAGCCAGTTCCAAGCTGGACCCACTGCTGGCCAAGGCTGAGCCCGTCAGTGATGGTGGCAGCACCTCTGGGGTAACATATAATTTATGTCAAGTATCTGTATTGGTCTTTGCTCTGTGCTGGGATGGTCATTATGAACCATGGTCTAAGCTGGTTGGTTCCTGACCATCCTTGACCCATGTGGACATGCATTCCCAGCCAATGCCAAAAAAAAATCTGTTTTCCCTCTCTCTCTTGAATCTGGGAAGTCAGGAATGATAGTGGGCTGGAACTGAAGATATGAAGCTTTCTTAAAGAATATTAATATATACTGTATACAATATATAAAATTTTAATAATAATAACAACAAGAATTACTATCTTTCCCTACACCGACTTTTATGCAATAAGGGACACAAGCAAAATCACAGGGGTATGTCCCTATTTTACATACAAATAACCACATTTTATGTAAGGGAGAGAATAATTTTTATAGTTGCCTGATGTAAGGTCTTGATACTGGGATATATCAGATTCCATTTAGAAAGCCTGTTTTTCTAGTTACTAATAATATCTCCTCTATCTGAGCAAAATTTCTGTGACAGCAGCTGGCATTTTCTTTCCTATCAAACACCACTTCACATTAGAAATAATAAAGAGCAGAAGAAAGGATTCAGATTATTCTCTATAGTGTCAACCTGCATGATTTTTATCTCCGAACTTGTTAAGCACAGCCCTCTGGTACCTGGAGGCAATGACTACATGGACATCACAATTAGAGTTTTATAAAGCAAACTATTCAGCCCCTATGGTTAAATGGAAGCCTGAAAATATAACTGAAATGTGACCTGTAAGACTGAAAACCAGCAGGCAAATAAGCAGAACCTAATTTTCCTAAGCATTTATATTACTTTTTAAAATGAAACTCAGGATTTCAGAATATGGTTTTAGATTTTTGGGCACCACTGATTAGCCATATTACTGCTCAATGTACTGAGTGGAGATGTACATCGGTCAAATAAGCACATTTTCTCCTCATAGGGCTAAGATGTACAAACCACTTCGGAAAACAATACTGAAAAGAGAAAAAAGTTAAGTCTCATTTTAGCGCTGGTACACAGCAATTAACAAGTCTGAAAATACATTAGCTGACAACTATTCAGAACTATGTTTTTACCATTTAAAGCTTCTCTACAGCGAGTGAAGATGGTCTCCTGTTTATTTTGGAATTATTATAAATACCAAGATCTTGACTTTCTTGGTTTTGTTGGAGGCTTTCTGGAGACCCAGAGAGCTATTATGGTAATGCAGTCACATCATCCTAGACTGAAACCTGACCCATGGCTTTGAAAGCAATCAACTGAGCTGGCTAAAAGGCGGCAATATGAATTAAAGCTAAAGGCTTTGGCTAAGTATTCGCAGCACAGCCTCCATGCTAACTGCTGTGGTCATTCTATGGAAAGCTGTTTACTTCCCTAGGCAGCAAAAATCAAAAAACAGTTAAAAACAGTTCAGCCAGTATTTAAGCTGAACATTTTTTGACTTAGCTGTTGGGGTAGAAATGCTGTGTACACTGTGCTGGCTCTGTCTCCCTTTCATAAAGACACACACGTTTAGATGTGTTTGGGATAAGGACTGATGTTCTCTCAGTTACCCGGTTTCACAAAAGAGCGTAACTGTTTCTTATGTAGAGCATCTGCTTCTTGAATGAAAGGCAGTGACTGTGTCCAGCAATATATTCATTAATTCAGTGCATTAATTCAGACTAAATTTGACTGTAACTATGAGAAAAGTATGCATGACAAACCTAGTAACGTTTGCTTTTTGGAGGGATGACTACACATTTTTCATGATATGAGATGCCTATTGTAATATGCTGAGCATCTTGAAATCCTACTGTCTTAAGTGCGCTATGTGCTTCTCAAGGTATATTAGCATGATTTAAGAAAACACCACTTGAATGACCCATGAAGACTTATGATCGCAAAAAAAGTAAAATGTAAGATAAAATTTTGGCTTTTACCTTTTGTCATCATACCAAAGCATGGCAGCTTTCTGTATTGACGGCATAACGTTTTTTAATCTTACATCTGAATATCTTTAATCTTGATTTAGAGTCTAAAACTTGTCCTTGGATTTGAATGAAATTATCAGACATGGCACAGAATCATGACTGAAATATACACCCTAAATCAGGTATTGCTTAAAGAAGAGCTACATGGGGAGTTGCTCAAGTACAGCAAACAGATCAAAGATGAGGAAAAAATAATCTGTAGTGGGAAGAGTATCTTAGTGTGAATTAATCCTGCATCACAGATATGCTTGACAACCAGATATAAAAGGCAAATTACTTATTATTTTCAAAGCATTACAGCTATTCCAGTTGGCTGACATACAAATGAAAAGAATCCTGGTAATGCAATTATTACATATATCTGGATGAACTGATCTGTTTTCAGGAACCAGCTATGAGTTTAAAGTTAATTTTGCACAGTGATAACATATGTAATCTTTTGTTCTCAGATTTGCTACATCCTTTGTTGTTTTCAGTCTGGTGCTACTTAGTGGAGAATGACTCCCCCTAAGTCCATGAGCTTTGATAACATCAGCTGAGCATGAAACTGGACGGGTCCATAAGGGATTAGCTTGACCTCTGCAGCAAGAGAGCGTGTGAAGGCTGCTCTTCTCTTACTCAGGAGACTCTGAACACCTGAAGTCACTGAAGAAACAGGACCTCAGAGGAAACTCTCTGATGCAGAGGACTCTACCCAGACACTTTGATTCACCTTAGCATGTGAAAACAACAGCACAGGGAGAAGGTCCAGACACATAGATGATGTGTTCAAAACCTGTGGCTCTTAAGCATGGTTTGTACTCCTGAACACGCCTGCCATTTCCACTCTCACGTACTTAAAAACCACTGCCTGGTGTGAAGCAGCCCACAGTGTGTCATGGTGACTGACACAGACCAGTCCTGTTGTGTTCCTCCTGTTGTAGCTCTGCCTACCCTCTCACTCTGTCTTTTACTCTGAATACCTTGGACTAGGCAACTTTCTGTGTATCTGAAAAGTGCCATGCTCATGCATTCCTTCGACAGAAGACTGGCTATTGAAGTCAAAATGGACAACTTGAAATCCTGGGTTAATTTTTGGATCGAGTTATCTCCTTCAGTACTTGTCTGCTCTTAAGTAGACTGTCCAAGCAAGAATTCTTGATGGCAAAGGCTAGGAAGGGCAAAGTAAAATTCATTGTCCTTCTCTGCCATGACCCCAAGGGTGGGGAATGGAAAACTGAGTGTTCTTGCATGTGATCAAGACCTGACCCTGAAACTGTTTCCTAGCCTGGGTGACTACCTTAGCACAGTAGCTGGGATCCTCCACAATTTCATTCCCTAAGCAGACCCCTGATTTTGTGGGATCCCATGGAGTTTAAGATAGGCTGCTTCTGGAGGAGTTCAAACCCTTTCAATTTCACTGCAGCACAACTGGATCTCCAGCAGCTGCCATGCCTTGTTCCTTGTTGCATTACCAAAGCCACTTCAAGTTTGTTCTCACATACTGTCACAAAATCTGCCTTAGTACGTAAGTGCAACATGTCCAAATCCTGTCAGGACTTAGATTACCTAAAATTTAAGTCTAAATCTATAATTTTGATTAGATAGAGCATATAACAATACAAGAGTATAAAAGACGAAGACTGCCCATGTCTCCTTGAAAAATCATTGCACCATTGCCTTTGGAGCAAGTAATCGGTACACACTCATATTCAGAAATTTCTCACTACAGGCAATCTCATTTACAATCAGAAAGAAGAAGAGGTATCAAAATAATACAAGTAGAATTAATTCTTTGACCAGCAACATAAAACAGTGGGCAATTCTAATGACAGATGCTTTTGGGATGGTTACACCTTCATGTGAAAATCAAGGTGTGTACCTACGTGTAGGAGCAATGGCATAGCAAAAATAGGAGTTTTTCTAAATGTTGAGGTATGCTCTCTGATGCAGTGCAAGAGGTATTTTTAACCTCTCATCACTACCTGCCCACAAACTATTAGAACAGCAGGAGCTTCATCAGATACTTCTTCAACTTACTATTTTCCAAAAGTACAGAGTATTTGAAAAAATTATAACCTTTGCCTACATTTTCAGAATACTCAAGTCACAGACCCCTGGAAATGGAAGATAACGGAAACCGATTCTGTCATGAGTGTGGCCCTTAGCAAGGAAAGAGCTCTCTGCAACTCAGTCTGGAGCAGCTCCACTTGACTAATTTAAATGTGGGGGTCACTGAAGTGGTAACAGCATTTCTTGTTTTCCAAATACAGCAGCTGGACTGCAGTGACTCTCCCATATGTGAATACTGTGACTTGCTGCACTCTGGTAACTTTCATCTGCTAGGTGACACAAAGCCCTCTGAAAAGCCAGCAAATCCTGAAGCAAACAGGTCAGAGTGTCATGTTAAACAGCAGGCAAACAAACCAGCTAATTATACTTTTCTTCAACACAGAAGAAATGACAAAACCAACACTAAGCGCATGGCAAGAATTTTTGTTCTTGGGTCAGTCTGTCCACACTGTTTCCTTTGATTGGTATGGGTTTTTAAAGAAAGAAAAAGCCAAAACTACTCACAGGCTGATTCTGCCTGCTTTGCCCACCTCTTAGGAAAGCGACACAAAGAGATTTACACCTACTATCTATGCAAGATGCCTCTTGGCATGGAAGGTGCTACCATAATCAAATAAAGCATTCTGCTAGGAAATGCTAAAGGTCTGCTGTTTTCTTGAATTCCTATCAGGAATTACAAAGAAAACGTTACTTCCACTTAAGGTTCTCAGTGAGATATATCCTTTATTAGAATTACTCTCAGATTATTACACCACTGAAGTAAATAATGCTTTTGCTCTACACATCTTGCCTTGTCCATACCCTTGTATCATCATAGCTCTTAGATTACTGCTGCTATTCTTGCGTATTACCACTTTCTTCTCTGCCCTACCTTTCTTTTCATATCAGCTTTGTAAAGGTGAAAAATTACTGTAAAGAGGAAATAATTTCTTTCTTTCAAATACCTCCAGACAACGCAGTATCTGCTTCACAAGATGACACAAGTTTACAAACTACGTCATTATTTGATCAATAGAAAAAACTATTGTGCTTTGGTAGCAATACAAGGGGAATCTCCCCAAGTTTCAATATGGATGGCAGAGTCAGACTTCACAGAAAAGATTTTTCCTGGGGATGCCTTTAGGTGTATGTAGGGATGGTTCAGAAGGCAGCTACGTGTGGGATGTGAGGCAGGGATGAAGGAGGTCACACCCGGGACAGAGGTGTGACTGAAGGCTCCCTTCTGAGCTGGCTGAGGCACTGATCACTTGGTGTGACAGCCTGGAGCACGCCTTGCTGGCCGTGGGTCTGATCTGAGTCACACTACGAAACGTGGACAACACAAAGCAGTGAGAAGGGCAAACCTATTGCCAGGAGTTGTTTTTACTCTGAAGTTGCATCTAGGATCATTTCTAAGCCAGCAGGTCATAGTGAGAGCACACTACAACACGTAACTGGTAGAAACAGTACAATGTAATGATGAGCACACCTTTTTGCTATTACTGTTTGTTTTTCACTTAAAAAAAATATTAGCTTGGGTTAGTAAATTTTTAAATTCCTAATAAGCTAGAATAAAAACTAGGTAGCAGATTTAAATGCTCCTGAATATATGGAGCTATACTTCTTTAGGCTGTATTTCAGCCTAATTTAGGCTACTTTACCCTAATTTAGGCTATACTTCTAACATCTGTGAAAGTTTCTACCTTCTATTGATTTCTACCAGATTTTGTACTGCTATTGTCAAAACTTCTTGGATTTCAAATTAATGAGGCTTTAATGCATATGCATAAGTTCTATTGTGATTAAGAGGTAACTTTATTATGTCTTTATATAATTTGTTGAATTAATTGCCTTAGTTATTGACAAGGGAAGCAGCAAAACAAATAAAAGCTGCACTCAAAGACTGACATATGTAATAGATGTCAACTATGTATTGTGTTATCAGTGTAAAACAATGATGTTTGTAAAACAGTGGCATTTTGCATAAACAAGACATTACCAACTCAACAATACCAACTCAACAAATTAATTATCCTGAACAAGGAATTATTATCTCTTCTGAGCTGTTTCAAGGGAAAGTACATTGTTCTGTGCTCATCAGGATCCAAAACCTTTAAATGTTTCCCTTTTCCACAACAGTTAATCCCAAAGTGACTCAACCAGACAATGGCAACACACAGAGGCACAAACCCACCACATTTCTCCACAGTCTGGATGCTTTGCTCTTTTGAAGTCAGTGACTACTGCCTATTGCTGTGATTTTTATTTCTATTGCTTTACATTTCTGATTAGTTTTCATTTTTATTTGGTAAGTAACTATCACATGTATCCAACAGAGAGGGCCAGACCACAGCAAAGCCAAGAGAAGCGTTTACAGATCTTATTTTGCACAGTCTTGCAAATCAGAACTCTGTTCCCGGTTCCTAGTGTTACAATTATGTAATGTCTGGCCGTAAAACTATATGGGATGTCAATTTACTGTTGTGAAAAGAAGAACACTTACCTTTATCAAAAATTTCTTTCAGCACTCCTCGTTTTATAAGCTCCTCTCTGCTTTGCCTCATTGACATTTTTCTTTCCAAAGCTGTAAGCAAAGGATAAGGGTCAATATAAATAGAAAAGAAGAGAAATAATTGTTTTAAAAGGCTCCATGCCTTTTAGAGGCATTTTAAAAAATGCTCTTTCTCCTCTTCAAGTCAGTGGCAGTTTAGAATCTCAAAATAAAGGCTACTGGCAGTCCAGAGAATGTGTCTGTTGCTGTAGTGTGGCTGTTATTGACAAAAATGGCGATAGACTGACTGATTTGAGGGCATATCTGCACACCCATTGCTTGATTTTGACACATGAGCCAAGCATTTCTGATTTCTGTGGAGAATTAGAGACAGCAAAGGGAGAAAAAGGAAATTAGTGCAGAAGCTGGAGAGGGAAGGCTAAGAAAGAAGGTAACACAGAGGCTCAAACCAAGGAAAGATGTGGCCAAGAACATGGCCACGGACTGTGTCCAGGCTGTGGAAGAGGAGGCTTCTTTGCCTCTTCCTCCAGTGAGGGCAGATCAAGGTGTTTGGGACATGGCAAAAATGAGCTGTTTAATAGAGCCTTCTCTTCCCTGGAGGGGTGTTTTTCCCTAAAGAAATGTAAAGGAGGGAAACTCCACGAGAGCCACTGCAATTTACACCAGATCTGAACAGCTCGAGTCCTGTATTGGCTGCTTGGAGACCGCAGTCACTGAGGCAGCAAAACGACAGATAGAAAATACATGTTTCTTTAGTGCAGGAGTAATTAAAACTATGGCCAATTAACCAAAACACCACAAAGGACAAGCACGCAGACAAAGACCTGAAAGCCAGCAAGCCAGGGGCACAAGAAGTGATGTGAAGGAGTGGCTGCGACTGCACCCGCTCTGTGAGGAACATGCCTGTGTCTGCCAAAAAAGAGGCACAGTCAAGGGCAAATCGCTTCTGCCATATGCTCCTCTATCAGACCCAGCACAGATGCACGCACACACAAATGAACTGGGACTTAGCATCCTCAGCCTGCCCAAGGCAGATTTAAAGCAAAAGAGGCTTGGAAACCCTCCCTCCTTCCTTGAAAACAGGAGGGTGCAACCTTTCTTGGTACTGCTGTGTGTTGACTGTTCCCACAGGGACACATATATCTGGTGAATTAGCCATGCTTATACCGGCACACTGCACTCACTGCAACTTATTTGCTGCCAGATACTTAGGGCTCAGTATGAACGTGGCCAGCTCTACTTCACTCTTCTCCATAGGACAAATTTAGGCTTCTCTGCTTTTAAAATCAGTTTTGAACACATATTCTTTGGGACAAAGATGACCAGTAGGTACAGTAAGAAGCTAATTAAAAACCCTGGTCTCCCCAGGGAGAGACACACTCTCTGAACTTCAGCATGGATCAGAACTAAAGGCAGGTCCCTTTGCTGAAGGACAAGGCCCCATATGCATTAACCAGCCCCAAGATGCAGTTTGATTTTGGAGGTTATTAACGTAACAGCCACAGAATTTTCCAGAGTGCTTAAACCCATCTGAAGAAGTGCTTTAGGCACCTCAATTGACTTGCAATGAAACACTGATTTCTAAGTTTCTAATATGCTTTTGAAAAAAAAGGCCCAACAATCAAACTCTCAAGTCACACTGCAGACTGCTCCCCAAGCTGCCTCTTCCCTGTGATGAAGGGGTCTTGTTCTGGTACAGCATTCAAAGCTTTTTCCTCTTCCTCCTTAAGAATAGTTGCCCTCAGACCTAACAAAAAAAAGCCAGAACAAGCTGCAGCTAATTCCTGAGCCTTCTCCCACCAAAGAAATTGTTAAAACTCTGACTGAGTTTAAAGAGCAATTTGGTGGCACCCAGCACCTTTTCCAATAGGTCTCAAGAAGTATAATTTTCTGTTAGAATAAGCAGCAAACTGAACTTGCTCTTCAGTGGGAAACCAAGCTGGGAGAATCAGCAGCAAAGCAGCAGTTTCTGCATATAGACAGCAGCACTACCCACAGAACAAAGGCACAAACAAATTCTATTTCTCTACTTGACCATAGATAGCTAAGTAAGAGATCCACGTTACACACAAATTCATTGGCACCCACCCGAGTGCACTGCCTCACCCTCCTGCTCAGCCAAGAGCGGGTTATGCAAGGCAGCAGCAGTACTACTGACTTCATGGCTAGGAGGTCCCACCACATTATCACAGTACTGGTAAGAAACACAGTAATTTTGCAGACTGGAGTTAAGGCTTTTTGGGAATCAGCTGCTTAAAAGGGCTATCAGGACAAATAGAAGAAGTGCAGAAGCGTCTCTTCCAAACCAGTTGCTGAGGAAGACCCTCCAGTAGTGACCCAGACTTTTTGAAGTAGTGGACTGTTTCTGCAGTCGCAGAATTTCAAAGATAGAATATCTTTGGATATATTTGGAAGACTGTATATAGGCTTTTCAGATACTCCCTACTGTAATCTGCTTGTGTTCAAGAATGAAAAACCCACAACCCTCAAGCTGAAGCTCAGACAAAACCAATTTTTTCAGCTTCTAAATCCTTTCTAAGTAGGTACAGGACTTATAGTATTAACTATTTTCCTACTAAGCCAGTTTAATTAATAAGATATTTAGAGGAAGGGCATGCTGGGCTAAGAGCAGCACTGAATGATAATAACAGATGTTATACTAAAACTATGGAACATGCTGCCTTTCTTTAATACAAATCTTCCTCCTGAACAAGTGTCGTACATTTAAGTGCATAACCTGCTATGCTACTGCTGATCAGATGGGAAAAAAATACAAGCACTTAGATGCAGAACTCATTAGGATCTAACAGCCTGAACAATGAAATACTTTACTTGGTCTGGATTTCTCTGGCAAAGATTGTCAGTTCTTTTATAAAGGGTTTTTTCTTTTCAAGCAGAAAGCTGGTATAAAATAAATTCATTCACTCTCCACTGAGAAGGAATCCATTCACAGCAGAGGATAAATATAAACCTTTGAATTAATCCTTGATTCACGAGAACTGTGTAAATTCTGTGATGAGAAAAAATGAAATATAATTAATATTTAAGAAAATATGTATTACTTCATTAGTGATTTTTCTTGGTGATTAACTGTTGCCCTGAGCTTCAC
>VWZT01010346.1:119200-132036 GCA_013397055.1 Pachycephala philippinensis | reverse complement strand
CGGGGCCCGGTGTCGGTGCCGGTGCCGTGTCTCTGTGCGGTGTCGGTCTCGGTGCCGTGTCTCTGTGCGGGGCCGGTGTCAGTCCCGGTGTCGGTCCCGGTGCCGTGTCTCTGTGCCGGTCCCGGTGCCGTGTCTCTGTGCGGGGCCCGGTGTCGGTCCCGGTGCCGTGTCGCTGTGCCGGTCCCGGTGCCGGTGCCGTGTCGGTGCCCCAGCCTCACGGGTTTCTCTCCCCGGGCAGGACCGTGCTCAGCAGCCCCCCGCAGCCCGGGCCATGGCCGCTGCCGGCGGCGATCCCGGCGATGCCGCGCGCTCCAAGCTGCAGTTCGCTCCCTTCAGCAGCGCCTTGGATGCGGGCTTTTGGCACGAACTGACCCAGAAGAAACTCAACGAGTACCGGCTGGACGAGACCCCCAAGGTCATCAAGGGCTACTACTACAACGGTGAGTACAGGCTGAGCAGCTTCTGGCAGCTCAGGTTTCTCCTGATTCTCCTTTGAGTACCTCTGTCACGTATCTCAGGTGTTTTGCTGAGACATTAGTAAACACAATTGTGAATTTTGCATGTTTCACTGGGTAACTTACATTCCAGAACTTTGCTGTTTCAGTGGGTGACTTACATCAACAAAAAAAGGGGAAATAACCTGTATATTTCAGTCTCAAAGAAGTTTTGTTGCTGCTTTTTGTCCAGGTGATCCTTTGGGTTTGCCAGCTCGCTTGACACTGGAGTTTAGTGCCTTTGATATGTAAGTACATGCTGTGGCTTGCCTTTATTTGTGTGTGAATGCACTTGCTGTGGATAACATTGATACATGTGAGAATAAATAACATTTTCATCAACTTTGTAACAGTGGAGAGGCTGCTTTGAGTCCCCAACATTAACTCCTTGTGTGTGTGAAGTAGTGTATTTATCTGAGGGCTGAATTTAAAATATTCTTATTTCTCAAATTCACTCACTATCTGCATGTAGGTTTATATAAAATACCTTTTTTTTTTCCTATTTCCTCAGCTTTTTGCATTAGGGAGGATTTTTTAGTCACCTGACTCCTTCCCTTATAGCTTTAATTAGGATTTCAAATAATTTTTAGAGTCCCTGGTTGTTACATTGTAATCTCTTCCCAAGTATTTAACTGTTATGACTGGAAAAATGTCAGTTTTTTAGAATAGTGTTACAGGAGGCAATGAAATCAATCAGGTCTGTCAATTAAGGGAATATTGTAGGGTTTTTACCTAATTTATCTCAAAAATAAAACACTTTGCAAACAGCAGCTTCTCCAGCTGTTGATGTTCTGGTTTGGGTTCCCTTTGGGACGTGTTTTAAAGATCAAATTTTAATTAAATCTTTATGTGACATCTAAGCTCAGCCTAAACTAGTTTTTCTCAGTGAAAATCCCATTTGTCATGGGATATAGCTTATACTTGAACAGAAGTTAAAATCTTCAATCTGTGGTTTAGTGCCACTTTGCTTGGAGAAAACACAGGTTCCTGATCTATTTTTGAAGCCACGATGGAGCTATGAGTTATTATTCTGTTAATCCATGTTCACAAAGGTGTTTTCATTCGAGGTGGTGTTAATTTTGTGCCTGTGCCTCATCATTTGATAATTGCAGAGTGAGGTTACACCATGGGATAGATGCTGCTGCTGATGAGGATGGTGTTAAAGGTGTTGGTATCCAATTCCCAGAGTTTTCCTGCTTTTTTTTCAGGAATGCTTCGATACCAGCACGCTGCTGCCCTGCTTTTGGAACGTTGTACAACACCAACACTTTTGAGACTTTCAAATCCTGTGATAAGAAATTTCTCCTGGACAAAGAAGCCAATGAGGTAAGATTAAAAATTAAGATTAAAAACCACTGAGTGTTTCCAAATCCTTTCTTCCAGCTGAAGTGCTTTACTCTGCCCAAATATTGAGATATTCCAGTCCTGAGTAACCTCAGGATTTAGGTTATTCTGGAAGGAAGAGTTTGGTGTTTGCTTTTTACTGTTCTCTAGAAGAGAGTAGGGCCTAATATAACCAGTGATAACTCCCAATATAACCAGTGATAACTCCCAATATAACCAATAATAACTAATTATACTTGGAGAACGCCATCACATTTTAAGCTGTAAATGCTCCTGGAGCTGCCAGGAGCTTGAATTCTGTGGAGCACATCTTTAGAATTTGTTTTGACAGCCAGAAACCAGCAGTGCCTGGTTTAAATTTCAGATTATTGCAGTTTATCTCTGTGACAAAGAGATGGAGAAGCTCCAGAACAGCAAGAAAATACTGAGATAAAGACGAAGGTGGGTCACAGGGGCTTGGCTTTCTGTGCTGTAACCAGGTAATTCAATGTCATGGCCTAGGGAGAGGTGAAAATCAAATTTAAGATGCTTTACTTTGACCAGGCCTTCATTGCTTTAATTAATTGCCTTGAGTAATGAAGTTTTCATGCATATCTTCACTCAAAACTGGGAATTTTTTGCATTCCTGTGGCCTCGTAATTCCCCGTGTCTGACCTTTAAAATCCTTTTCACACAGATAATAATGGATAAACTCATTTAGAAAAGATGACAGTGAATGTTTATCTCCAGACTTTAAAGGCAGCTGGAAGAATTACAGATTTCTGCAGATTTTCTGATGTTCTCTTGGTGTTTCTCTGCCTTTTCTCTCCCTCCTTGTCCCCTCAATCCCTGGCAGATCTGGGAATCCATCAAATCTGGAGCTGCCCTGGAGAACCCAATGCTCTTGAACAGGTTCCTGCTGCTGACATTTGCAGTGAGTGAGAGAATTTGTGTCTCCTGCTTAGACCTTTGGGGTGGGAATGGTGAAATTTTGGTGAAAATTGAATGGTGAATTTCTCTTTTTAGGAGAAATGCTGTGTTCATGTATTTTTGGGTTATTTTCTACAAATATATAAGATTATCTGATGTCCTTACAGATATCAATAAAAGCAGAGCAGCTGTTTCGTGTTGAATAAATTGAAAGTTTTACTAAATGCTTCAGCTAACAAAGACTGAAGGATTGTACACACATTGTCTGTTTAAATCTTAAATAAAAGATTTACATAATAAATAAATGTTAAATATGTTAATGTTCAATAAATGTTAAGTATGTTAAATAAAACATACAGAGAATGAAAGTCTTTTAGTATTTTAATGATCTTCTAAAATCATTTTAAGTAAAGATTCCTGTGGTTCCTATGGTTAGAAACACAAAACATTAATTCTGATCAGTATTATATCATTCACTTTGATATATCTCTTTCTTATAGAATTTTACTTTCTTTTTTCTCCTAGGATTTAAAAAAGTATCATTTCTATTACTGGTTTTGCTACCCTGCTCTCTGCTTCCCTGATGGAATCCATCTGACTCAGAAACCTGTGTGTCTTGGGGACAGGTTCTCACCAAATCAGGTATTAAAAACACTAAATATTGTGAAGTCTGTAATACTGACAACTTTTGTGAGCTGTAAAACTCAATATTTTTTGCTACCACATGCTGAATTAACTTGAGACTATTAATTTCTTTTAATATCTTCACTATTCTTATTTCCGTATGGGTTTTTTGTGTACCTTTTATTCCACGATTGTTTAAATTGTCTCAGCTTAGATGCAGATGTGGCAAACAATTCTTGAAGAGATGATTATGTTAAGCTGTATATTATATATTTATTTTTGATATATTAAGCTATACATAAAGATTAAAATCAGTGAATATATAGCTGTGGTTTTGAAACTCATTTAAAAGAAACCTTTATAAAGAGGCAGATGTGGCAAACAATTCTTGAAGAGGTGATTATGTTAAGCTATATATTATATATTTATTTTTGATAAATTAAGCTGTATGTAAAAATTAAAATATACCTGTGTTTTGAAACTCATTTAAAAGAAACCTTTATAAAGGGGCAGCTCCTGAGTGACGGATAATAATATCAAATAATAATTACAAAATTATTAGTAAAATGCATGATTGGACAAGAAAAAGGAGTTAATTTTTAATTTTTTTGGGGGAGAAAAGTTAAACAATTTTAGTTTCTTTCATGTTACAGTGCAGAATTGTTAGAAGTGTTGGTTGAATTCTCTTTGCCCTTCCAGATTCAAGCCCTGCAGAGAGCCTACGATGACCTGTGCCAGCAGGAGGGGGTCACAGCCCTGCCTTATTTCCTCATCAAATACCACGACAATTCTGTTGTCATCTCCCTGCTGAAAAAGTGGGATGGCTTCTTTCAAGACCAAGGAGGAAAGGTGATGAGAATTTTATGTGACTTTATATAATTAATGTTTAATTGGTGAATGGTTTGGAGCTCTAATTCAGAGCTGGGCACAGCGGTCGTGGCTTGAGGCTGGCTGTAAAGTGATTTTTTTGCTGTTTTCCCTTTGATTTCCTTCTTGCTGGCCTGTGCCCTTTCACTTTTTAATAATCCCAAAATCAATGCAGAATTTTGGTTTGAGAGCAAGGCTCCAGTTGATGAGCTTCCCTCATAATTGTGTTTTTAAGGTAATGAAGGTGCATTTACTGCAGTGAACATCAATGTCCCTAAAGAGGCCAAACTGAATAAATCTCAGAGCTGTGGCAGGAAGAGTAAAACCTGGTGTGACCATATGAATATTTATAAATATGCAGATATAAATAAACATACCATTATAAATTATTACAAATAAACATACCGTTATAAATTATTACAAATAAACATACCATTATAAATTATTATAAATAAATATAAATATGTGTGTAGGCCTTCCCTGTGCAGATTTTTATTTAAAAATGCCAGATAACTTTTGCTGTGAAGTGAAGATGATTTCTCACATGGAATAATTTGATTTGCAGGTGACAGTTGGAGTTTATGATCCCTGTAATTTATCCCAGTACCCAGGATGGCCACTGAGAAACTTCCTGATCCTGGCAGCCCACAAATGGTAGCTATTTTCTTTTTTCCCAAAAAGACGGTTTATTGCCTGATATCCAATGAGATATTTTTCTCCCTGTGGCGTTTCACTCATATCACCCACTTTATATTTTGCTTTTTCCCTTGACATTCCCCTCTTTGAGTGATTCTCATTTTCTGCATTATTTTGTTTTTTCACTTCTCTCAGTCACAAATTAATCCTAATCCTCATGGATGCACGTACCTGGAAATATCTGCTTCACACCCTGCCAAAACCCTCCAGCTGCTTCAAATCTTGTTTAAAATATTCTATGTATTTATATAATTAATTAGTGTCAAGAAATAGCAGGGAATACTAAATCATAAATACTAAAAATAGTAATTTTTTTAAATTCCATTTTAAAAATCAGATATGCTTAGGTTTTCTTCTACTACCATCTGGATTTTTTTTTTTGTTGGGCAGAAGATAGAAAGACAAGACACAGTTTTACACTCTGATTGTGGAAAAAAAAATATTTAAAGTAACAAATAAATTGGGGTTGCTGTAACAAAAGTGTAATTAAGTTGCACTTTTGGGGTTTTGAGTGTTATATTTTATTGCAGAGCTCTCAGGAAGGAAAGGAGGAGTTCTGGGTTGGGTGAGCTGAGTGAGCTGTAAATGCCCTGAGAGCTTTACACAGTTTTGTCTTTCAGAGGGGTTTAGGCACCAAAATTCTCATTTTTTGTTTAGGGGTTTGAATCAGAAGGAGTAAAAATTATATATATGGAGAACTCAGAGGATCTTGGTGCCACAGCAAAGTCCAGCCTGTCACTGGTGTGTGCTTTTCTGCTTTTTATTCCTCTAAATGTGCAGTTTGTGCAGTGCTGGATAAATAAATGCAAGGGCAGGCTGGCATTGGCATTGCTCTGGAGCTGTTCCACACCAAACCAAATTTCACACCAAAAAATTCATTTTCTTGTACTCAAGGAATTGTTTCTCTTTCTGTACCTGTGTGGCAGTTTGGGTCAAATTTGGAGGAAAATATTTTCTGATATAAAGCGAGTTACAGCTGCCTCTCTCTCACCAGGTTCTGGAAAAGAAATTTTTTTTGGAGGAAAGTGAAAGAGGAAAAAAAATCTATTTAACAAACACACAGAAAAGAATAATAATGTTAAATACTAAAATCTCTCTCTGTGGAGAGAAAACTTGGATGATTTTAGAGTCCTGTGGGTGTGGTTTTGGGTTTTTTTTTGGAGCTGGGTCGGTGTGGGGGCCCCCCTCTGGACTGGGGTGTGGTCTCTCAGTAAGGTTTTGATGTTTTGAATAATTTTAGAAGAGAAGAAGAAGAAACTAAAATTTCAGGAAAATAAAGTTTAATTTTTTGTCTCTCTCTGAAGAAGCAGAGCTGAAAAAGCAAGAAGGGTGCTATTTTTGACTCTGTTCTCTGCAGAAGCACACAGCAAGAGAACAGTGTCTTTGGAGCACAGAACTGCTTTGAAAAAATTCGTCTGGCTTTTTTTTTTCTCTCACACCCAATTTTAAAAACACAAAAAACCACAGGATTCATATCTGGATGATATGGGATACACACCATAAAGTCACCCTGATAACAGACATCAGTGCTCAGTACCAAGGCAAAAATTCCTCTTTCAGAACCTGCAAAGGACTAACCCCTGTGAAATGGTGTTTAAAAGAAATCCCTTTTCCATTCAAGAAGTTGCATGTCTGTCTCTATTTATCTTTTTTTTTCTGGCAGGGGCAGCATTCTCCAGAGGGTTGAAGTGCTCTGCTTCAGAGACAGGACCATGCAAGGGGTGAGAGACATCACACACAGCATCATCTTTGAGATCAGACTGCCTGAGACACCCCTGGGCCCAGGTAAAATCCATTTTAAAAAAATTCTTTCCCTTTTTTATCTCCCTCCTGAATCACTGCAGTGATGGAAAAATAAATTACTACTACAAAATCGTTGCTTACGCTAAGTTATTTCAAATGGATTTTAAATTGTTTGAATTTCTGTTAAATGTCTTTAAAGGAAATGATTGTTCCTTTTTCAACAAAGAAAGAAGAGGGAATATTCTCTCTTAATTTTTTCCTCCTGTAATTGTGCTTCTAATTTAAAAATAAGAAAAGTCCTGCTTTGTGTGTCATATAAAATACAATAAAACAGCAATTAGTCTCGTTTTTTCAAGTTAAAATTTGTATACAGTCCCTCAGGTAGGAAAAAAGTGATAGTGAATTTATGTGATGCAAAATTTCTGGATAATTTCTAGAATGATAAAAACCTGCCCTGGAGTGGAACTGTTCCTTCCATCCCATAGTGGCACATCCAGGTGTGTTTTAAAGCACCTGGAATATAATCTCAGATTTAATTTCTGGGTACAGGGCAGTATCACAAAATTTCTCTACAGAAATTTGAAAAATATAAAAGTATTCTCCAGAAGCTTTCAGCTGATGTAAACAGCCTCATTTTTATAGCAGGTTATAGCAGCTTGTTCAAATACAGGTTATTTACTGACAGCCTTAAAATAAGTTTTTTTTTCCCAACAGGTTAAATCCAACAAAATTTCTTTTTTCTCTGCTGTGATATTACGGTTTTCATTCTTTCTTTCCTTTTTTCTTGCCTTTTTTGTTTTAAATATTTCCAACAGATTGTCCAAAAGCTGTTGGATGGGAGAAGAACCAAAAGGGAGGCATGGGGCCAAGGATGGTGAATCTCAGTGAGTGCATGGATCCAAAAAGGTTTGTTTCTTATCTTTTTAAATTCCCATACTTTTCATTACTTGGGTTTAATCCATATCAAGCTGAAATGTGAAATAGGTAAGAATAAAGTAAATAATAATAAGTAAGAATAAGTAAAATAGGTAACAACACATCCATTGTTTGGACATTCCTTTTGGAGGTGAGGGCCTTTACAGAGCAGTGCACTGCCTGCAGCAGAAATCTTGGCAATTTTGGCCTCTAGCTTCAAATTCTGAATGCATTTTATTAAAACTGAGTGAAATGTAGGTCAGAGTGTCACAGTTTCATTGAATTTTATAACCTGCAGGTTGTTCATGAAAATAAGCACAGGGGAAAAGTTCAGCCTTTGGGATTTGTCAGAGGGTGGCAGGAAAGAGCTCAGGAAACGTGACCTCAATGGAAATGTTTTTAATTTCCATTAAATTAAATGGAAATAATATTTTTAATTTCCATTAAATGAAATGGAAATAATATTTTTAATTTCCATTAAATGAAATGGAAATAATATTTTTAATTTCCATTAAATTAAATGGAATAAATTTCCTGAATAATTGTTATCATTCTGCACATAATGTTTGGGCTGTGGGTTGAAAAGAGTGGGGTTACAGTGACTGCATCTGTGTCCTTGCCTTGGAAAAACTTGTTAGTCTCATGGTTCAGGTTCACATTTTGCCCATCAGGCAAAGCCATTTTTGTCAAATATTTGTGGAAATTCTCAATGTCTTCACAGAATTCGTCAAAGTTCATCTCAGGGTTCTTCATTCTTTAGGTAATTTGACCATCTTCACTTGTATAAATAATAAAAACATTTCCCACAGAGGTGTTGGTGAATGCCAGCCCTGACAATTGCCATTTAAATCCTTGCTGGACAAATAATTTCCTGGATGCTGAAAAGGTTTTGTTTGTGATATGTGAGGGAATGAAACTTGCAGGAATCTGGGAGCTGTGGTGCCCTGGCTCGATGAGAATTTTCACACCCTATGTTCTGATGAATACAAAAATCTGCCCCTTGCTTGAACCAAGATTTCCTACCTCATTTTCTTTCTCAAACTTCCACAAAAAACTGCCCAAATGCTTTAGGGCACAAGTGGAATGTTTCATGTTAAGGGCAGGTGTAACTGGATGCAGGAGACAAGTTAGTTTAAAAAAGAAACAAAAATTTATGGCGGGGGTTTTTTTCTGTTTTAAAACAGAAACAAAAATTTATGGACAAATTACCTGTCTTAGCACTCAGCTTAACAGGAATCTTAGCTGAGACACCATTTTTATTTTCATGCTTGCATCAGTTTTGTTACTAAAATTTTAGTTTTGGATTGTTACTTCTTCAGAAGCCCTTGTATGTTTGTTTTTCATATTACCTATGGGTTAAACTGCTGAATTCTTTCTCTCCTTTAAAAAAAAATTAAAAATTAACTCTTTCAGCTGAACTGCTAGTAATTGCTTTGTTGGAGAAGCACAGGAGGATTCAGAAGGTGCTGTTGTTTATTCCATGGCACAGGTTAGCAGAATCATCCGTGGATCTGAATTTGAAGCTGATGTGCTGGAGGCTGGTGCCCACTCTGGATTTGGAAAAGATTGTGTCTGCCAAGTGTCTGCTGCTGGGAGCTGGGACTCTGGGCTGCAGTGTTGCAAGGACCTTGATGGTAAATCCTCAATCTTACAAATCATCTCCTGTTTCTCATCAATTCTATATTTCTTCTTTTTTTTTGTCCAGCTGCCCTGATACATCAGAGAAAAATTGCATTCTCTGCATCAAAATACACAAAATGCATTTTAGTTGATGATATAAATTGCAGGGAAGAGGTAAGAGCTGTAGGTAATAGAAATAACAAGTTCTGCTGATATGAGATTGTAAGGGAACCTTGTTAGAGTGCTACTTTATTTTGAATTTATATAAAAAATTAAATTCTGGAACAAATTAAGCTATAAAGACCATAATCACAGTGAAGCACTTGAATTAAGTTAATAAATAATTCCTTTCAGGGCTTTTCACCACATCCCACTGACTTCAGCAGTGTTTGAGAGATTTCTGTTAAAATCCAGTTTGGACCAACCAAATTTTCTGTTCTTATGTCAGTTGCTTCAAATAATCACAAAAGCTTTTGTAGCTTGAAAAAGAGGACAAAACTCACTTCTCCTGATTCAATGATGTTCTCTTTTAGGGCTGGGGGGTGAGGAAAATCACTTTTGTGGACAATGCAAAGATCTCCTACTCCAACCCCGTGCGGCAGCCGCTCTACGAGTTCGAGGACTGCCTGAGTGGGGGCAAGCCCAAGGCTCTGGCAGCAGCAGACAGGCTGCAGAAAATCTTCCCAGGAGTGGTAAGATCATTATTTACATATTCCTGTCACTGGGGAAAAAAAAAAAAAAGATTTTAAATTGGTATTCCAAGTTCTGGTAATTAAACATTAGCGGGGGAAAAACGCTACACGGGTGTTGTGTTGGTTACTGAAATATTTCACTTCAAATCTCTCTACCTGGTAACTTTATTGAGGTAAATATTTGTAGTAATGAAATGTAATTAAGGATCATCTAAGTCATCTTGTAGGTCATTGATAATGAAGTAAAATTTTTTCCTGTCTAAGGAGCTTCGAGTAATGCCAGATCAGACAGGTCAGACATATTAATTGTCTACTATGGGAGCAGGTCTTGAAGGAGGAAATAAATGTATTATTGAGATTTCCTGTTATGTTTTAGACCCAAAATTTGCAATCTTATCTAAATTGATTTTCTACATTAGAAGATAATAGCTTAGTATTTAACTTCCAGCAAAGGGAACAACAAATCCTCCCCTTTTTTAATGTCATTCTAATATTTTATGAGATGGTAACTAAAGGTTTTATCTTGAATAATTTGGAGGCATTTTAAAACTTTTCTTAGATCCCTGAGATTTTGGAATTCTGTGGAATGAGCAAGATCTTTCTTTGGAGGTATAAATGGATGTTTACTCCTCCTTAAAATAATACCAAGGTGCCCTTTGAGCTCTTTTTGCCAGTGTTTGGCTGCCAAAGTGCACCTCAGCCACTTTGGCTGCTGACTGACCTCTATTTTTGAGGGACAGTTATTCAAATAAAATCGTTGAAGCTGTGAAGCTGCCAGACTTGTGTGTGTTCCTACACCTACAATCCCTGGATTGAGTTTTTTTCTGAATTCCTGTAGGATTTTAGTATTTTACAAACCTTGTTGACCATTTTTTTGTGCAGCTACCATCCAGCTTATTTATTTTAATTTATTGAACAAAAATTGTCCTCCTGAGTCACCAGCAGTGTGTTGTGCTGATTTAATCAATCAGCACCTGAGCAGCACAGGCTTGATGAGTTACCCATTAATTGCTCAGGTCCAGCATGGATGAAGTTTTGTGTTCCTGCCACAACCTTTTGGAGGAGATAATGGCACTGAAAGTAAAGCCTGCTGCAGTAATTTCCTGATGTCTGTGGTGATGGTACAGAGGGGAATAAAGGTGTGTCTTTGGTTTAATGCAGGTATTACCCATACTCACGTCTCCAAGCTGCTAAAGGTGCCTGGTTCTTTTTATCCTCAGGGATATTTTTGATGTTCAGAGTTATATTCACCCCTCTGGTTAGTTGAGTCACCTGGATTTATGAGTTATGCTGGTGATGCCTTATGTTTTAGCTTTTATATTTTCCAATCCTGCATTCCCAGTGTGTAACTCTGCAGTGTCCTGCAGCCTGGGAGCTGCTGCTCTCTCATGCTGAGACAGACAGAACAAAGCCTCTCCAGGCTGCTCTCCAAGGACACCCAGCCCGGCCCAGGCCCAAAATGTGTAACCCAGCATCTTGAGAAGGGGGGCAAGCTGAGGGGAAGTTCCATCATTAGCTAAAGTTTAATTGGTGACATTGGGTTGAGATGCAAATGGCCCAAAGCTATAAAAGTGTGAAGAACTCGTGACTCGGGGTCCATCTTGGGTGCAGCCTTTGGCCTGCCCAGGGTGTGCCTCTGAAGGCCTTTCAAATAAATATCCACCTTTATTCCCTTCCTCCTGTCCAGTCTCTGTTTCTAGGTTGGCCTCTTTAGGCATCACTGGTAATTGGTCTGTGCAAAAGCACATTCCACCAACCTCCCTTCCCTCTCTTCCCGTGGAATTTTATGCTTGGTTCATCCAGCTTTTACATTTTACATTTTAATTTGTTAGCTGCTCGGAGTGCAGTGATGAGCAGGGAGGCTTTGGCAAGGCTCGTGCCTCTGTAACAGAAATGAGGGATCCATTCTTGCCTTGCAGCAGATGGCTGCCAGATTGTGCTCCCACGTTTCCCAAGGAGGCAGCTAATTGTTTGCATTGTATCTGCATTGTGTATATGCTTATTTGGCTCAATATTTGCTCTCAGTATGTCTTGCCCAAATAAGGGACTGCGAGAGGGAAATGTTTCTGCCTCCAGCATCTGCACAGTGCAAGGCTCCAGCTCTGCAGTGACAAGTCTCAGAAGTGTTTTTGTGCTGTCTCGAGTTCACACGTGGCTGGGGGAGTTACAGGGGAATCATCTGAGGCTGTTGTTGTTCTCCTTGGGAGCTGGAAATAAAGAGCAGAGTGTGTGATAGTGCACACGTGCCTGGCTGTGACTGAGTCAGTGTTCAACAGCAGAAACACAAACTGCAGCCTGCTAAAATCCTCTGGGAAGGGCTGGAGAGAGACTCGAGGATGCAGGTTTTAGCTAAGTTTAACAGATTATAATAATATGTAAGTGTGGCTGCTTGGCTTTGTGGTGATGTGTGTAACCCCTGGGATTAGGAGCAGCTCCACTGTGTTCTTGCAGTGATTTGCTGGGCCTGGCAAGGCTTTCTGAGCCTGTTCTGCATAAATACAGCCTCAGAAACTCCAGCACTGTGCTTTAGTGCACAGCCCTGCCTCACAGAGAGATGGAAAGGGCAGAGCTGCCATTCTGACAAACAGGAACTGAATTTGTGCTGTGATTTGTGTTGAATTTTATACCAATTCCATCACAAGGGTACCCTTTGAACACGAGATTTTCTGTGTGCCTCCCTGCAGAGCTCAGAAGGTTATAACATGAGCATCCCCATGCCGGGCCACCCAGTGAATTTCTCTGAGGTGACAATGGCCCAGGCTCGGAGGGACGTGGCCAAGCTTGAGGAGCTCATTGATGCCCACGACGTCGTTTTCCTGCTGATGGACACTCGGGAGAGTCGCTGGCTGCCTGCTGTCATTGCAGCCAGCAAGAGGAAGGTACTGTGCTATTCCATTTATTTCCTTTCCTTTGCCCTTTCCTTTGCCCTTTC
>VWZT01010346.1:99440-119021 GCA_013397055.1 Pachycephala philippinensis | reverse complement strand
TCCGTTTATTTCCTTTCCATTTCTCTCCGTTTATTTCCTTTCCATTTCTCTCCGTTTATTTCCTTTCCATTTCTCTCCGTTTATTTCCTTTTTCCTTTTCTCTCCGTTTATTTCCTTTTTCCTTTTCTTTCCGTTTATTTCCTTTTTCCTTTTCTTTCCGTTTATTTCCTTTTTCCATTTCTTTCCGTTTATTTCCTTTTTCCTTTTCCCTTTTTCCTTTTCCTTTCCCAATGTCCCCCTTTAGTGAGGGCTTCACTGAGTTAGAACTTCAGGTGTAAATGTGTGGAGCTTGATAACTTCACCAGTTCCTCCTTAACCCTCCTGTCCTTTCTGCAGCTTGCACCTGTGCTCTCTCAGCAATCTTTCAGCTGTTTAAAAACAGCACAGAAACGACAAAAAGAGTAAGTTTGCAAAGCTGAGTATTGAACTGGGAAGTGCCAGTGCCAGGCTGCTCTTCCATGTGTATGATGGTCAGTAATTTTTAGTAATAGATGTAATTTTATTTGCATATTTTATATGTAACCTGCCTGGTTCAATCAGGACAAAGTGATTTTATCATCTCCAAAACTTCCCTCCCGCGTTTGCTTAGCCAGCAGTGCCTCTCTACACTTTTCTTGCAGCATTCAAATCATTTTGAGGATACATTTTGACATTTTTTGGTGACATTTCTCTGTTACTCAGTGTTGTCCTGTGTCTGCATCACAGCTGGTTGCTTTGATAACATCACTTTGATCTGAGGAGATGAATTCTCTGTCACTGAATAAACACAGAAGGGAAATCTCAAGGTGTCCAAACAAATGCTCAGTATTTATGTTGGTAAACACTCAGTGAGAGCTCTGCTTCAAATGTGGTTTTGTATGGCACCTGCAGATCTCAAGCACTGCACAGTTTGGTCCCCAAGGTCTCAAAAAGGAAATAAAGAACGTGGTGAGGGATGATTTATGTAAAATGCACAAAACCAGGTCCATGGGTAGCAGTAAGAGTTGGTTTCCCCACTTAATCATTGAGTTGCCTTGATGATCTTTGCCATTCCTGCAGTCCTTCCCCCCAAAACAAGCATCTCAGACAAACCAACCCCTCAAATGTTAGATCCTCATGTCAGATGTTAAATCTCTGTTCCTGCTGAGCACTGGAATTTGTAAAAATGTACTTATTTTTTGGTATTTTTAATGCATGCCAAAAGATACTTTCCCATTGTCTCTTTACCAAAACCAGATGATTTTTTAAATTAAGTCTCAATCAGTTAGAATGAAATAGTTACCAGCCAGTAAACTGAGAAGAGAGAAACAGTTGATTGCAGTGGGAGTTGTTTAGCAATATTATTAATTTCTGCTAATACCAGTTGTTACTCCTATTTTGGAAGTGGAACACAACATTCAGGTTTTACAGGTGGATGCAGTGAGGGGATGCAATCTTTTAATTGCTGTAGCCCTGTGCAGATTCAACAGCAGGGTTCTACCTCAGGACTGAGGAAAAATAAACTGCTCCAAGGCTGGAAGAGAATATGCAGAAATTATTGGAAATACTGAGAATGATGATGAGACTCACAAGCTTGCTAATTAAGATGACTAATTCTTGAGAGAGCTTCCCTCAGAGCTGTTCTTTCAAATAATTCCTGGCTGTGAGAATGGAAAAGGAGAAACTGCTGCACCAGAATTCCTATCACCAGTATCTGCAGATGAAGCAGAGCATCTTCCTTTATATTTTACTGGCTGCAGTCGTTATTATATTGATATTTTCAGATCACTCTGTGCACTTGCCACAAAGTGGGGAGCGAGGGGAAAACGAGGACAGAGGAATTGTGGAGTAATTGTGTAGTAATTGTGGAGCACAGCTGCTCCTGCTCCCCATGTGACTAAGCAGATGCAGATGAAGCCCATAAGTAATCATTAATTGCTTTCCTTACTGAGCAGAAATTGTTGTGGATAACAGATGGCATTTCATTGCTCGAAGTTGCAGTTGGTTTTTTGTCAGTGAGTGTGCACAGGTTTGTGTAACAACTAGAGGGAGTAGTTTGTTTGGATCAGATTTCCCTGAAAGGCACAGGAAAAGGCAAGGGTTTGTGACTTTCTGAAACAGACTTTTATTTTGGTTTTGTTTTTTTCTGACAGCTGGAATTGTGCACCTTGCAGAAACTCTGGTGTTTATGGCTGAGGTGGTAAATATGCAGTTAATGGGTTGCTCATCCATCTACAGCGTGTGGGATTTTGGCATTTATAGCAAATAAAACCTCAAGGCTTTTTTTTTTCCCCCTCCTTTTTTGTCTCACTTAAAATCTGTTGTTCTCTCTTTATTGTTCCCAGTTGGTCATCAATGCTGCCTTGGGATTTGACACTTTTGTTGTTATGAGACACGGCCTAAAGAAACCCAAACAGCAAGAATCCGGTGATTCACGGTTCAGCAACGCCTCTGCTTCTTCTGATCTTCTGGGATCCTCACTCTTCTCCAATATCCCTGGCTACAAACTGGGCTGCTACTTCTGCAATGATGTTGTGGCACCAGGGGATGTGAGTAGAACCTTATGCAGCTGGTGATTATATCTCTTTTGTTGTAATGTGAATTTTTCTTTGGTTTTCATGTTGTTCCATAGAGGCTTTTGCTTCGTGTTGATGAGAAGAAACAGCTCATTTTTATTGGGAAGATCACGTATCAATTGCGAGGTGTTTTGTATCAATTAGAGGTGTTTTGTAGAGGGCAGCTGGTTACTTTGGAGTTATTTTTTCTTCCCTTCAGACCTGTCTGTGTTTGTAGTCCACCAGGGACAGGACGCTGGACCAGCAGTGCACGGTCAGTCGGCCTGGATTGGCCATGGTGGCTGGAGCCCTGGCAGTGGAGTTAATGGTTTCTGTCCTCCAGCATCCAGAAGGGTGAGCCACTGCTGCTGTTCTCTGAGAAATAAAACACATTTCATACCATCTTTGGAGAGGAGGAGGAGTTACACCTCAAGCAGGACGATTCTGTAATGTTGTCTGTAAATTAATGTAATGCGCAGTGTTTGAGGGAACTGATTGATCAAGTCTCGAGTTTTGCTTCCTCAAGCAGGACAATTCTGTAATGTTGTCTGCAAATTAATGTAATTGCAGTGTTTGATTCATCAAGTCTTGAGTTTTTCTTCTCTCTCTGAATTTAAGCATAGAAAAGTATTAACAATATTTCAAAAGAAGAAAATGTTGCTGTTAGTGGATCTTGGCTTTCCTTGGCTGAGCAGGGTTTGAGTGTGATGAGGAGCTGCTGTAACGTGTGGCACATGAAGGGCTTCCAGAGAAGCAAATCTTATTTAAAATCCAGTGTGTGTGATACAGAAATTACTCTGAAATTCTGCACCTTGAAAGTGAGACTTGTTTTCTCTCTTTAAAACCTGTGAGAGAAGAAGCGGCTTAGGAGTTGAAGATGAGTCTCAGACTGATTTAAATATATTTATCATGCTGAATCTTGGTTGAAGATGAGTCTCAGACTGATTTAAATATATTTATCATGCTGAATCTTGGTTGAAGATGAGTCTCAGACTGATTTAAATATATTTATCATGCTGAATCTTGGTTGAAGATGAGTCTCAGACTGATTTAAATATATTTATCATGCTGAATCTTGGTTGAAGATGAGTCTCAGACTGATTTAAATATATTTATCGTGCTGAATCTTGGTTCCCGTGAAACAGACTTTCCACATAGATTCCTTGCCACATTCTAAGCTGTAGCAAAATTCCTGGAAGCTGACTGGAAATTCTGAGTGTTTTGTCTTGCTCTAATTTTCCCTGTTGGGTTTTTGGCAGTGGTTATGCTGTGGCCAGCAGCAGTGATGACAGAATGAATGAACCACCCACTTCTCTTGGACTCGTTCCTCACCAGGTAAATTATTTGTGATAAATGCTTTTGTTTAGGAGCTGGGAGCTGCTCGTCACAGATGTTGTCTCCTTAACAAAAATCTGATTCCATTCCCCAGAGGACTGACTCTGTTAAAAAATAAATATCAATAATATTAACACATCACACAGCCCAGGCAGGGTGTTCCTGGCATTGTGTTTGTGCTACTCGTGGACACACAATTCCTGCTGCCTACTTAGCAGGAATTTGTTTGGAGCAGGAATTTGTTTGGAGCAGGAATTTGTTTGGAGCAGGAAATTTTTTGAGCAAGAATCATGTGAATAAAGCAATTTCTGACTTCTCTGTTCCCCATCAGAGCTGACAATATGAGCATCCTAAAGTTCACTTTTTAAATCTCTTCAGAGTTTGAAAACAATTCAAACCAGCCAACTCAAAATTATTATAATTCTCCAAAATATTCCTGTAGTTTTGGTACAGTACAGCACTTTTTTCTTCTACTCAACCCAAACTCTAGTTACAAATGTGTTGAAGATAGAGTTTTTCAAAAATTCAGTTTAAAAATTTCAAAATTAAGGTATTATTACTGTTATTATTAGTAGTAGTGGTATTGCAGAGTTACTTAAGTTCTGTTCCTGGTGACATCTCTTCACTGTAATAAACAGAATAAAAATAATAAAAGAATATAACAGAATAAAAAGGATGATCAATGCTCCAAAGAGTTCATAGCTGAAATGATCAAACCCTGCTGCAAAATGTTTTCAGAACTCCCCCTGTTAGCAGAAATGTGGCCTGGATTTTAAAATTGCCTATCAATAATATCATATTAACATCATAACTGAGGAATGTACAACAGTTAAATTTTCAGATTATAGGTCACAGAGATGGGGAAAAAAATGTGTTTAAGTGGTCACACCATGACTTTTTGTTTTCCATGGAAGTTTGCACTCAGAGCAGGCCAACTGCAGATGGTGCTGTGCCTCTATTTCTGGTGAAATAGTGCTGCATTTTGATAGTTGTGCCATTATTTGTATATAGAAAATCAGTAATTATGTGTTTTGTGTAAATTTACTGCAGGTTTTACTGGGGGTGACTGTTAGAACATTATAGATATTCACTTTATGGAATGTATGCAACCAGTTCATGTTGAATTTTGGAAATGTTTAAAATAGTAATGTAATTTTTTTTTTCTTTTTCTAGATCCGAGGATTTTTATCCAGATTTGATAATGTTCTCCCAGTCAGCCTGGCATTTGATAAGTGCACAGCCTGTTCAGCCAAGGTAAGGCTGAGTTTGTCTGTGCTTTCTATTATTTCTATATTTCTAGCTCAATTTTGGGGTCCTCTGACATTTTCTCTGTCTCCCTTAAGGCTTGAAATCAGTTCTCACTTCAACTAAAGTTCTTTTGCCTTCATACCCTTCTTTTTTAGCTGCTTTCCACATTTCTTTGGCATCACCTTAAACATTATGTGTTTATCTCCACATAAATGCTGTCCTCAGCTGAAGAATCCGAGCAGAGATTGACCAAAACATTTCTGAAAAGTTTATCACAGTTTATTACAGCTGTTCATATCTTTCAGCTCTGTAGAAAAGGAATGAGATTGATACTGTTGAAGAAATCCTTTCTCATGTCTGCTGAATAAATATCTCTTTAGCCTTCTGGAGCTTGATGCCTTTACAAATAGGCAAAATTGTCTAAATTTTGATAGAAAACAGACAAATCATGAACAATTGAGGGGGAAAAAATTCCTTCTTACCATTTCTTTATAGTCCTGAGTCACCTCAGAGTTCCCAGCTGTTTCTTGGCTCTCTGGGGCAGCTCTTGCATTGTTTCCCTCTCCCGTGGCCTTGAAAATTTCCCTCTGGCAAGTTTTTACTGGGCATGGAGTGCAACTTCCAGAAGTTTTCCCTGGGATGTCTCAGTAGGGAGATGCAGAGGGTTTGACTCATGGTTTGAACTGCTTGGCAGTGCCATTAATTTGATTCACTCTCCTGTACCTTGAGTGCAAGAAGTTCTTTCTGTTCTTTCACTGCACTCGTCCTCCTTTCAAACAGCCATCAAAAAATAACAGGGCACTGGCATCTTTTGGAGAACTTGCACAATATCTTCTCCTACAGTGTCCCTTTTTTTTCCTCTGGGCTATCTGGGTGCATTTGACAAGTTTTGAAGGACTCTTAATGTGCATTTTCTCTTCAAAAGTTGGAGCACCAAACTTGGATGTTGCTAAAAAAAGCAGCGGTTTTATCTGCCCTCTTGAAGAGCTGAAAGCTCAGCAGTAGCTAAAACCTTGATGGTGGAGAATTTAAAGTGTTAGAATGAGCTTTTTTCTTTTATTTTCTCCTTATCTCCAGTTCAGGAAACGCTGCCATGTAAGAACAATAAAAATGCACATCCACACAGATAAATTCAGTGCAGGTATCAATTTTTCCTTGGCAAATCATTTCCTCTCGGAGGTCATTTTAAGAGAGCCCCGTTTCACATAAACACACTCGATGATTTAATAAAAACTGCCTTGGATTTTAGCAGCTGTGCTATTCCCAGAGAGATCACTTTTCATGTGGTTTGGGTGTTGAATTACTGGTGTGCTGAAAAGGTTGCTTCACTGGCTCACGGATTTCCTTACAGTAGAAACACAGCCTTTGTTTACTTTGCTAACTTTCTATTTATTAGCATAAGAATATGTCACCCTGCATTATGTGGAAATCCGATGCTGATACTTGGAAATGACAAATCCAATTACAGTTTCATTGTAGTCTGTCTGTTGGGTTGTTGTGTGAGGGTTTGTTTGGCTTGGTTTGGTTTTTAAAAACGTAATTCAGCATCGTTTCATCCTGCTCTGTGTCAGGCTTGCTGTGGATGCAGACTTTCAGCACACAAGTGGCTTTGCTGATAGAATCGAATTTGCTGGCATTGTGTTCATTGTGTTTTCCTTTTGTCAGCATTCTCCTTCTCGAGCTCTTGTCACTCTGTAACTCTTAAAGCATGAAACTAATGAATTGGGAATTTTAGAAGAATTCCAGTGCATCCTGAAGCCATCCAGTCCAGCTGGAGGACTCAGGAGAAGCTGCTAATGATCTGCATGTTTGCAGATTTGAGTCCTTTTCATTCTGACTCAGTCATTCCTTCATTTCTCTGCTTTTGAAGCTGGAGAGGCCAGACATGCAAGCAGCCAACTTTTCCTTACCCAGAATTGTCCTGCCCAGGCTGAGTGCCAGAGAAGCTTCCCGCAGGCAATTGTTCAGGAATTTTGGGATGGTCGCAGCAGGAAACCAATCTATTTTTATTCTGGGCCAAATTTTCCTTGTATGATTCCCCTTCTGTCTTGTTCTGGTTGTGCAGAAGCTGTGCTGGAATGTCAAATATCCCTGTCAGAGCTCAGGGCACTGGAGAGCAGGGAGAGCTCTTCTGGTGCCAGACTTGTTCTGGCACTGCCAAGGGAGACTCCAGAGTTCTTTAGGATGGATTTTTATTTGTAACAACTGCTTTACTTATAGCTGAGAACATTCAGCTCATTACTGGCTGTGCTAATTAACCTGTTTACCCTGTTGGGAGCAGAATGAGGCCATTTTTTCATTACATGATGGTGAGAAGCATTGCAATTCCTTGGAAAAGTGGGGTAGAGCTGATCCTGGCAGAAAACTGGTTACATCCTTGAAACTTGAATATTAAAATATGGATGTATCTTCATGCAAAACTGCCAGTGTTTCTATTTGAATGAGGGCAATGAAAATTTCCTTTTATTTTATCCTTTTACTTCTTGTGCATCGTAGAATGAGCGAGGAGACCCCACAGATGCAGAGTTTAATGTCACAAAAGAGAATTTTCACCAACCAGCCTGGGTATAGAGATGCCCCCTCTGTTTTTACACATAGCTCACATTCCCTCCAGAGTCAGGATTTAGCATCCACGTGCTGGACAGCTGATTTCTTCTCCTTAAAGAGATTTCTCTCCTTCCCCTACCACAGTCATTCTCATGTGTCATTATCCCCACTATGAAATTTATAAGAATCAGCATGAGGATCTGCTAAATTTCATGTTTTTTCCCAACTTTCTACTGGGTTTTTTGGGAACTTGAGCTGCTGAAGTGGCTTTTAACCACTGAGTGAATATTGGATGTTTGATTTCAGTTTCATTGCCTGTCACCAAGGGGCAGACACTGGGATCAGGGATGGGATGGTTGGCATTGTGTTACAATTCCTGTTTTCAGTCAGGATCCTCCCCTGCCCCTGCAGATGTTTTCCCTTTTTGCCATCCCAGGAATACATGAAACTCTCTGCTGTGACATTTACTGAGCGCTTGGGTTGCGTAAGTTATTTATGAGCGTTTCAGTTTGGAAATCCATCATCGTGCAGCCTCAACAATGCTCTCATTGTTCTCCTCTGCTAACTGCTGTGCCTGCATTTTTATTTCAAATTGTTCTGATCGCTCCTGACAGCAACCTGCAAGATTCTGTCACTTACTGATGGTTTTTCACTTGAGATAATTTTTATTTTGCATCCAGGCCCTTCAGATTTGCCCTGACTGCACTGAGACATTCCTGTTTGCTTTCTCCCAGTAGCAATGGATGATCTGTCCCTGAAACTCCTTTAAATACTTTTATATTATGCATTTCTCAATTCAAGTATTGTGTGGATGTAAAAGTCATGGGGGGGAAAAAGCCTTGGTCTTTCCTGTGCTAAAAAAAAGAAAAATCTCTTGCAGAACTTGCAGAAAGGGTGAAGGAAATGGGGAGAAATGTTTGTCCTCCAGGAATGAACATTTCAAAAATTTAAGGGAATGTTTTAGGAGTTATTTCTGTAGCTGTGCTATGAATTCAATGAAACTGAGTCCATTTATAACTTTCCTTATTTCCTGAATTGACATATGTGAACATTTGACAAGTCTCTGTACAGTGCAGCCTCTGTCTTAATATTGGATAGATTTCATTGAGACTTGAAGAATGCATCATTAATACACCTGGGCACATTTTCAGTGTTCTGAGTTAAATCTAGGACTTTTCTTACTCTTAAGGTGGCATAGAAATGAATTTTCCCATTGTTCCATTTAACTTTAAAAATAGTAGGGTTTAAGGGAAAGAAGAAACCTGCCACTGTTTAAGACAATGGAATCATATTTCTGATAGGTTGTATTTCTGTTGCATTTAAATGAAATTTTGTGGCTCTTAAAGGGGTTTTTTTGGGTTTTTTTTCCCAGTATTTCTTCTCCTTCCAACTCAATTAAATTCTAACTACAATTAGGACAAATTAAAGGACAATCAATGAGGGAAAAGGACAGCATCACTGCAGTTTTCTAATATTGACATGTTCAATATCTACCTGTGCCTAGAATGTAATTTTTAATTATTTCTATTAATGACAACTCTGTGCTCTCCTGTCACCTCTCTGTGAAGCTGTTTTAACCAGGAAAGTTTTAACTTTCCTGGCAGTTAAAAAAAACCTGAACTAAAAGACTTTGACTTGAAATATCTGTCTACAAGAACTGCAAAAACAAACTTGGAGAACACTGAAGTGGATTAAAACTCAGGAATATTCAATGTATGCTGCTGGGATGATGATGATGATGATGATGATGGTGATGTTCATCCCACCCCTGCTGAGGGTAGGAACAATTCCAGCCCTCATTCTGTAGGATTCCATCTGGAACTCAAAAGCTCAGTTGTTTGTTTTGCTGGATATGAGCAATTTGTAGTTGTTCTTTTTTTACTTCAGTAAGATTTTTGCATATTTGCAGCCTCCTGCTTTCTATTCCCAAGTTTATTCATTTATTCCAAGGATTCAGTGCAGATTCATGGAGATACACAATATGCTTTTTTATTTGAATTATTGTTGTTGTTGTTTCTCCTATGTTTTTCTGCACCCTCATTGCAGTTTTTGACAGGTGTCTGTCTACCCTGCTGCCTATTTTTTTAAACTTAACTAATCATCAAAAGCCTTGCTTTTTGGAAAACTGGTCTTTGTTTGCAAATATTTTTGAACAGTTTAACTTAAAGTTTGACTGTTATTCAGGTTTTCCACGTTTTTAAAGTGCTGCTACATCTGTGCTTACAGGTTGGTTGTGTTTGAAATGGGAAGAGTGAAGGGAATTTCATTTTAAGAGATGGTAAAAGAGCAGAAATTGATGAAATGCAGTAAATATGGGCCTGAAAAATCATTCCATGATCCTCAAAAAAGTGCAATTTTATTGCCTTCTTTTTCATGGCTGTATTACAGCATCACCTTATTAGGCTTTGCTTCACGACTTTTTGGGATCAAATGGCAATAAAAATTGAGAACTTCGTGAACGGGCAAGAGTCTGGGAATGAGGATTTTGCTTTCAGGAAATCAGAATTATGGCTCGTGTGGTAAAATTTTGAATATCAGCAGTGCCCCAGGTCCCAATGGCTCAGCTTATTCTCTTCTCATTCAGGGCTCTTCCCAGCATTGTTGTCTTTCATTAAATTTGCTGGTTTAACAGCAGATACATTGAATTTTGAAGAGTGGAGCTGGCAAGACATTTTCATGTCTGTCTTATTTTCCAAAAATCTCTTTTCAGCAAGTGAACAGGAGTTTTCTCTCCTTTCTGCACGGCCTGTGATAGCCAGGGAGTGCAAAAATACATCCAAATTTCTCAACAGAACCGTGAATATTGGGATTTTTTTGGGATCTGAAATGTTTAGGGAAGTATCTGCCCCATTTGTGGGAGGGAAATGTTTAAATCCAGGCAGAGTGTAGAGCACAGCACCCTCTTGTTTTGGGGCTAGAAACCTTATTCAGTGTAAATAATCCATCTGGTAGCATTCATTCCTTATTTTATTTTTCCTGGAAAGTAAACAGCACCGTTTCAGCCTCCACAGATGCAAACGACTCTGAAAAGAAAAAAAGAGCCAAACCAAATGTAAATACTGGTAAAAAAAAAAGTTTTAAATTGATGTGACAGAAATAAAACAAGAGCCAATTTTGCATCAGTAGCCAGTTTCTTTGGGTTAGGAGCTTGTTTTTTGTGTTTTTGCTTAACCAGATATTAACTTTTCTGCTCTAAAGCAATCCTGGAGCCAGATTCTCTTTCTGAATGTCTTTGTACCCAGCAATTGAGACTTCTTTGTGCAGAGTGCTGTTAAAAAGAATATAACACCAAGGCTGCACATCTGTTTCTCATTTCCAAGCAAGTTCTTTTACTCCAAGCCTGTATTTTTTTCCTTCTGCCATGAGATTTGGGTTTTTTTTTTCACTTCAGCAAACAGGCCAGAATAAAAAGATTGCTCATGAGCTGGGTTCCTGGGTATCATTTACTCAGAAAGCTTTGGCAGAACACGAATTTGGTCCTGTTGGGATGATGTGCATCCACAGCTTGATTTGTTCTGTTCAAATGCCATCGTTTAAAAAAACCAATTTTGGAGCTCTGGCTCTGTGAAATGGAGCCCCAAAACAAAGTTGGGGCATCAACCTGAGAGATTTGCACGTGTCAGGAGAGGGTGGTGTGAAAATCTGGGTTCTGCTGGCAGTGTTGGTAGGAGCCATGAAATCCAGGAGGAATTGGTGATTTCCAGCCCTCCCTAAGCCCTGAAAAACTACCCACCTGAAAATGTGGATTTTCCTGGCAGTGTTGGTAGGAGCCATGAAATCCAGGAGGAATTGGTGATTTCCAGCTCTCCCTAAGTCCTGAAAAATCCAGGAGGAATTGGTGATTTCCAGCTCTCCCTAAGCCCTGAAAAATCCAGGAGGAATTGGTGATTTCCAGCTCTCCCTAAGCCCTGAAAAATCCAGGAGGAATTGGTGATTTCCAGCTCTCCCTAAGCCCTGAAAAATCCAGGAGGAATTGGTGATTTCCAGCTCTCCCTAAGCCCTGAAAAATCCAGGAGGAATTGGTGATTTCCAGCTCTCCCTAAGCCCTGAAAAATCCAGGAGGAATTGGTGATTTCCAGCTCTCCCTAAGCCCTGAAAAATCCAGGAGGAATTGGTGATTTCCAGCTCTCCCTAAGCCCTGAAAAATCCAGGAGGAATTGGTGATTTCCAGCTCTCCCTAAGCCCTGAAAAATCCAGGAGGAATTGGTGATTTCCAGCTCTCCCTAAGCCCTGAAAAATCCAGGAGGAATTGGTGATTTCCAGCTCTCCCTAAGCCCTGAAAAATCCAGGAGGAATTGGTGATTTCCAGCTCTCCCTAAGCCCTGAAAAATCCAGGAGGAATTGGTGATTTCCAGCTCTCCCTAAGCCCTGAAAAATCCAGGAGGAATTGGTGATTTCCAGCTCTCCCTAAGCCCTGAAAAATCCAGGAGGAATTGGTGATTTCCAGCTCTCCCTAAGCCCTGAAAAATCCAGGAGGAATTGGTGATTTCCAGCTCTCCCTAAGCCCTGAAAAATCCAGGAGGAATTGGTGATTTCCAGCCCTCCCTAAGCCCTGAAAAACAACCCACCTGAAAATGTGGATTCTCCTGGCAGTGTCTATAGGAGCCATGAAATCCAGGAGGAATTGGTAATTTCCAGCCCTCCCTAAGCCCTGAAAAACAACCTGCAGGTGAGGAAAAGATAAAGAATTCCTTAATAAATCTTCCTGCTCCAGCTTGCCAGGCTGGGTGCAAGAATTATGTATTTTGTTGTGTTTTTATAGGTTTTTTTTCTGCTTGGAAAATGAATTGCTGCCCAGTGACAGGTCCCTGAATGACTGGGTAGGGATCTGTTTATTCCCTGGAAAATTCAGGTGGGATTTTTGTACCTCTGGGGTCAGACAGTAACTGGTTTGAGATCAATAATCATAAAAATTCTCACATCTCTCAGGAGTTTTCCTGCTGGAAAGCTGCTCCTCAGGAGGATCTCAGCAGGACCAAGGATGGTGTCAGCAGCAAAGGGAATTATTCAGAAGTGCAAAGGCAAATTCGTGCCAGCCCTGGGCCTTTGGGCTCTGCTGAATGTGATTAAATAGGAGATTTCCTTTCCATGCAACAACAAATTGGGCACTTATTAAATCTGGAAACATTTTTTCGAGTTATTTCGTGTCTATTTGTTGTCCACACTGGCTTTATTCCTCTGTGATTATTCCCTGGGTGGTCTCCTGGCACAGGAATCTGAGATTATTTTGCCTCTTTTTTTTTTCCTTTCTGAGGTGTGCCCAATAAATCTGTGCCCTGTTCTATTTATCAGAGAAAAGCTGCTCCTGGATTTGGGTAGGAAGGGTTGGATGTGGGCAGCTTGGTGGAGTTCCTCCCTTTTGTGGGAAGTTTTCATCATCTCAATTGGGAAATAAAGTCCCTGAGGGGGACAAAATGTTCTCCAGTCACTGCCTGTGTTAAAAGGATTTTGTTATAGTGGATATCTTCTTTAAAGATACCTGCTCAGGCAGCAAATGTGGTGCTGCAGATGATTCTTTGGCTCCCTGATCTGGTGTTTGTTGGCTGCAATTCTGGATTTAAAACCAGTTAACAAATACTTCATTCAGCAGGCTGTCCCCATTGTGAAAAGCGAGTCATAATAATCAGCAAGTACACTTTTTAATGCAGCTTTTCAGGCTTCTGTGGTTGCTGCTAGGAGAAAAAATGTTCTTTATTGTCGTGCTTTAGGTTTTTAATGCATTGTGTGTATGGTGAGATCTGTTCCCCAAACCTGAATTTGCTGGCACCATGGAAGGTCTCTGCCACACAGCAGAAAATAAATGTTTAGATCTTTCCCCAGCAATAAATTTGGTCGTGTCAATGTGTACCAGTTCTACCCAAGAGAAAAAAAAAACCAAAAATAATGTATCTGCAACTCCTGGATCTGTGACCTTATAAATATTTTATTAATATTAATACTTTAAAAGGCATTTAACGGGAGCCTTCCTGGCATTGTCCACGCTGATGCCAACACAAAGGGCACTTTGTGGATGTAATGAGAGCTGCTCCAGGTGCTCCATCCCCAGGCAGTGCAGGACTCTGAGGGTGTCAGGGTGGCTCTGGCTGAGCTCAGGAATTCCTCCTGGCCCTGCCAGGGGCTGGGCACATCGCTGAGATAAACCAGGGCACCTCACACTCAGCACCCTGGCACTCCAGCCTCGAGCACTCACTGAGGGAGCAGCACCTGGGAATTCTCACTCCAGGCTCTAATCCCAGTTTTTGGGAGCGTGGATCAAAGCAGAGCTCTCTGAGTAACAAACCCAGCCAGGTTTAAGGCTCCTTGATGGACGAGCTGTGTATTAAAGGTTGCACTCAATTCCCTGCTCTGCTCATAATATTTGCATAGCCCACGGTGGTTTACATCTTTTACCCCTGGGAAGGGACCCAAATATCTCCCTGCATTTCTCTGTGGTGCTGTAAGGTTTTAAAATAAGGCTGGGGATGGTTTCAGAGGGCCATGAGCTCTGATCTGTCTGCAGCACCCAAAATCTGGGTTGTGCTTCCCCCAAGGAACACGTTGGATAACCCTGCCAGTGTGAGGAATTCCCCCAGGCAGGGCTCTGAACCCACTCCAGAGTTAGAAATTGGTGTCAGCTCTCCACAAAGAGCCAGATGCAAAAGACTGCTGCTCCTGGGTTGTTTTAATAGAATTTTGAAACCCAGAATAGTCATTAAATGTATCAATCCACAGTGCAACCCCACCGTGTTTAGTGGATCATATTGAGAGGACACAAATGAAATGCTGGAGTTGTCCAGTTCTCTGCATTGCATTTTGAACATTCACGTTGCTTTTTTATCTCAGGAATACAAAAACCCCGAGAAAAATACAAAGGAATGCTCCCAATAATTTTTCTTTTAAATGTGGATAATATTGAGAGGACACAAATGCTGGAGTTGTCCAGTTCTCTGCATTGCATTTTGAACATTCACGTTGCTTTTTTATCTCAGGAATACAAAAACCCCAAGAAAAATAAAAAGGAATGCTCCCAATATTTTTTTAAAATCCCTTTTTTAATTTATGATTCTGTTTATCAGTCGTTGTACAAATACACCAAACCCCTACAGCAAAATAAATCTTTAAAGTATGAAGAACAATTTCTGTAGATTCAGTAAGAGAACACGAAGAGCTGGTTTTGTTGATTTTAGAAGAATAAATATGGTCAAGAAGGTGCCAAATGTTTGATAATCATCTTCCTTTCCATAGCTGTGTTTGAGTTGTTTCTGGTTGTGTTTTTTGAAACCTAAATATGCCTTAGACAGTGTTGCACCAAGATCTGAGTGAGGATCCCAGTCTATTTTTATCAGTAAACTTAGAATTCTGTCAGCTAAATAGAAATATGTTTTTAAATGAGCTGGAATTCCTGTAGGACTCAGTGGAAAAGCTCAGTGGATGTGTTTTGCTGAAGAATCTTGTTGGGCTGTGCAAGTTCCCACAGTTTTATCAATGAAATGGGTATTTGAGCCCATTAGGAATTTGTAAACCAGGAAAGAGTGAGGTTGTTGAGAGTAAATCACCTTTTACTGATTTGATGGATTCTGATGGAATTATTCCCACTCTTGTGAAAATCCTGCCTCTTCTGCATCCAGGCTGATCCTGGTGATCCTTCCTCTGCCTCTCTACCTCCAATGTCATACATTCTGCTCCTTTCTGTTTAAATGTTTAAATATTGCATGGCTTTGAGGTCCCTGAATCCATCCTGCTCTGCTGCCTGAAGTTCTGTAGGAAAAGTTGTTGGGAATGCATCAAGCTCAGCTGTGAGAGAAGAGTGTTACATGAGCAGAACTTGGAACAAAAACAAGGAAACTTGGGATACTGGGATGGCTCAGGCATAAATTCCTTATATTTTCTGCCTGCCTGCTGTCCTAAAACTTGTAGAGTTGTGTTGTGTTTGATATTTATCTTCTCTTCCCTCAATCCCTGTCTCATTGGGTTGAAATCAGCTTGGAAAATCCTCATCTTGAGCTGAAATAAAGTTCTTCCTTCTCAGGGGCTGAGAGGAGCATAAGCTAAAACTTCATTGTAAGATTGCCCAAATCAAAGACAAACTGGGAAAATTAAAGCAGAAAAATAGAGAGTGCTTTAAGATCCAAGAGTCTCAGCACCAGGGATCTCTGGAGGCTGGGAGGATGTTGGCCTTGGACACCTTCTCAGGGAATTTTCCAGCCTGTCCCAGCATGGTTCCTTCCCTGAGCTGATGCCCTGGAACAGGCTTTCTCTGTGCTCTGTGCAACTCAAACACTCCTTTCATGGCTCTGCAGCCAAATTTTTCCTTCTTCTTGTATCATCTGGCTTGTTACAGGCTTAAAATTATATTTAAAGCAGGAAATCTTAAACGCCACTTCTCTTCCCTCTTGCTTCCACCTTTCTTAACTTTAGAAATTGAATTTAGAAATGAATTTAGAAAATGATTGTTCTGTTCTCTGTCACTTTTACCTGTTTGCAATATCCAGTCATTTTCTGAGTGTCCAGAAAGATTGTGCTTTTATTTTGTGAGCCAAACACGAGGGTGAATCAGATTTTGGGTGTTACATTTGAAATCCTTTTCTGTTTGTTTATTTGCCAGGTCCTCGACCAGTATGAACGAGAAGGGTTTAATTTCCTAGCAAAAGTTTTTAATTCTTCACATTCCTTCTTGGAAGACTTGACAGGTCTAACTTTATTACACCAGGAGACACAGGCTGCTGAGGTAAGCAAATAAAATTTGGATGTTAAGAATTAATCATGGGATCAAATGAATCACTGATAGAATCAAGTATTTGATTTACAGAATGATTGACACATTGGTTTAGACATTCTCTTAAATTAATTGTAGCTCTCTGTATCTGAGTTTTCAAGTGTTGCTTTTGAAGGAAACAGGTGACTTTTGTTATGTGGTGTGAGGAAATCAATTGCAATTTTAGATCAATTAAAATGTAATTATGCTGCTTGATGGATTATAATGTGGGGCAAACAATGCTGTTTACTCACCCAGTGACAAAAAATGGAATGTGGGAAGAAATTGGGGTGTGTTTGACCACTGATAAATGAACATTGAGGTGTGATACTGAGCGTGTTCCATAAAAATTAACAGGTATCTGCCCTAATATTGTATTTTAACAACGATTTGTATTCCTTCTGCCAATATCTCTCCTCTTCTACATCATAATTGAGTTTTGGCATAGCTGGATGCCAGGGATGTTTCTGGAGCTGGCTCTGAGCAGTGATTATTCAGTCCCTGCAGCCTGTGCAAGTGCTGGAGCTGTTTTTCCAGCTGGAAAGGGCTCCACAGTGGTGCTTAATAAGATTTTGGGGGGATAATGATGATTTGGCTCTCTGTTTCATGTTTTAACCTTTGAAAATAATGGGAGCAGATGCTGGAAAGATGAACTGTTAAATGCCTAATGCATTCTTAAATCAGCATGGTCATACCTAGGAAAAAATTTAAATAGATATATGTGAGAGGGATCCAAGAAGGGACAACAAGCACCCTTTAACACGTGTCACTCATTAACAGTGAGAATAATTAAAGTCTGATTGCCAGGCCTGGCTCTTAGTGTCTAGGCTGCTAATGGAAAATGTAAAAACAATTACAATTAGTTAGTAATGTATTATTTTGCAGGTATTGATCCATAAATCCCTTTTCCAGCTTCAGAATGTGTACAGGTGTTTATTAATGAAATTTTAGATGCTCTCTTAGAGTCTGGTGTGAGTTTACTGCACTTTACTGAAGTTCAAAGCTCAGCTTAAAACCCAGAATTAGCATCCTTTCAAAAATCCTGGGCTTCTCTGGTGAGGTTTATGCAGTGAAATCACTGCTCAGAGGTGGAAAAACTGACACAGGAAGCATTTGCAGAGCTAATTCAAATTAACTTAACTGCCTCAACCTTTCAAATTAGGTTAACTGCCATAAAACCAGGGAGCTTGCTTGATTCTTCCCTGTAGGATTGCTGATTTTTGGGAAAATCCATCTCTCTTAGCAGGGTTAAGCAGTTTATTGATGAATCTGTGTTTGTGAATGGCCAGGGCTGGCAGGCAGAGGATTTGTAGGTTCTGGAGCACTCTTGCTTTGGGTTAAAAGCCAATTCTCTGTTCCATTTTGCCACTGTTGGCTCTGGAAAACAAAGAGGGTTTTTTTGTGCTCCTCCACAAGTCTCAGTTTATCATCTGAGGCAATTTTTACGTTTTTTAGGTGCACAAGAGAGTGCTTTTAATGTCTTTTCTGTGGAATTGCTCTCGTATCTTGAGCTCCTTTTTCTCTTGTGTTTGGAGCTCCTTTTTCTCACGCTGCAGCTGGGGAGTGTGAGGTCTGCAAAAATGGTTTTTGGGGTTTCTGGCTGCTTTGGAGCTGCTCTTGGCACAATATATTCCCTAAAATGGAGCCATTAGATTTGCTAAGATTGGCTCTCCTTTGATTTGAGATATTCTTGTGACGTTCCAAAAGCAGTGAGAGGTTTCATCAGGTGTGTATGGCCTGGTTTGTGATGGGAATATTGCATTTTTCTGCTGAGAAGTTACCTGGTTTTCTCCACTCAGACTCTTCAGAGAGATTTTGTGGATTATTGGTGCGTTTGGAGACCATAAAAAAGGCTTCTGGTAACTGCAGATTTTCCTTTCCTCCTGTCTAATAAAATCTGCCCAGTGCTGTTCCAGAACTATAAAGAAAATAGACTTGTAAAGTTAGATGTCATCCAACCTTATATTTACCCAGTACCATCATAATTGGCTTGTAACTCCATCTATAAATCCCTGATATTTGGCTAATAAACCTGCATTTGATAGGGGAACTACTCAATTTTGTGCTTATTTTTAAAAGTGCTTTATTTTCACTGTTAAAATGTGAATTTATCAAGAGCATTTCATTGAACATTTTGCTGAGAGTGTTTTGTTGTGGTCAGAAAAACTGTCATGCTGCTCTTCAGTGAAACCACACACTGAACCTTTATTATTATTATTTTTTATTTTTAATTCATCTAACTGCTCAGCTGCTTTCATGACGTGTGTGTAAAAGTGCTTTAATGAAAAACTGCTTCTAAGTTTTGAGTTTGCCTGAGAGAGAATCTGGATAAATTGTTAATACAATTTATAAATGCTGTTAAATACAGCATTTTTGGATGGCCTGAATTTCCACGGAAACTCCCCCCACGTTATTAACCCAGAGTGTGTTTGCCCAGATTTAAGGAATACAATTTACAGTAAGATACAGGAGACTTTTCACTTAGTGAAAATCTTTTTTTACTTGCACTGTTTAATTCCTATTCCAGGGCTGTGCTGTTGACCATAATATTATAACACAGATTTAATGTGGTTTAAATTTGATACTAATTGCAGAGTTTTCAGTCAATAGAGCACCTATTTCTTCAACATGAGCAGCATCAGGAAATTATAAACATTCTCCATGACTTCCTCAGCATGACAATTAATAAATAACAACATCAGCAAGCTTTCCTATCCTGCCTTGAACTGACAGCACATTTCAGGCATCTGCTCCTTCTCCATCTGGCTTTAATTTTGGAACATTTTGGGGTTGTTTTTTTTTTTTTAATCCCAGTTAGATATTTCTGTGCAGCTCGGGCAGGAGTGACACTCCTGGCTTTGGAGGCCAATGGGAGCTGTGGGAAATTCCCATGTCAGCACTCAGGCTCTATTTCCATTTTTTCCACAGTTCATTTGGGGAGCTGCCCGAGCTCATGGAAGCTCTGAAATTCTGTTTTCCACATTATTTTGTTTCCTTTCCGTGAACCTCAACTTTTCAACTTGACCCCTGGAGTCGAGTTTAATGGCTGGGCTTAAAATAGAGACAACCCTGAGCATCCTCGGGTTGGTAATCAGGGGCTGGAGGTGGGGAATTGGAGGCAGAAAAAGAGAATTTCCAGGTCAAAAAAAAAAAAAAAAGAGAATTTCCAGGTCAAAAAAAAAAAAAAAAAATTCCCAGGAAAAA
>VWZT01010346.1:53674-99382 GCA_013397055.1 Pachycephala philippinensis | reverse complement strand
GAATTTCCAGGTCAAAAAAAAAGAGAATTTCCAGGTCAAAAAACCGAGAATTTCCAGGTCAAAAAAAAGAGAGAATTTCCAGGTCAAAAAAAAGAGAATTTCCAGGTCAGAGCTTGGCTGAGTTGCCCAGGACTGTTCCAGAGCAGTGCACCCTAAACTCAGTTTTTTGCTCCCCACATGCTCCAGATTCACCCTGCAAAGGGTTTGCTGCCCTGGAGATGCTTTTCCTCTAAAATTTCTAATTTAATCTAAATTTTTGCCATCTAAAATCACAGCTTTCCTAATGTGCTCTCAGCTCATTTCTCTCTGTAATAAGACACAAGTGTAAATATACTTTTCGGACTTTGGATTTCAGTTCCTGAATTATTTGGGTGTTTTGCTGCCCTTCCTGCTTTCATCAGGATGAAAGAAGATTATAAAACACACACCAGAAATTAAATTTTCACTTGATTTTCTGACTGATTAAAAAACAAGAAGGGCAGTGTAAGAGGGTCATAAAGAGCTTTGGAAAAAAATCAAATTTGGAGCAGAGTTCTTATTTTTGAATGTGATTCTAAAGGTCAGATTTGGGTGCCAGCAGGTCATGATGGCTGTGTTATTTTAATTTATTGATGTTGTATTTCAAGTTTCTGTCTCTCACAAAAGTGTGGTATCTGTAATTTCTGTGACAAGTTCTCGTGGTCATTGAGTGAGGCCTTTTTGGTATTTCCAAAATGCCTTTTCTGTGCTGGTTACTGTATCCCAAACAATCCTTCTTATCCTTATTAATGAAAAAATAAAATTATTACTGCTAGTCAGATACTCAGAGAAATACAGACAACTCTATTTTATCACGTTTCTGCATTTATTTGAGGTTTGTGCCTGATTTTTTAGTAATTTCTTGAGGAACGAGGCTTAGCTGTAGAATAAGCAGCTGGTATTAAAAAGGAACGTTGTGCTTGTCCTAATTTGGAAGAAAATTCAGAATTTCCAGTGTGCTTTGCTATTAAAAATATCCTGCTTGTTTCTGATTCTGCAGTATATTATGCAGTGTGTTTGATGCTGGAACAATAACATTTGAATAGCCAAAAAAAAAAACCCAAGCAAAACAGAAAAACCCAGCTACAACAATATTGTAACAGTGAGTTCTGTAACTTGACAATTTTAATCTGTTAGCCAAGTATTATTCAGAATTTAATTTTATTTGGTGTTATGAAAACTTCCTAAAGAAATCATTACTGATGGGGTAGCCCAAAATTAATATTTGAGACTTTTCTGTGTGTGAGCTTTTTTTTTTTGTTTTCCTTCATGTTTTTAATCTGGTGCATTTCAGGAGAAATTCATTTTGACAGATTCAGGCCTGCCCTGGAATTTCTTTCTTAAGAGATTAAGAGATTAATTTGTTTTCTTTCAGGAGGTGGCTTGTTTTTTTCTTTTTGAGTTTTCTCATGATGTCAATTAGTGTCATCATTTTTCTCCATTCATCGAGCAATGTTTCCCAGATCTTTGAATAATGGTAATTTTATTTTATTTTTTTTTGTTGATGACAGTCCAAGTGAAGAAGGAGTGCTGCAGATTTTAAATAGGAGTAAATTTACATTGAATTGGGGTGATTGTGCTGGGTTATTACGTTGCTAAAATAGATTTAATTGGGGTGTCCTTCACACAGTGCTCTGATTTCACTGCTGAAGTGTGGCCAAGGAGGGGTAATTGTTACATAGCACTTTAAAATGAATTTTCCAGCCTTTGAACAGCCCCTACACTGGGCTTTAGCAGGCACCTTCTGCTGCTTTTGGGAGGGTTTAGAAATACCTGTGAAGTGCTGCCTCTGTTTGCTACCAAAACATGAGCTTTCCCCTGATATCTTCACTGATAATTTCAATTATTAGCATTAATTATATTCAAATGCTCTTCCTGGGGCTGATGTCAGCGAGTGATGTGCATAAATCCTCCTGTTTCATGAGATATCTGAATAAATGGGTGTTTGTCCCCCTGATACCTTCACTGATAATTTCAATTATTATCATTAATTATATTCAAATGATCTTCCTGGGGCTGATGTCAGCCAAAATCCTCCTGTTCCATGAGATATCTGAATAAATGGATGTTTGTCCCTTCAGGGCAGGGAGGGGCTCGTGCAGGGCTTTTTTGAAATGTCAAATATATGGAAAAGAAAGCCACTGAAAGAAATGGAATAATGGCATTTGGGTTAGCAACAGATTTTATTTTTTTATATTTTTTTTCATGTATTCAACTGAATTGCTGTCACAGTGTCAAAACATTGATAGAGTTTAAATCTCTGGGTAAAATTTTACAGTAAATCTCATGTAACTATAAAATTGAATAAATATAGGATAAATTAATAATAAAGGAATAAATATAGGATAAATAAATACTAGGAATAAATTTATTATCTCATCATTTTTTTATGTGAGGGGAGGAAGCTTTGCAACAAAAACCTGGGCAAACCCTCAGCACCAGAGCACCTTCTGCAGCAGCATTAAATGTGCATTCTGTGTTCCTGATGAAGCTTTTGCAGACAATAATTCCTGGTTTTCCTCTTTCTGCCCAGTATTGATCAGTGGAGGTGATCAATATCAATTCTCTCCCAAGGGGGCTCTGTGCTTTTTGGGCTTTCCCCTTTTCATAAGAACTCCACCTCCAGTGCAATTGCAAAGGTGCACTGCTTCTCTTTATGACTCATTTTAATTGGCCTCATTAGATCAGTACCCAAACAGGGAGTATTTGAACTGATGAAGTAATGTTTTGGTTTGTGCTGTGGTAGTAAGTGATATCAAATTGCACTTTATTTAAGATTTTTAAGTAATTTTAGCTAATGATGAACACAGCACCCCAATATTTTGAAGGGAATTGCTATACTGAAGCTGTAAAATCTTTATTTTGGGGAAGCAGTTCTCTTCTAGAAAGATTTTCAAACTCTGTTGACTCCTTTTCCTTTGAAGGAAAAATCTCCAGTAAAGGAGAAGTAAAATAATTTAGGGATTCAATCTCTTCCATTCCAATATAGTTTGTCACAAAGAAGAATGAATAGATTGTTCAAGATGCATTCTATTATGTGAAGAATAAGAAATTACACAACACAGACAAACATGCTGATGAACATTTTTATTCTAATTAAGAACATAAATCCTACAATGTGCTTCTCAGTCCAATATGAGCCCTTGTAGATCATTCAAATTAAAGAAAAAAAAAAAAAAGAGAAAAGTTTGCTGCTGGACAAATCAGTGCCAGATTTTAATAAACATCAATCAATGTCTTGGAGCAGGGCTGCCTCAGCCTTCCCTCAAGTGTTAATTGAGGTTTTTTTTATTACTATTACTAATATTACTATTAAATTATTTTTTATTAGGGATCAATATGCTCTAGTCATCTCAGAGCCCACCAGAGAATGTCATTTTTAACCAGGTTTGCTCCTCCTGAAAATCCAGATTTCCTCTGGAAGCATCTCTGGACTTCTCCAGGGCATTTGTGTCAGGGTGAAGCCATGAAGGCAATTTTCACATCCCCCAGTGGTTTGTTATTGCCTCCATCTGATTCACACCACAAAACCTTTCTGCACCAACAGCAGTGGCTCCTTTTCCATTTTGGCACTGATTTTCCTGTAGCTATAGGTGGAACTAGGAAATAGTCATAAATGCAGTGTGAGGAGTTGCTGAAAAATCCTGGGGATTTAGCACAGCCTCCCTTTAATGCCAGCAGTTGCTAATTCACAGCAGGAAATTAAGCACCACAAATTTTAAGGACAGCACATCAATTTTAAGACGTGCTCCTATGTGGAAATCTCACATGGAAAATGGTTTGGGAGCTGCTTCTCAGCTGAAATTTTCACTGTGTCTTAGGGTTTGTAACTTTGGGAACTCTGGAATAATTTTAGCAGTGTGATTGTTTAAAGATTCACATCCACGTTGCTGCTGTAATGCAGATATTGTTGGCTGAATTTTGGTGGGCACTAATTTATAAAACAGGCAGATTGAGTAGCCTTTAAAATTAATACAAATCCAGCTCTTACTGGCCTGAACTCTCTTTCTATTTGAATATTTTCCTGGTATTTGCACTCTAATGAACATCTCTGCAAAGTGCTGCTGTTTCCTTTCCCTTCCTGTGGTTCAGGTTCTCCTGAAGTTTCCTTTTTCCAACGCTTTTTTGGAACACATAAAAACTTGGCTTCCAGCTGAAATCTGCCATGCAACACAGTTGTTTTTATGGAATTGGCTGGAGTCCTGGAGAAACCACCTGATAGCTTAGGAGTGATAAAAATTAATGACCAATTCTGTGGTTAAAACCCAGATTTGATTCCAAGATGAGCCACTTTGTGCCTGAGAAGATAAGGATTGGTTCTCTCTTATCACTTGAGTGATTTGTCCTTAGCAGTGACTTCTTTTAGTTGATTTAAAGTCCAGTTAGTTGGAAAGTTAAATCTTGTAAATTGTAAATGAAAGTTTTTCCTGACCTCATGAAGAGGCATCAAAAAGTCTGTATCAAAAAGATAAAAATAAAAAATTAGCCAAGGGAAAAGTGTCTCACTTTTAAGTTTGGAGAGCATAACATAAAAAAAAAAAAGTTTTAGGATGAGTTTCTGTTTTCTTGGTCTCTCAACCTTTAAGAACCCCACTCCAGGTATTAAATAATGTGCTTCAAATTAGTGAGGATTTGTTGCATTCTCTAGTATTGAGTCTGGGACACCAAAGCTGTTCCTACTTGTGACATTTCACAAAGCAAAAGCTTCTTGTGAGTTACTGAGTTTGTTGTTATTTTCATATACAGGAAAGCTTTTTGTTGTTCTGCAGGTTTGGGGATGATTTTTAGTCGTTTAATTGCTACACAGCAACCTTAAAATAATGCAGTTATACTGGATAAATAGGAGTGGTTTTGGTAAAGGGGAAAATGGTAGGCCTGGAAATCTAACAACAGAACTTTTTAAAAGTTGGGCTGAGCTGCAAGCCCTGATAGGAAGGAAATTCGTGGCTAAAATATGATAAGAATCTGATTTAGAGCTGATTTAGAGTGTGTGTGCAGCAGTTCTGCTGCCACCTCTGTGTAGGAAGGTGTACATGCAGATGTTGTCTGATTATTCAAGTGTAAAATATTGCAAAATGGCCATTTAATGGCACAGGACTCTCTAACACAAGAGGTGAATTGACTGTATTCCAGTTAAAAGTAAACATCATAAAACTGGTCTAGTTGGAATGAAGTTAAAGCTGTGAGATTATGGAAATAAATTTGGAGAAAAACTCTCCATGTGCAAGTCCATCAGTACTTTGTCATCTTGAAAATCACGGTTCTGTTGAAGTACTTATTATACACAAAATAAATTCCTGTGATTGGAAAGCACTGACTCAAGCCCACCAGACAATGCATTTAATCCCCTGCAAGTCAAGTGTGAAATCCAATAGGTTAATCAATAAATACAACAAAATACATGGTTAGGAAAAAGATACAAACTGTGATTTAACTGCTAAGAGGCTTATTTATTTTTGGGTAACTGAAGAAAGTCAGTCACAGAAATGGAGAAGGGAGGCACAAGTAAACCTGTAAAGAATTAAACAATTGCTTTCCAGCCTCTCTAGGGGATAGGGGTTAAGAGATACAGTTTTAAAAGTCTTTATGTTGTTGAAAAGTTTATTTGTCTAATGTCTACTGAGACAGCGTGCCAACAACAGCAAACCCAAATGCAAGTTAGAAAGGGAAAGAGAAAACTACTACTGGGAGAGAATATGAAGGCATAACAAAGCTATTTAGAAGTATTACAGTGCAGCAGCTGGTTTTGCTAATGCTTCTTGGTTATTTAAAAAAAAAATAATCATCTAAGCCCTAATTCCCTTTGTCTTCTCCCTCTGAGTGGCTGCAGTGTGTGAAGCTTGCTGGCCCATGACTCATTCTTCCCACTGAAGCTATTTCTTTGAATAGCCCTTGTAAAAACATGCATTTTGTGTTAGTTGTCTTAGCTGGCAATTGGGGAGGCTTTTTTTTTCTCCCCGGGTGAGTGATTTATGTGTGCTAATCTCTGGATCTGCCTTTGCCACACATGGTGCCTGTGAAAACACTGCTGATGCTGGAGCTGGGAGTGCTGTGCTCACCTTCCTGCAAGAGCAACTCAAGCACTAAAACTCATTTAATCTCTTCCTCCACAGGCAATAGGCTCATATCTAATAAACTCTGATACCTTGGGCTTCTTTTGTTCAGTCATGAACCTGAGGCTGGATTTTAATTCTTATTAGATTTGAAAAGGGTAATGGGCAAAGAAGCTGCAAATACAAAATAAGATGTTATTTCCAGCCTCTAAAGGAAACTTCTTTGCACGAGTTTGGTTCTCTGTGAGAAATATGGAGGTAAATGACTGAGGTTTATTCAGAGGAAGAATTAAAGAGGCTCTGTTGAAGCTTTTGTGTGTGAGGGAGTGCTGGGTGTGCTGTTTTAGCTGTCCCACTGTCCTGGCAGTGCTCTAAAGACCAGTCTAGGGCTGCTTTCCCAGCAGATCTTCTGTGCTGCCCTGGTGGAACAGGCAGGCTCCTGTGAGAGAATTCCCTCCTGGATTCTGCCTGCTCCCCAAATCTGCCAGCACACATCCATCACACGGATATTGATAGGGGCAGCATCCTCCCCAGCTGTCCTGGGCTCCCCAGGGGCACCCTGGATTAACTGGGACAGCCTCTGGAGCCAGGCCAAGCTGGAAAACACAAGCTCACATTTTTAGGTGGGTAATGAAATACTTCAAACCCTGCCTGTCTTGGAATTACAGCTCCAGCTTTGGCTAGGGATACTTATTTGATACTTGTGCTTTCTGGACTTAATCTAGACTTTACTGTTTGGATCCAGTTGTTGAATGCATTTAATATGCAATTTAATATTGTTTAATTCGTAGATTTATGCCTGCAGATTATATTTGGATTGGTCAACAAAGTAAAATCTTGATTATAGCCAAAAATGCTGATAAAGTTCAAGGAGCTGACTGTGACTTTTCTTTTTATACGGTGGAAATTAGGGATGGTTACAGGAGATTTGGGAAAAGGAAATAATGCTGTTAAATACAATTTTAGTGAAGTTGAGGCATAAAGGTCACAAAGTTTCTGCAAAATGAGATTAAATTCAAGCAAGGTTGGTCATTAGTAACATCCCTGGGAGTAAGAGCTGCTGGAGGATGCTGCAGGAGTTTTCAGGACAATACTAGAAAAAAGTCAGTGTATTTGGAAAATTGCAAGGATTTAAGGTCACTTATGAAATAGAAGAATGTTGCTTTCATTAAGAAATTTCTAAATTGAAGAAGAAATGTTTTGGTTGTTGTGTCCTTTGCATTGAAAGGAGAATGATATTCCCAGCTCTAGCATGAAGTCTGCAATTCTTCGTTCTGGTGGGTTTTTTTTGGTTTTTTTTTTTTATTTTTCTGTTTAAAAGCAAAAGAAAAGAGCTTGTGGCAGAGAAAAGTGCCTATAGAAGAGCCTGCCTGTTCAGAATTGTTATTTTAATGTGAAGGGATGAGGTAATAGAGTACAGCAATAACCAACAACCTGCAGTGTCTGACTCCAGTATCAACAACTCCACAGGCCTGCTCTTTATTGGACTTTTTTTTTAAATTTGGGGGCAAGGGGGGGCTCTGATTAGCATATCTGTTTCAGGAAGAGTATCAAGAGTTCTCTAATTTCATATTTAAATCTGGGAGCTGATTAATACTCGAGGCATGCAGGGGAGCTATAACATGAAGGCTGCAGTTACTGTAGCGAGCTGCTATTACAGACATCACAAGACTTGTTATACAAGGAAACATGATTACTCTGGATTAAAGGAGTTGCCAAAGGCTTGAAGGATTTATTGGTGCTGCTGCTTTGAGTTATATATAACTTCATTATTTTGTTGAAAACATTTAGATCTAGAATTAATGAAGCACAGTAAATGCTGATGAAATGAATCAGCAGGTTTGACAGCTTTGAACTGACACTGAGCGACGGATGAATTCTGTGGGAGCATTCTTGAGGCCTCCAAATTGCTGGATAATGTACAGAAAGCAATAAATCCAGCTTTCGCACGGAGAAATGAAGCTTAATGAGTGCAGTGAGGTGCATCAGAGTTGATGTGATCAAGATCATATTTCTGAAATGATCTGTAATCCCTAAGATTGTGGGGCAGGAAAAGTCCTGAGCTGCTGGGATGCTGTGGGGATGGTCTGGATCTCTGGGATAAAACTTTCTGGGGGCAGTGGGATCTGCAGAGAGGGGAGGAGGAGGAGTGACAGCAATGCTCATGTGGGTCTGAGCAAGGGGAGGGGAAGTGGGGAATTGTGGCTTTAGAAACAAAGGACTGAAATTGGCTTTTTTTCCTGCAAAACTTCATCACGGGGAGTGCAGTTAGAGGGGAAATGCAGATGTGTAACAGCTCAGTGGTGTGCTGGGCTGCTGCAAGGTCTCTGTTCTGTGTGAATTGGGAGCTCAGTGCATATCACATCCATTTAATCATTAATCTCAGCAGTGAGGTGCATCAGAGTTGATGTGATCAAGATCATATTTCTGAAATGATTTGTAATCCCTAGGTTGTGGGGGAGGAAGCTGCTGGGGATGATGTGGGGATGGTCTGGATCTCTGGGATAAAACTTTCTGGGGGCACTGGGATCTGCAGAATGGGAGCAGGAGGCACAGGAGCAGTGACAGCAATGGCCAAGGGGAAGTGGGGAATTGTGGCTTTAGAAACAAAGGACTGAAATTGGCTTTTTTTCCTGCAAAACTTCATCACGGGGAGTGCAGTTAGAGGGGAAATGCAGATGTGTAACAGCTCAGTGGTGTGCTGGGCTGCTGCAAGGTCTCTGTTCTGTGTGAATTAGGAGTTCAGTGCATATCACATCCATTTGATCATTTCATTCATCTCAGCTGTATAAAACTGGCAGCATTTTTGCCATTGCTTCCCTAACCCAGCTCAGAGAGCCTGTGACATCCAGAAATGCTTTCTAGACAGCTGCATTCCATCCCATTCCATGAAGTCTGTAGGACTGCAGAGATGTTTCAGAAGGATTGTTGTTTTAACAGATGATTAATTGCAAATTACTTACTGCTTTCTTAAAATTAGCTCAGCAGTCATCATTTGCTCTTGATGCACAATTAGTGCTGGGGGTATTAGTGTGAGTCTGAATGAGAAATGAGCCATAATCAATGATGAAAGGTTTTCAAGTTTTGAAATAGTCTTACAACATTAATTCCTTACAAGCAATGCTATAAAGAGAAAATATGGAATGGCAGAAATTGTTCTTGAGTTCCCTTTGACTCTGCCCTCTGCAATGTGACTCAGGAGTTTAGTTATGTAAAAATATGACTAAGTCCCTTTTGCCTTTGAGGTACAGAGCTGGGTGAAATCCAGTGTGAGATTGGATTTCAGTGAATTGGATAACTTCTTTCCCAGTCTTTTTAACTTTGAATTTGGGACAAAGCTACATCAAAAGCTGGAATAGCTTCCTCATCTAACAACTCCATGGCCGAGTGGGGTTTTTTTTTTCACTTCAGATAGCGTCTGATGACTAAATTCAGCTCTCGGCACCAATAAATCATTTCCCTGCAGGGTAAAACCTGTAATTTTTCATACACCTTGTCCTTTGTACCTTTTGAAATCCTGCTCGTGGGGCTGTGAGTGACTCCCTGGGTGGGTGCAGCAGAGGGGGAGCACAAAGGGATCCAGGTGTGAGTTGTGGGTCCGTGGGGTGACAAGCTGGACTCATTCCAGAGGGTTTGCAGGAGCTGTGTGAGCTCTGGGAGCACCTCAGGGTTATGGGGTTTACAGAACGAGGAGCCAAGGGAAAAACCCAAAGGAGGCGTTTTTCAGGAGCCTCCCACACCTCCTGTGGTGTGATCCATGGGAGACTCAGCAGGGCACTCCCATTCCCAGGAAACGGAGGTGGGGAAGCACAGAGCATCATCCCTGATCCTACAGGAGCATGGGGTAGCAACCAACCCAACCCAAATTGGGGTTGGGATTGTGTTGGCACCGTTTGGAGGTAAAGCAGAGTCTGCAGAGGCACCTGTGTGGGAAGGGGGGCCTGGTTTGAAGGGTTGGCTCACAAAACCCATTGTCCAAGTGGCACTGGGATATTTTAATTTAGGATTTCTCATCCAAGTGGCACTGGGATATTTTCATTTAGGATTTCTCGTCTAAGTGGCACTGGGATATTTTCATTTAGGATTTCTCGTCCCGTGCTGTGAGGGGCATCAGAGAATCAGAATCTTAAAATGCAAAAATCTGTTTGTTCTGGATGTCAGAGAAGGGAAGAATGGAAATAATCTCTCGCCCAATTAAATTAGTGACAATTAGGAAAAATCTGTTAGTCCACCAAGCCCAAGAGCTGGGGTTTCTCCTGCCCTCAGCTCATTTTTCTCCCTGTATCCCACCCGAAGGTATTTTTAAAGCTGGATGCAGACAGCTCTCGTTCTCTCCCTGTGCCTGTATTGACACAGTCACAGATGTTATTGCTGTGCAAACCACGGGTATTATTCTTTCTCTTGAGTACTTTCCTGGTTTCCCTTTTGCTGTGACAGTTTTGTCATTGTTGCTGGGAGCTGGAGCTATTTCATTCACGGGCCACAAATGTTTTCTGTTAAACATTCAGAAGCTCCCATCCTCCTATTGTGCTTTTCCACTTTACTATGAAGTGCTCCAGCCCCATCCAATAGACTTTGGTTTAAACCTTCCTCCTTTCCTGGTATTTTTAACATTTTCTCAGTTTTGCTTTAGTTCTCCAAGATGGATCATTGCTGGGATTTAGTGATGAAATTCTCCTGTTTCATTCACTTCAATCCCATCTCTTGCTTCCTTTGGATTTCCCTGCATCCCAACACTTTTCATGTCTTCTGTGCTCCAAAATTTCTGTTTGGTTCACACCCACTTGCATTGGCTCTGAATTTCTCCTTTGCATCCTCTGGCTGTTGGATTTTAGGGGGGCATCAGCATGACTTGAAATAAAAATCTTTAAACACATCTTTTCATCTTCCAAATCTGCAAACTTGAATTTCAAGTTATTTAATGGCAAATTCTCAGTTAAAACTCTCAGCAAACTCTCAACTGTTAATGGCTCAACAGTTGTAGCTTCCTGTTATTCTTGTCCTAATGGTAGTTGTAAATTGATATAGGAATGCTTCTAAACAATTTACTTTTCAATAATGGACCTGGTTTTCTATCAGAATGTTCTAAAAAAATGCTGTTCATTAATGGCCCTTTCTTGCACTTTTCCTGAGCCTTGCCATGTTAAAAAAAAAAAAATCATAATTTTTCTTCAGTCTTTTTGTTCTTTCACAATAATCTGGTCGAGTAATACAGCATTTATTCTACTTCTGATTGCAAACACTTCCATTTTAAACAGCTGCTAGACAAATGAATTACATCAGTAACACTGTGGTGCTCTTAACTGATTTATACTTAATTTTTTTTTGTTTGTATTTAAGTATTTAAATTTTTTCTTTACAAAGACTGGACTTAGGGTTAGGATCAGGTCCTGTGTTTTATTCCCTCTGTTCCTTTAGTGATTTTCTGGCCCCACAGCACCACTGCCTTGCCCAGCATTTGTTCTGTTCTCCCTATAAAGTCAATTTAGCATTCTGGTTGATTTTCCATTCTTCTTGTACAAACATGCACCTTCCAATACTCAACATCCCCGTTGAGCAATAAGAAATTGTCAGTACCTGTTTTTCCTGACTGTTGAGTATCAGGTGTAATTTCAGAGTCATTTTTGGGAAATGTTCCTTCAGCCCATTGCCCCTTGTCAGCAGCCCCATGTGCCTGGGGAATTATTCAAATCCACAGCTCTTGCCAAGGCCTGTTACCTCCACGTTTGACAATTAAACATCAAAAAGTTACACTTTAAACCCTAACATTTATGTTAAAAAAAGCTTTTTTACAGCTTGTTTTTTTCTTTATCTTCTTCATAATGTAATTTCCTGGGAACTTAAGGCTGTCCATCCAATTTAAGGATGCTGATGGCCTCAGATACCTTTTTTAGAAAATATTATGTTTGTATTGTCGGAATTAGATGTGTGCCCTCATTCAGAGTGACTCCATCAGTTTCTGCCCCTATTTTTTCTGTCAGGGTTTTGTCCAGGCCTTTCTGGGCTTTTCACTGGGGGTTCTGCTGTTATTTCACCCCAATTCCATGGAAAAAGTGGAGCACAAGGAAAAGCTGGGCTGAATCTCTTTCGTTACAGATTTTGTGCTAAAGCTGCTCTCAGGCTCTTGGGTTTTGTGTGTTTTTATCACAAACCAGAGCGTGCTGACATCACTGACAATTCCCAACTCTGTTTTCACCCCCCTCACACAAACAAAAAGGAGAAACAACCCCTTCTATTCCCATTTTTTATCCAGCTCAGGTCTGTCCACAGCTTTTTATTGAGCAGAAGAACCAAGGAAGTGAAACAGCGGAGAGAAGTTTGTCATCCTTGTTCTCACCATCGACTCCAGCACGTTTAAAGTCGAGTTTTTATCTCTGGCAATTGAGTATCTCTTCACAGAAAAATACTGGAAGTTCTTGGAATTGCAAACATATCAGGCCACGAGCCAAGCTTTCCCTGGCTAGGCTGTGACAAAAGCTGCCAGTGGATCTGAGTTTTATGTGGTGTTTTTTTTCTGTTGAGAAACTACTGTTCTCTCTGAGGTCATCAAAACTTACTGGAACTGGGATTCGATATTGGATTTTAATCATTGTTCCGGAGTTAAAATGGGAATTCTCACTTATGGAACAGCCATCAGATCGTAGCTGAAGCTGTTCATCTGGAAATTTTAAATTAAGTTTTAGCCCAGTGTATTAGTAATTTTAGCAGAATGTTCTAATCCAGAATGAAAATCAGATGTTGCTCACGGAAATAGGGAAGTCCAGACAATGGGTATTGTGTTTAGGTTACAAGACTTGTGGTCTTCCTTTTTTTAATTTTATTTTCATTGTTTACATTGCAGGCAAGTCTTTGTTCATTTTAAGGGATAATAGTTTTAAAGCACTATATTTTTAAAGTCTGTATCCAAAAATATTTCTCTTGAGTTGTATAAAAAATCTGGTTTTCTGGAAATTCATTGCCCTCATGAACGGACTCCTGGCGAGCGAGGAATTTTTATGACTCCCTTAAAAAACAATTGCAGGCATTCCACAAATAAACAATGCATTGATTTGGGGGGGCATTTTAATGACTATTTTATAATTATTTGTCCTCCAGTGTTTATTTCAGGGTGGTATGTTGTAATTTTTAACTTAGTTATCCTAAGAATTCTCATGTACAGCAGAGAGCAGAGCTTTGGAGCAGGAGCCAATTCCCAAGTGCAGACACAGCACTGACTCTGATATTCCATTGATTTCCCTGAGTCCTGGAAGAAGAGCTGGAACAGCTCAATCCAGCTGCTTTCTCCTTCTTTTTGCATCTTATTTTGGCAATTCTGATCTCTTTTCCTCAGTTAGATTTTCCTCCTGCGTCCTTCACGAATAAATTGCACGTGTGATTTTTCTTTGGTTTTATTTCACTCCTTTCAGGGCTGGTTTTGCTGAATAATTGCCCGTAGTCACAGCTCCACTTTGGATTTGGATTTTTCCTGTGTGTAACCCCTTTGTGAGTGGCAATTCTGATTTTCCTGGCACGAGGATGCAGTGCCCTGTCCGTGCCCTGGCATGGCACAAGAGGCTCATCTGAAAAATTGGGATGAGGGGCATTGAAAATCCTGGATTGCTCCTGGTCCCAGGGGCAGCAGCAATTCCCAGGATTTATTTCTACTGCTCAATCTGTGAATAATCCAGCAGATGCTGTTAGCAGCAGTAGAGTTTGTGATTCTGATAATTTGTGATTCAGCTGCAGTATTTTTGCTGATTTTGAGTCATGTCAATAATATTTTGTTCACCCAGAGCAGAGCTCAGAGGGAAAATGCTAACATTTAGAAACTGAAAGATGCTGTGCAGCCAGGATGAACCTGTTGCTTGGGGTTTCAGATGTTTGGGTTTAATTTCCTCTCTGTCCAACCTGGGTGTGTGTCATTTATGTTCTCAGCAAGTTTGTCCTCAGCTCCTTTAATCCGTGAGGTAGAAATGTTGCAGTTTTTTACAGCAAAAAACAGATTAAGTGGCAGTTTTTTACAGCAAAAACCAGATTAAGCGGCAGTTTTTGTGCTTGCAGCAGTCCTTGGCGTGGGTTTGGGAGCAGGAGGTGGCTGAACAGAGAGAAGTTCTGTGTGTGCACATAAATAATATAAATATGGGCAATACTGACATCAGTGCAGAGGCTGATCAGATTTTGTCACTGCTTTCTCATTCGAGGGAGCCTGGCAAACTTTCAAAGGTTGCTGCTGTCAGAAAATGATGAAACAGAAAAAAAAATCCAAATCAAAGACGCCGTGATCTCCTTCCAACTCTGCGAGAGCAAAAAGTCACTGTGTCAGAAAGCAGATCACTTCTCAATTTTCCAGAGCAGCACAGGGACAGTGTCAGAAATCAGAGCTGGCAGAGCTGCTCTGAGGTTCAGGGGCTCAAGGAGGCACCATTATATATACAAAGCCCTGGGATTTGCCCACTCTCTGTTACAAACCTGCTCACGAGGGTTCCTTATTTTTCTGTCTGCATCAGTATTTCTGCCTGTGACAAAGTGATTTATGTGACAGCTCAGCATTGGTTTGGCCTCAGCAAAGAGATCAAAGAAATGGATGTAAACATCAGAGCAAGAAGAAGTAGGTGTCCAAAACGGGGTTTTGTTGGGTGTTTTTAGAAGGTGAAATGAAGCTGGGTTTGTGTAAGTTCAAACTTGGCAGGACTCTACGATTTCTAATTAATCGATGAATTAAGAGGTTTTATTTCATCAATTACAGAGGCTTTATTTCATCAACATGAAAAAACTCTGAGCAAAAGAGAAATATTTTTATTGTAGAGGAGCTGAGCAATCAATTCTTTGTGCACCTCTCCACGCCAGGGTTCCTGCACAACCCCCAGCAGCAGAAAGAAGCCATTGAAAAGCAGAGCCTCTTGCTGCTTTATTGCTCTGCTCAAAATCAGTATTTGTACTTTTTGGCCACTCAAGAATCCCTGGAGGGATTTAGGAGCACTCAGCAGGTCAGGGCTGGGACCGTTCCCAAAAATCGCAGGACAAGCCCAAAAAGGTGATGATGCAGAGTGGGAAATCTCACATTTTCAGTGACCGGGGAGAGCCACTGGGAATTAAAGCAGAGGGGAGCAAACCTGGTTGAAACTTGGGTGCCACCTATTAATAACACAATACTGAAATTAAAGATCTTCTCAAATTCCAGTTGTAACAGCTTCAGCTTCACTCAGGTGTATCTTGAAGCTACGTGCACGCTAATCTGAAATAATTTGTCATTTATTTTGTAAATTCCTTGAAAATTTTATTATTTAATGTCCAAACAGCTCCCCAGAAAAATGCCAAAAATGACATTTCTTGCTGCTTTCTTTAGTGGTAAAAAAGCTAATGGATGAGTGAATTATCACAGAGAAAGCAACATATTCACATTGTATTTCCCTCGGAGTTCTTCCCAATGCAAAAGGAACGTGCAGCCTCTGTTTGCAATAATTAGCCGTGGTTTGCTGGGGGAATTTTGGGACTTTCATGTTGCTCTAGCTTTTGATCAAAATTTCCCTGCACTGCCTCGTTTAATTCTGGCCATCTGGATTAAAAGGCTCTCTTAATCTTAAATACAGATTGTAACTCTTTCTTTTGGAGTGCGCTGCCATAAAACTCGGGCGGGTTTCCAGCTTTCTTCATTAAAGCTTGCTTTATTATGGTTTGTCGGCCATTAAATGATTGTTATGCACAATGGGCACTTGATTATAATTTGCTGGAGCTGGGAATCAGTTACAGCAGCAAGGCAGTTCTGTAATTAAAAGAAAGCATGTTTATACCTGCTGGCATCTCCTGAGAGCTGCTGAGGGTGAGGAGAAAACAGAGTTGAAAGGCAACAATTTCTGTTAATAAGATATTTAAGGGCTCTGATCTGCCAGTGTTTCGTGCTGTGTTGTGGAAGTGTGTGATTTTTTTTTTTTCCATAATACTGGGTTTGAACCAGAATCTGTGGTTTGTGACAGGGATAAAAAGGCAGTTTTATTTGTCATAAATCTTCTCCCATCTTTTATTCTTCTTTGGGGTTTAGGAAGGAATGTGCATTTCTCGCAGGAAAGGAGCACTTGGGGATCCTCGAATCCTCTCTGAGTTTTGTTTCTGCTCTTGTGGGATTTTTATCAGGGAGCTCAACCTCTTACAGTTTTTTCACCTGTAAAGTTCTGAAAAACTGTGAGAAAATTGCTAGCTTTAAAATTATTTTAAAAGGGGGTTTTTCACAGGTGGTTGTGCCATTTACTTTTATATTTGGCTGTTGGGAAATTGAAAAAAATAAATGTACGTTTGTCCAAGCTGCACAGTTGAACTGTTACAGACAGCTGTGGCATAGTTGATGGTTAGATTAGGTAATTTAATCTGATTTTAGCAGTGTGTTATGGATAACCCAAAGCAGATACATGATAACTTAAGAAACATTAGAAAATATTTCTTTATAACGCTGAAGTTATGCAGCAGCTTTGGAATACCTTTTTTTCTTGAATTTGTGTCTGCCCTTTCTTCTAAAACTCCATCTTTGAGATGCCTTCTAAAAAATCTGCACCTGGAAAACTTTAGTGGGAGCTGACCTGGTGGATGTTTGGTGAGCTGAAACTGCTACATGAAATAATTTCACTTTAAATTTTACAAGCATCTGTTGGGCTGAAAACAATTTTCTGCCCCACCTGAGACCTGGAGAGATGCAAACATCATGTGTGCAACAAATTCCTGTCTTGCCATGAACCATTAGGCTGCAGGAGCTGTGCACACAGGAGGTCAGCAATTTGCTTTTTAACATCTCTCAAACTGATCTCAAATTGGAGCTGTTAAATTAGTAATTAAAACATTCCTCATGGATTGAAATTGATGGTAATGTAGGTTGTGGGCTGAGCAAGATGGAGCAAAAATCAAGAAAACCTGCAGGATTGGAGTGCTCTCTCCCATAATTCTAATAGGAATTCTAACAACAGTTCCAATCAACAAAACCAGTTCTAATCAGAGTTGTTGATGATTTAATCAGGAGTTTGCAGTCTTGCTAAACAAGTGAGGAACAGAGGCTGGAATAAAACCAGGACTTTATAATTCTGCCTCTCCTCAGCATGGGAACCCTGACTTTCTGGTGGGACACACCACTGAGACGTGCAAGTCTTCTGAGGGAAATTTTAACAACTTGGAAATTCAGAGTTACCTGAAAAATCCTTTCTTTTCCTTTTTATGAGGGTGTTTGTTTTTTTTTTTTTAATACCTTTGTTGCTTTTGGAAAAAGTAGAAGGCTTTTCTTGTGAATCTCATCTTCTCGATGGCAAGCCCTTGCACTGCCTTTGCCAAGAGTTTATTTCACATGTACTCAGTCCAGTTTTCTTTTCACTTGTGTGAAATAACATTTTGGCAAGTGGTAAACAAAATACGTACAGCGGAGAGAAAGAGACCTGTGTTTTTTATTTAAAGCGAAAAGATACATTTTATGAAATAATCCTTTCATTGAAGTGAATAATTAAAGCTAAAATAAATAAGATCTTCTAAGAGATTGCCCGTAATTATGTAACTTTTAAGGAGGGTTGATGGTAATGCAGGCTTTTCACTTGACTGGGTTTTTCTTGGAAAAGGGCAGGATCATGTGAGATGTACCACAGTGTGTGAGAGCAGTTTGCTGCTACAAAATCCAAACATCACAAAGGGATTTCCAGAGCCCAGATGTTTATCAGCTCTTTCTTCTGGAAGGGAGCAGGAAGGTTTTTATTCCAGCTTTGCTGAGTGGTTCTCCACAGTGGGCATTCATCCAGGGGCACTGGGCACTTGGGCATGGCCAGCAGGGTATTTATGGCTGAGGAAAGAGAATTGTTCCTGTGGTTCCCTGGGAATTGTGAGAAAATCCACCCTGAGCTGTTCTGGGGTCAGGAAATGCTCTGGGGGCCCCAAAAAGCCTCCCATCCTCTGGGAATTACAGCACCTCTGGGATTAGCTGTGTTCTGAGAGGGCTCAGGGACCTTTTACATTTAAAATTTACATTTTAAACTGTTAAATTTGTTAAAATGTAAATTGCTAAAATTTAAATTTTAACTCCCATCGAGGCAGAGTTAAAATGTAAATATGCTGAGTTTTTCGGGTTTTGGAGCTCCACATCTGACAGTCGATGGATGTTTTGCTGTTGTGTTGAATGCAAACTGCATCATTTTTTTGACCCCCAGACGTATTCTGAGGTGATTTGTTTTATAATTGCCTCAGCTGCTCAGAGCATGGTGCTAAAAACACCAAATTTATGGGTTTGATCCCTGTGTGGGCCATTCACTTAAGAGTTGGGTTTGTATTATTATCATAATTAAAGATACACTTAAATATATTTTAATCACATATCTACTTGTCTGCTTTCACAGAATAACTAAATTAATTAAGTTGATTTAGATACCTTAATCCTACCAGATAACATGATCATTTCAGGGGAGAAGGAAAAAGCTAGAAAGCAACCAAAATCTAGTTTAAAATTTAAAAAAAAATACATCAAAACAAAACCAAATGTTGATCTTTATTTGCTGTGTGATAGTTCTAGTTCCAAAACAGAAAACTAATGACATTGAAACTGCATATTGTGAGCTGGGCATGCATTCTTTTACCATTTATTTCTATAATCTAGGAAAAAAGAGATATTTTCCCAAAAATCTTCTTTACCATCTCTTTGAGCATTGCTGTGCTTGGCTGGAAATGCAGCTGTAGTTGATTTGACATGGGCAGTTCCAGTCTGACAACAGCACAACAAAAATTCACGGTGAATTAAATTATATTTTGGTTCCTTTTAGTTCTGAAATGTGTATGTCAATCTTTAATTGTAGCAGATAAAAGAATGTTTTTATAGGAACATGCAGGATCCTGGTGCTAATCAGATGTGATAAGGTCACTCCTATGCAAATATTGTGAGGTTTTGGAGGGTTTTTGCACAAAACCTGCTACCACGAGCTCTCTTCTGAAAGGGTTTTCTTTCAAAAATCAGAATCAAAGAGTTACTGAGGGCTGTAGCTCTCAAAAATGTTCATTCAAGCTTTCCTGTTGTTGTTATTGATAATAATGTCAGGATTTAAGGGAAGGTCTTCTCATGATCGTAACTCTAAAGTTAATTTATTCCTGCAGTTCTTTCCAAAGTGCAGGCAGATCCTGGTATTTGTATTTAATATATCTATAGTAACAATCAATTGCTGAAAAATTATAATTTAAAGATATTTAGTGGTATTTCTCTTTCATATCATAAGGTGCAGTTACTTTGCAGCCACTGTCCCATTCCAAGGGCTGTATTCCTCTTGAATAATTTCAGATAATTCACATATTTACAGGTAACTTCACAAAATACAGCTCTCTTTGATTTGTTCTGTGGAAGGGAGTTGAAGTAGATAACATCTGAAGTATTTATGTGATGCTTGCAGTACAATTGTGTCTTTTTGAAGGATTAATTGGAGAAGTGAAGCCTCTGGGGGATTTCTCAATATCTATCAGAATTTTCACACGCAGGCGTCTTGAACTCCTTGAAGTTACTCAATGCCAGTCAATATCTTCGGGTTATAAATTAGTTCCTAATTAACATAATGGAATTTTGACAGAAATTAATGAAGTCTTGAGAGCTCTTGCTTGTGTGGCAGACTTTTCCCAGCTGTCCTCCGTAACTTCTCTTGGGAAAATCAGAGAAATTCAAGCTTAATAAGGAAGAGTGCAGGTATTACAAAATTTAATTCCTAAATTGTCCTACACTTGAGCTCAAGTTATCATGTCTCAAGTGTCAGTGCTTTCACACCATTCTCACATTCCCTTCTCCTTCAGTTCACTGAGAAATGCTGCTCTTCTTTAGGGAAATCTGTCACACTTTGCTGCCTAGGAGGGAAAAGAAGACACTTTAGCAGTGAAGATGTAGGTGACAAATTCACTTTGGTATTTATCTTTGTTGTGTTTCGTTGCTAAGGAGAGGATTTGAAAAATCCAAGTATAGAAACTCCATTGGAAGCGGCTGAAATAAATTTTTCTCCATTCAGCAGTCAAACGTATTAAAATTCCGACGTATTAAAACATTCATCTTCAGATATTTTGGGATTTTTTTGTGGGATAAAAATAGCCCTAAGTGCAGATTTGGACAGTGCCTCTTGTATGCACTCAGCTCCTGAGCTGTGCTGCCACGTGCTGCTGCCAGTGACATTCCTGCTGCTGTTTGAGGGGAGGTTTTGTTGTCAGTTCTCCATCCAAGCTGCTGGAATTCCACATCTGTAGAGCCTCATATCTAAATTTAAATTTAAACAGAGCAGAGTGAGGGTACAAACATCAGGCAAACAACCCAAACCTGAAGGCAGGAGCTTGTCTCGCCCTCTGCGTGGGGACTCAGCATTTTGGGAGCACTGATGCTGTTATTCAGCAAATATTTGAGTGAGAGCAGCAGAGGAGGGGTTTGGCTGGTGGCTCCCAGCTCCTGCACACAGCAGCAGCCCTCGTTTGGCATTTCCAGGCAGAAATTCATTTCCAGGCAGAAATTCATCTCCAGAGTCACAGCAAGGCAATTGGACAAAATCAACCCAGCAAGGACACACAGCTGCAAAATAAACTCAGGGCAAGGCTTGCAGTTCAATCATGAAAACTTGTTGCAGGTGAATCTGCCTGGTGTTCCTTTGATGCCTAAAGAGGCCAACCTAGAAACAGAAAAAAAAGGAATAAAGGTGGATATTTATTAGAAAGGCCTTCAGAGGCACACCCTGGGCAGGCCAAAGGCTGCACCCAAGATGGACCCCGAGTCACGAGTTCTTCACACTTTTATAGCTTTGCTCCATTTGCATCTCAACCCAATGTCACCAATTAAACTTTAGCTAATGATGGAATTTCCCCTCAGCTTGCCCCCCTTCTCAAGATGCTGGGTTACACATTTTGGGCCTAGGCCGGGCTGGGTGTCCTTGGAGAGCAGCCTGGAGAGGCTTTGTTCTGTCTGTCTCAGCATGAGAGAGCAGCAGCTCCCAGGCTGCAGGACACTGCAGAGTTACACACTGGGAATGCAGGATTTGAAAAATATAAACGCTAAAACCTAAGGCATCACCTTGAGGAGCAAACGTGGAGCGAATCCTTCCCCTTTCCTCCTCCTCCTCCTGTTCCTCCTCCTTCCTTGCTCATCCCCAGTGTGGTTGGAGGCTCCTGGTGCCATTCCAGGCTTCCAGGACCTGATCTTATTCTTATTCTTATTCTTATTCTTATTCTTGTTCTTGTTCTTGTTCTTGTTCTTGTTCTTGTTCTTGTTCTTGTTCTTATTCTTACTCTTACTCTTACTCTTATTCCGCTCTGTTTTGGGTTTTTAGTTCATTGGCCAACTCCCTGTGAATCAGAGCTGGGGCCTGTGGCACCTTGGGCCTTGAGAATGTTGGGATAGAGGTGGAATTCCGTGTTGGAGGGCTTGTTTTATTTTGTAGAGATACTTAACTGGCTCTGGGTTATGTAAGATGCTGACCAAAATCGAGCACATTAGAATATATTTGCACATGGAGACTCAAGCTTCTATTGTGTGTGCTGGTTTGAAAATTAAGAGGGAAAACCTTCCCTGAAAAGGCTCAGTCAGTGCTGATTTTGGAAGTATTTGTGCTGTCACGCTGTCTTTGTTTTAGTTGTCTTAAATAGAAAAATATATAGCAATCAGGGAGTTGTCCTGTATTATATCCAAGTTGTCTTTTGGGGGATTTTCATAATTAAGTGTGTGGGATATTTTAATATTTAAAGCAAAAAAAAAAAAGAAAAGAAAAAAAGAAAAAAATCAGGTGTCATTTGACTGTAAAAATACTCCTTTTCTTTTCTGCCAGGAGGAGAATAATCCTAAATTGAGAGGTGTATTTAGCTTGTTTGGACTTGTTAGTCTTAACTAAATAAAACAGCCTCTTAACTCTTTGTTTTGACTGAATTTTTCCTCAAAGTAGGGTTACACCTGCCCATTGTTTCCTTTATGATATTGTTTAGAGGGAAATCAAGTACTTGAATGGGTATTGAAACCTGGTTTCTGACTGAGGTTAAACTTAAAGAAAAGGGGCCCTTTACAGGGCCTATAATGGACTCAGCAAGATGGGGAAAATTATATTTATTTATGAAATCTTGGAGCTTTCAGCAGGGTGTAGAAATTGAAATTCTGGAGAATTCATGCATGTAAATAATCCAGCAAGAAAAAAAGCAAGATTACAAGGAATGTTGGGTGTCTAATAATCTTTTAAAAATGTGTCCATGCAGGACCTCTCAGAGCTCTGCAGTGGCTGTGCTGAGGATTTGCTTTCATTTGATCTTTTCACCTGCAAACGCATCAGATCGTGCAGATATGACAAATGATTGCTGCCTTTTCTTTTTTCCCTGGAAGCCTTCAGCTGTCCTCACAGGTCAGCTTCTAATCCTATCTGTGATCCTAAAAAACCCTGAAAAACAGCAAATTGTCCTACTGTGTGGTGAACTGAAAATAGAAGGACATGGTGGTAACCAGCCACCATGGAAAAAAGTCTTATTTTCCACTCTAATTAGTACTTAGTACTTTCAGAAAGTAGTGGTAACAATACCCTCGGCATTTTTTTTTTTTTTTTTTTTTACCTTCTTCTTTTTCATTGGAGCAATAGAATTAATTTTTGAAAAATAAATATCACGGCTTATCTTGAGGAGGATTCTTCCTCAAGGGGGAAAACCTTGCTAAGTTCATGAACTTCTTCCAACGGTAGGATTTAAGATCTTGCTGGACCAGATTTATCAAAGGCATTATTCCATGAGAGAAGATGAGAAACTGAGCAGTGTTTCAGCCCTGCTAAGTCTTTACAAGCTCCTGATTTGAATGCTTGCAGGAACAGGAATGTTGGCCAAGGAAACGTGGGGAACATGTTGGTGCCTCTGCCAGGCAGCATCACCCTGCACTTCAGCTGGAAAAGAAATGCCAGATCCTGGGATGAGTCTGGGAGTCTGCAAATAAATATTTGGATTGGCCACGTCTTTAGAAGCGTGTTTCGATTGATTTTATTAAGGCTGGCACCCTTCCAGAGCTGCTGAACAAACACTTTGGGATCTGATCCTTCATCGTTGAGACAAACGCCAAAATTCCGATCGACTTCAAAGGGAGCAGAATGAAGATCTTAGTCCCCGAAAGACACAGCCTGATTTTTATCTCCTGAGCAGGAGGATCACTGGGAGGGTTTGTGTGACAGGCAGGAATCAGGAGCTGCAGGGAGCTGGGTGAGCGAGGCCTCGGTGTTTAGGCAGGACCAGAGGCACGAGGCAGCCTGGCTGAGCCTGGCTTTACAGATCCTGTCTCTCGCTGGATGTGTTGTTAGGCAGTCAGGATGGAACAGCCTGCACTGAGCAAGAAAACCCCTTCAGTGATCCAATTGTCCAAATTCTTGCTTGCTTCAGTCTTTTGTAATCTGATTTTCCAGCTGGAGTTGGTGACGTGGAACGATGAATGTCACACAGCAGTGGCAGGCTGAGGGATGAGCACAGCAAGGCTGGCAGAGAAGGAAATAATTTGTGTTAGGGGTACTGAGCTGGAGAAGTAAAATAACTTTTGATGTAGAATATTTACGTGTCAAGGAAAAGCTGCAAAATTTGGGGTGGCTGGAGCTCAGTTGTTTGCTGTGAGACTGTTTGAGTACAGCACAGCTCCTCCTCAGCTCCATCCCCATTTCCCATTTTCCTGGTGGGACTGGTGTTGGGTTCTGTTTGGGTTTTGTTCCCCCCAGGTCACTTCCCACCCCATTTTCCAGTGCCAGTCCCTCCCCAGCTGTGGCCATCCCTCCAGGGAGGGTTTGGGGAGGGTTGAGGGTCAGGCCTCAGTGAGGGGTGTGAGCTCAGAGATGGGTTGATTGGGGGATAATTTGATGGAAACTTTTGCTGTAGATAGCTGGATGCTTCTCCTATTCAGGCAGCTTTTCATTCATCTTGAGATTCCTGGCTATAAGACATTTTCTGGAAAATTGTAGATAAAAAGCCTAAATAGGGCTCTTTGTTAACTTCCTCCTTCCAAATTCTCCACATCTCTCCCTTCCTGTGTCTCACTTTCTCTTCTGAGTCAGTGATGGCCCATTTATAATTTTCTAATTTAAACAGAATTTTCTTGCATTATGCCAAGCCAGGCATCAAGTTTTTTAAGCTTTTAAGTTTAAGTTTTTAAGCACTGATTGAGAAGATCATTATTTTTCCTTCTGCACATTGCTGTTCACTACTCAGTTAATACACGACTTCTGTAAGAAATGATCCATTTAAGAATCATGAATTGAAGAGAAAATTTTCACTAATTATCTCTATTATAAAACATTCAAGAGCAGCCCTAAATCAGTAACAACATTTAAGTCTCCCACACTCAATAACCTGCTTCTTTTCTTGCATTTCAAAGTCAGAATATACAGATATTTGTGGGGAGAATGTGTGCAGCATCCCAACTCACAGGTAAAGGCTTCTCCTTTTGATGGGTGGCTTCTTTCTAGTTCAACAAATAAACAAAAAATACAAAGTTTTTCCTTTGAGCCAGAGATGGGAATTTCATTCAGCTGTGGAGACAGCTGAGGTGCCTTGGGGCAAAACATGGGAAGAAACAGATGGCCATAAAAGGAGAAGCAGAGGGGAATAAAATAATTGAAAATTCCAAAGAAGAGTTTATAAATAAAATCTGTGAAAGCTTACTGTACATAAACAAAAATCCAAGTTCAGAATCCTGCATGCCATGGAGTGTCTCAAAGGGAGAACCCAGGTGACTTGCTGGGTTTGCACTCACAAACTTGTTTTGTGCTCTGTGGAAAATTTTGCTGCGTTCCACAGGGATATGCACATCAGGTAAATAAAAATAAATTATTTTAAATTTAATCTTACCTGCATTTGTCTGCAGGATGTTTTGACTGTGTTTGTTAGAGTGTTTTCTGTTCATAAAAATTAATGACAGCGCGAGTCAAAACATTCAAAAATTCAAATTGGCATTGCAGAGTTGTGAACTCCATTTGAATTTTGCAAATTCCTCAGACACGTTCTCTGTGGACCTTAAAATGTCTGCAATTATAAATATTTCTTCTTAGGCAGGGGAATAATTCTTCAGGATTAAACAAGTGACTGTTCAGACTTTGGATTCTTGCTCTTGGTGAACACCTGTGTGCATCCAACGCGGGCCATTTCATGATTCTATGATCTTGACCATGATTTTAATTATTGTATTTGAAAAGTCTGATATGGGTGTAATTTGGACATTCCCGTGTGTCCCTTCCCACTCAGAATATTCTGTGATTCTTGAGTACTGTAATAAGCCACCACAGCCTGTTGGGGTTGTGTGTCTGTCTGTCCCAAATTCTAATTTATGTGCTGTCAAAGAGGTATTCTCCTCCTGAAACTGAACTTTTGTTCACTCATTCGGGGTGGGGGAAAAACCCTCCTCACCTTATATGTGCAGGTCAGCATAAAACATTGCATTTTGGCTTGCTCTCAAGAAATCCTCTTTATTTCCTCCTTGGTTTCTTTTCAGTGTTTCTGAAGGAGGCAAACCCCGACGAAACAAGCACTGAGTGCATATCAAAGGTGCAGAACTGTTTCCAGGGACCTTTCTTCATTTTTATGTTGTAAGAATAATTACGACGAGTCGGATTGGTAACTGCTGCCAGAGCAACTCTTCCAGTCTAGTCAACTTGGAGAAGGTTAAAAATACGATGGGATGAGGCTGGGCTTCAGCCAGAGGGAAAATCTCTGTTCCTACTTGCCCAGTGAGAAGTGCAGAGCTCCCTCCTGGCCTTTTTTTCCTTGCTCCCCCCTCGTAGCCACGAGCACTCCGTCGTGTTGACACTGGCACTGCAACTGTCTTGCTTTGAGTTTGAAAGAAGCACTTTTATCATTTCTAATACGCAGCCTGGGGCCAAAACAGACAAAGCAATTTGGGAGGACGAGGTTCAGCAGGAGGCTGGAATTCCCGTTGTGCAGCCCTTTGGGAATAGGGCTGGAGGAGTTTTTTATCACAGTCACAAGGGGTGCTCTGCCCTGCTTGGTCAGCTGAGCTCCTCTGGGGTGGGAACGAGCTCGTGGCCACCAATCCTTGGACACAGCAGTGGTTTGTTGTGATCTGCTTTGTTAGAGCTGTCAGGATTCACCCACGTCATTTAATCCGGTTCTTAAACTTCAAAAATCGTAATATTCCCATTTATCACAATATTTCAGATTCACTTATTTTGTTTAATCCAGTTCTTAAACTTCAAAAATCGTAATATTCCCATTTATCACAATATTTCAGATTTACTTATTTTGTTTAATCCGGTTCTTAAACTTCAATAACCATAATTTTCCCATATATCACAATGTTTCTCAAAGATGCTGGTCCACACCATTGTTCTGACACTTCCAGAGGAAAAGTCAATTCTTCAGGCAAATGTGCCCCCAGTGCTGGAGGTGACTTTACTGAGCCAGGGGATCTTTGTGTGGCACTGATATTTTTTCACCTCCAGGATTTTCTCTTTTATGAAGCCCCAAATGGCACTGTCCCTGCAGTTTTTGTCTCTGGTGTTTTACCCATGTTTTGCACAAAGGAATGTTTTTAATCTGCCACCTTTGTCCTTTATGTTGTCATCCACCATGAGCTTTTCTGTGCATCTTGTGACCAAACTCTCAGCTTATCTCAAAAATGATTTTATATTATTTCAGTCTCCTTTTGAACTCTCATCCCCAGTGCTGTCAGCTCTCTGCCACCTTCCTTCTCCTGCAGGATGCCTCCAGCCTGCAGTGATTTTAGAACCCAGTTAATATGTTTTTCATCTCAGTTTCTATGAAACACTTCTAATAAATCTCCCTTAACTCATTTTTCAGAGAGCTGTCACCAATAATCAGACAACCTAAATATGTTTATCCTTCAGTCTCAGTGCTGCATGATTTCACCAGTTTAGGTGCTGCCCTTTCTGGAGATGCTTCCAATTTCCTTTTTTTATGGATTATAAATCAAAGTGACACCGCCGTTTTCTCCAAGTAACAAAAATTCCCTTTATTAATGTAATTGTGCCTTACTCTGTAAGTCACAGAGCACAACTGAATCATGTTGTCCTGCTGCTCTGATGTCCTTTAAGTCCAGTTACAAACATGAAGAAATGCAATAATTATCCCATTCCCCATTGTCTTTTAGTAACCCTTGACTAACTGCATAATTTTCCCGAAGTTTTTATGGCACTTTTCATCTTTGCATGAACTTTTATAATTATAATAACTTGGAACTTGTTCTGCCTTTTGAATGATTTGTTGGGTTTTGACTCCTTTCTTCTTGTTAGCAGCAATGCCATAATTTAAAAAGCAAATTCCCCCCAATGAAATGATGGGATGTGCCTGCCCAGCTTTGTACTTGGGCTCCATATGAATTTCATTTCTCTTTGGTGTGGGAAAAGTTCTAGTCTAGAGATAAATCCCTTTTTGATTGGCTGCTCTAAATAAAGCAAACAGCAATTGTCTCTAAACTAATGGCACTGATGTTATCACTGCCCCAGATTAGAACTTGGAGACATTGATGGAGATACATCATTTCTTTTCTTGAACCTGATCTTTTAGGGTTTTTTGGCTTGTGAAAAAATAAATCCTACTCAGTTGTTTCATGAGACATGAAACCAAGACAGTTTTCTGTTTAGAAAGAATGAAGTTTAAAGTACGTTTAAGCTATTTATTAAATGTATTTCTATATATTAATTAAGAATTCGGTGAAATACTTATAAATTATTTGTGTCTGTGTCACAAGGCTGAAAATTCTCCAGAACGCAAAATGAAGCTGAAGGAAAGAGTTTATATTTCCATACAAATATTAAAAATCCAACAGAATCAGTTCACCTTTGGGTCATCCCATGTTTTCAGTGCGACAAAGAGATCCAAACCCAGATTTGTGTGCTAATTTAGATATGATCTATTCTTTGGTTTAATATTTTGCTGGTTGCGCGTCACCAGGTGTGTGGCCAACCTGGCTGAGGGTATCCATGGAGGGGGAATTCTTGGATGGAAAAAAAAGGGATGGAAAAACAACCTTGGAGAGCTGATGGAGCTGGGTGGAAAGAGATGTGGTGTAACATCCTTCCCCCAGCAGACATGACTCAACACACCTCATCTGCTCCCCACAATTAAGGACTTTGCCAGGGTGTGCAGGGCCCCGTGCAAGTTCCAGCTTGTTCCCAACTGGGAGAGGAGTTTTTTGGGTTGTGCACGAATGTTTTAGCTGTTCATGGTCTCTGGGTTACTCGAGAACTTGAACTTTTCCAGCAGCACCTCAGTCTTCACTGCCAGCCTCTGGATTTCTGAATTCCCTGGAAGCAGAATTCCTTTTTGTGCAGCCCAAAAGCAGGCCTTGCTTTATGTGAGAACAAAGTCAGGAAACCCAGAGATGTTTATTCGTGACCACAGCAGCTTTGCTGTCATCAGGACTCACAGAGAGACCCTGAAAATCTCTGCTCAGATTTTGCTTTAACGTGGAGACTCCTTGTGGGAAACAGAGGAGTAAAACCCCCCCCAAACACTAATGAGTTTAATTTACAGCCCTGGAAAGAGCTTGGGTTGATGTAATGATAAAGGTATACAGATCTTAAGTAGAAGAATTATAAACCCATGTTTCTATAGTTATAAGGAAGAAAATGTATTGGGTGATATGGTGAAGGGTTTTAAGTATGATAATATGATTTTATAGTTTAAGTTAAGAATTTAGATGTTATAATAGAAGTATCTGTGTGTACGTGAGCTAACAAGTTATTGGTCAAGAAACAGACACAATGCAGTAAAAAGTACCAAAGGTGATAGGTTATAAAATCAAAACAAAGTTTTGTGTTAATTGTCTATTGGACCAGAAAGTTATAAATTGCCATGGAACTGAAACTCGTGACTTTCTTTGGTTATGGCAACTTGCTACTAAAATACAATCTCTGAGACTGATGCCTCGTTTGATTTTTCAAGTGATAAGTTGTAAATAACAGAGTTGGTCCCGTCTCTTGGATCAGGCTCTGACAGCTCCTGAGTGTGAGTTCAGAGCTCTGCAGTGATACCTCATGATGCAGACTGAGCCCTGACGTTCTGCAGCTGCTCTCAGGGGCAGCTTTTCCCTAATTAACAAGAGAAGGAGCAGGGAAATCACTAATTACAGCTAAGGCAGGAATAAATGAGGTTTTTCGTGCTGGATAGGGTGCTCACCTGGCTGTGGGCCCAGGGAGAAATGGTTCTAGGTGGGTTACAGGACTCCACTGCCACTGAGGAAAAATAAATCCTACTCTTGTTGTTTAACAAGACATGAAGCCTAGACATAGCTTTTGTATGACGTTTAAAGTAAGTTTAAACTATTGATTAAATGTTTTTTTATATATTAATTAAGAACTATTTATTAAATGTATTTTTCTATATTAATGAAGAATTTGGGAGCAATCCCTGCTGTGCTGGGAGCAGTTGGAGAACCCTTCACCTGCTGAGGAAGGCTCCCAGGCTGGGCACACAGAGGGGTTTTTGACAGGGGCTCCATGCTCTCACATCCCTCATTCTCTCTGGTAATTGCAGAAGTTTCCTGAAGCCAGTCTGACGTCTGGACTGCTCTTCAAAGGAACCATCCCAGAAAATGAAGCGTGCAGATCCAAACCTGAGATAGAATTGGGAATGGCTGGATGGTTTTTAGCCCCTCAGTATTGCTGGTTAATGTTATGGAACTTTTTTTTTTGTTGTTGTTGAGATTTTCACGGGGCTGCACAAAGAAACAAAAGTTTCCATGAGCAGTTCCTGCCTCACATCACCAACGTCACTCTGAACAATGTTTGAGAATGAGGTCAGTAGGAAATGAGTACATCACACCAGGACAGCTTCATTTAGTCCTTCAGGAGCCTTTTGAACAAGAAAACAAGTCAAATTCCTTGACTTTCAAACCAAGAATTATAAAGCATGGCTTTGTATTAATTATAGATTATTTATTTATTAAAATCATTAGGCAGTCTTTGGTTAAATATTTAAATTTGCTGTTTAGGTTTTGCAGCTGGAAATGGAACCTCACTGCAGTGCAGCACATGGAAAACAAATGGCACCCCTCTTTCCCATAGCAATCCCCCCTCTGCCACCAAGAATAAAATAAAATAAAACAGATTCAGTTAAGATGCTAAACCCCTTGGAGGATTCAATTGTTCATGACAAATGTGACTAATTCATCTGAGTAACATCATAATGTCAGGACAGCTTAATTTGTTTAATAACCGAAGTTATTAAATTGAGAGTTTGTCTTAGAGAAGGAAGAAAGTGCTCTTTAAAAGGAGGTTATTCATTTAGGTGAATGATATGTGACCAGGAAGGTTCTTAAAGCTTGCCTTATTTAAAGAGTGCACTGATAGAGCTCTGATTTGTAAAAATCACCCCTGTAAACAAGTTTATTCACTCCAGTATAACTGTGTGTGTCTGGAATAATTTATCAAGTTTGCCTGTGCCAGGTTTTGGTGACTACAGACTTTTATCTGTGGAAGAAACAGCTCATGACTTGAAAGATGAAGGAAAATTTTGCTTAATCTACAATGAAACTAAACGCTATTAAATGTTGTGCAGCGGGGCAGAGAAGAATGTCTCTAACTCAGATTTAGCTCATTAGAAAATATCTTCTGCTACCCGTAATAAAAAATAAAATGGGGAAAAACAGCCATCCCTGATGTGGAGGAAATCAAAACCTTGGGTTTTAGTTACAATATAAAAATTTTATACAGTTCTGAGGACAAAGAACTCCTTCAGTAGAATAATGCATTTATTTATCACACCAGAAGAGAAATATCAGAGGTACGTAACAGCTCTTAGATAAATTTTGTGCTAAAGCACTTTAAAGGTTAATGCAGGAGAGGGGGTCTGAAAATACAAAATTCAGTTTTCTGAGCTCCCAGGGAGGATGTTTGGGTGGAACACTGCTCCTGGGAAATGGCACTTTGTACACATCTTCTGTGGGGTTGTTTGGGTTGGGGTTTTTTTGAAGTCCCTGCATTACACAGTAGTTGAGTGCAGCTCTGGCATTTTGCAAGAATGTTCCATTGAGCCAAAAAAAGGGAATGAAATTTGGTGTGGATCAGGCTGAGAATGAGGGGATTCCATGTGGAGCTGAAGTTGGGATGCAGCTCATCCCTGGCAGTGCCCAAGGCCAGGCTGGATGGGGCTTGGGACACCCTGGGACAGTGGGAGGTGTCCCTGCCATGGCAGGGGTGGCACTGGATGGGCTTTGAGGTCTCTTCCCAACCCAAACCATCCTGGGATTCTGTGATTCCAGAAGCCTAATATGATTTTAAATGTTTATAAATGAGTATAAACCTGGTTTTGAATATATATTTTATGGAACATCCATTGAACAGCCTAGGTCTGCATTCCCATTTTGAAACCACACTCGCTCTGTTTGCTGCCTGCAATCCAACTTTTAACAGCAGCTTCTCACTCTGTGGCTCTCAGCTGGACTCACACGTTCCTGGTGATCCCATAAACTCATGGAATTGCAATCACAGAACGGGCCCAAAGATCAAAGGCACCCCAGATGGGGGGAGAAGGGAATTCTGAGGCAGAACAAGCTGTTTGCCTTGTGAGCAGCTGGGAGCCTCTGCTGGAGCACATCTGTGCCATCCCCGCAGCTCCGTGGGGTGCTCGTGTTCCTGGCATCCAGGGAAGGGCTGCAGCAGGGCTTTGCTAAGCCTGAGTGGGCTGAATAGACCTGGAATTACAGGATTGGTCTGGATCAGACTGCAGGGGCTGTGTTTGTTCCTCTGCCTTTGCAAAGTTCTGGGGCACAACTGAGGAGGTGCAGCAGGGTGGGCATGGTTTGGGTTCTCTGAACAATTTGCTGCCCTCAGAGAAATCAATTGGTTGGTGTGGTCATGGCTTTGTCCAGCAGCTTTGGAATAAGGTTCATCCACCATCAGGAGCTTGGGAAAACATTGATTTATTCCTGGGAATGAAAAGCCAACAGCAGAGCAAGAGGGCACCTACTTTGTTAAGCAGGTCCAGATAAAAATTGGGAATTAAATAAGGAGATGTGATAGCTGGGACCCAGCTACTTGCAGGCAGCCTGTGAGTCCAGCAGATGTTGAAATCCTGTGGTCAGAAAATCAAAAGCAGTTTTGAAAAGTCTTGCAGAATCCAGAGTCCTGCAAGACCCTCCAGGCCCAAAATCTCTGCACGGTCTCATCAAAATTCTTGTTTGTTCAGTTGTGTCTGTAGGAATTGAAGTGTTAGAGGAATACATCTGACATTTGGCCAAGTTTTCAGCTGAATCTGGGTTGGACATATGGTTTTAAATCAGTACATAAGATTTTGAGTGAAGTGGAGGGTGCCTCTGTTATTTGTTGTTAATTTATTGCACAGGCCTAGCAAATGTTTCCAGAGCAAGGCAAGGTGCTCACAGAGGTCTCTCACTGCTCAGCACCTTCTGCTTTTTCATGTTTCATTTGAAAAAACCAAACCAGAACCTGATCTGCCTCTTCTGTTTCTAGCACGTCATTGTCATTACCTTACCTTTGATAACTGATTTGTTCCTAGTTGTGCTTTTATACCAGCTCTTGCAGTTTTCTGGGGAATATTTATTTTTTTGTCCTATTTGATAAGCCTGATGGGAAAAGTGACAGGGTTAATGGTGAGGGAAACTGGCATGGAAGATTTTAATACAAATGTATTTATCTTCCCTAAGTTTCTGAACTATATATCATGAATTAAATCTGATAATCCAGTATCCTTTGAGCATTTAACACTGCAAACCTTGTTCTTTTACTCACTCAATTTATATCTTCAGAAATCATTTTAGTTTCTAACCATAGGAAGAGCATTCCTTCTGTAAAAGAGGAGAGAGGAGAAAGTTCTCCTTAACTTCTTGCTGCCTCCTCCACAAGATAGAAATGTTGTGTACACACCACATGTATCTCCATGGAAGCAATGATGAGATTAGTGAGGTCACTGGATAAATCAAAGTTTTGATGAATTAATATTTTGATTGCATTTCAAGTTTTCTGTTCCTCATGTGTTACAGACAGTGCACGAGAGCAAGTCTGGTTACACTAAAGATGTGCACAAAACTCCCATGTAGGATGACATAACTGCACGTGGGACATGTGTTCATTTTTTCTGCCAAATGTTATTTTCTGATCATGGGAATTGAGCTGAGAAGGATCCCCGTTGTTGGGTTTGGAATTATTTAGAATAATGCAGATTTTGCTCGTGTTTGCAGCTACACTTTGTGAAGATGGAGTGTGGCTGATGGAACATGAAAAAGCTTTAGGATGGAAATGTGACTCACATCCGGGTTAGGTGACCTTCCAATAACACTTTTTATTGTTGTAGGGATCTCTGTCCCATCTGAAAATGATCTGTGCTCTTTCATCAGTCGGTAAAGCCTCAAGGATTTCTGTGGATTTTTTTCTCCCTGTGTAGAATTTGGGAATTTTTTGAAAAGATTTCCTCAGTTCTCAAGGGGCAGTGCCCTTCATGATACAATTTGCAAAAGTCAATTTAAGTTCCTTCTCCACCCAAAATCTCTGATTCCATGAAGAGTGGTGGTGGGATTGCTCCTCCCCACAGCAATGTGTGCTCTGTCTGACCAGCCACCTGGAATTTCTTTGGAATAAATTCAGATTATCTGGGGTTTAGGTGAACAGAACTGCAGAATTCAGCATTTTTTTGTTGGAAAGACTGGATGAGTGTGCTGGTCCTGCCAGGAAGGTGTTGCTCTGTTAGGGGCTGTGAAGAAGCATTGTGAGGATGATGATGGTGATGATGATGATGATAGAAGACATATTTATGGATTTGTGGTAGGTAGGTATGGGCTAATTTAACAAAGATCTTTCAAGGGATGATTTAATCTCATATGTGGATGTAAAAACCTTGGAGCAGGGTTCTTGGAGAGGCTGTGAAATCTCAGAAATCTTTAAAACTCAGCTGGACAAAGCATCGTGGAACTCTGTGGTGATTCTGGGACCAGGAGCCCAAACACCCTGATGGAGCTGGCCCTGCTTTGGGTGAAGGGATGGACAAAATGATTTCCAGAGGCCTTAAATCCCATCTTTTATAATCCCTCATTGTTCCTGGATTGTTCATTCCTGCAGTTCAGTTGTGGAGTTCATCTGCTGCTCGTTGTTAATCAGGAACTGCCAACTTTGTTACGACCTGAAAATTCTTTTAGAGGCCTTTGACAGCAGCTCTGCATCACCTGGGAGTGAAAAAGATGCAGTGGGACATGGCAAAATATGGATTTACAGCAAAACAAATCAAATCTGGGCAGGTGGAGTGGCACAGACTCAGGTGTAGAAATGGTTTAATTATTCTGATAATTATTCTGAGATCCATTCAGGATTCCAATCCACATTTCCTCTACTGAGATAGCCTTGAAAGGAAATTTGCTTTTCTATCTGTGTTACCAATTTTTTGCAGGATTCATAAATGTGATGAATATAAACTTAGAGTTTTATTTTTAATGTAAAACCTGGGCACATCAAAGGGGGAGGATGATAGAAGAATTCAAATACACACTTTTAAATACTACAGTGTTTTATTTTCATTTCAGCCAAAGGCTTTACATCAGATCTAATCATTCCTGTGACAGAATTTACATTAATTGTGGCTTCCTTCAAACACATTCTCCTTGGATAGCTGCCTGTTGGTGGTAGCAAAATGAAGTTGAAAATCCCACACAAAACAGAATAATGGCAATCATCAGCCGTGCTGGGGGTGTGTTTATTTGTTTTCACCCTTGTTTGCAGTTTTTAAGAGCCTGAAGAAAAGGCTGAGGAGTACAAAGTCTCCTCTTAGGTGCAGTCATTGCAAAACTCCAGTGCTGTGCCCTGAAAAATGCCATTTTCAGCTCAAAGCACTTCTAGACAGGAGAGAAATTGGGTTTGTGTTTGCTGCTTCTGTGCTTTGGGATTTTTTTTCCCCTCATAAAACAAGGAACAATGGAAGGAAATCTGTCTGAGGCATTTTTATACCAGAAAAACCCTGGTGTGCATTTTTTGTTTGTTTCTTTTTTCGTATTGTTTCATTAGTGGTTAGTCGTGACCAGAAAAAATCCTTTTTATGAATGTTTTGTTACCATTTTCTGATGAATACCTGGGAAAAGTGCTATAAACCCAGAAGGGACTAATTACTGCTTGGTGCTACTATTTGTATATCTGCTTGGAGATATTAAAAAGACTTTCTAGCTAGAAGTTTATTTGTAAACAAATTCCGTCTGTGCTGTTTACTCGCCTTTTTCTGGTTTGGTCTTAAAAACAATTTTCAAAGTCCTTCAGATACCAATTCTACAAGGTATTTAGGCTTTAAGGTCCTTCCAACCCAAACCATTCTGTGTTTCTAAGTGTTGTACATCTACTTTAAAAATTCCATACAAGAAGAACTTGTAGAAGAGTTGCTTTTTGCTGAGATGAAAATGAGAATGCCCCATCACCCTGACCTGTCAGGCTGTGGCTGTGGGCTGAAAATACAGAATTTTGGAAAGGCTTTAAGGGGAAAACAAGCAGCAGTCAGGGCCGCCAGCAGGGAGAAAAAATAAAAAAAGATACAAGGTTGATGGATTTGATTTTATTGCAAGATGGTAAAGGGAAAGCTGTGGGGGAGACACAGAAAAAGAGAATTTTGGAGGTACAAGGGGTGGCAGGGATTTGTCAGCGAGGTCAGCTGGCTGGGATAGGGCCACGGTGTGCAGGGATCTGGGGAAATGATCCACCCTTTTCTCCACCTGCTGCTTAAATAAAGCAGCTTGAAAGAAATGCAGGTTTTATAAGCCTTGGATTTGATTTTTTTTTTAATTAATCTTTATTAATTTCTGTATGTTTAAATTTGTAATTTGCATGTCAGATGAAGTAGGAAATATCTGATAATTAATTATTCCGATTATGGCCAGAGCTGACTCTAGCTAGAATGTACCTATAGAAAGTTAGGAGGTAGTTTTGAAAAATAAAATGGGGAGAATGACTGCAGGATGAGGTCTTGCACTGGGAGCACAAGTGGATCCTTGCTGGAGTGAATTCCCTTGGATTTTGGACACGAGGGATGCTCTGAGCAAAGCAAAATCCCCTTTAGCACAGAGCCCTGCTCCTGTTGGGGGTGATGAGGCCAGCCTAGAAACAGAGACTCACTGCATCATTTTCCCGAAGTTTTTATGGCACTTTTCATCTTTGCATGAACTTTTATAATTATAATAACTTGGAACTTGTTCTGCCTTTTGAATGATTTGTTGGGTTTTGACTCCTTTCTTCTTGTTAGCAGCAATGCCATAATTTAAAAAGCAAATTCCCCCCAATGAAATGATGGGATGTGCCTGCCCAGCTTTGTACTTGGGCTCCATACGAATTTCATTTCAGGAGGAAGGGAATAAAGGTGGATATTTATTGGAAAGGCCTTCAGAGGCACACCCTGGGCAGGCCAAAGGCTGCACCCAAGATGGACCCCGAGTCACGAGTTCTTCACACTTTTATAGCTTTGCTCCATTTGCATCTCAACCCAATGTCACCAATTCAGCTTTAGCTAATGATGGAATTTGCCCTCAGCTTGCCCCCCTTCTCAAGATGCTGGGTTACACATTTTGGGCCTAGGCCGGGCTGGGTGTCCTTGGAGAGCAGCCTGGAGAGGCTTTGTTCTGTCTGTCTCAGCATGAGAGAGCAGCAGCTCCCAGGCTGCAGGACACTGCAGAGTTACACACTGGGAATGCAGGATTGGAAAAATATAAAAGTTAAAACATAAAGCATCAGGTGCTCACTCGGGGCTTTGTTTCCTGTGGGGAGGGAATTGCTGAATATGGAAAAGGCTCGGAGTGTGCTGGGTTTGAGGGAGAGGAAGGGAAGTGTCCTGTGCAGAGGGAGCTGAGATGAAAGGAGGATGCTGAACTTTGTAATTATCCCCTCGGTCTGGAGCAGAAAGGCTGCAAAAGCTGCAGGTTGGAACTTGCAGGTATTTAATGAACCTCGAGGTGCAGTTTCATTTTTGCTGCTGTTGCTGAGATGCAGCCAGGGGTGGAACAGGTCCCACAGGTGTGCTCATGCAGCTCTGCTCACTTCTAGCACCTTCCGCCACACATCCACACATATCCATATTCTGTTTAGCCAGAAATCCACATTGTAAAGTGATTTAGGCTGCCCAAAATTCTGATGTATTGTGTCTGTGCTAGAGCACAGAACAAGATTAACCTCATACCTGTCAAAAAACACACATTTTATTGCTGTAAAATAGCAAAAAGTTGCTTGAATGTGTTCTCTTTTCATTAAAAATCCTGATTGTTTCTAAACCATAGACTAAAATTTGACAATTGCTCTGGGAAGCCGTGTTCTCGTGTGATCCTCAGCTGTGCTGTTTGATCGATGAAACATTTCATTTACATCCTTTAGAATTTCACTCCTTACTCCTCACCATTTATAACACAGCAAATCCTGTGGTTTGCATAAAAATTCTACTCCAGGTCCTCTTGAGCAGAGTGGTTTGGGCCATGTGGCTGTAAATTCATTTCAGTTGTGTGCAGAAAACAGCGTGTGGGGATTGTTTGTTTGTTTGTTTGGCAGTTTGGGGGCAAGAAACTTCTCAGAACCCCCTAAAGGTGCATTTCTATTCTTGCAAATTTATTTATAAGATAAACACAGATAATCACAGATGTTAATTATAAGATTATCAGAGATGTTAATTTGGAGATGCAAAGCCTGGCTAGGTGAGCACCAATTTTGGAGGTGTTGTTGTGCAGGTACCAGGTGTTCCTGTGCTTGGGAGGAAATAAAAAAGATCTCTATTCCACTGGATTTATTGAAAGTGCAATCTGGAGCTGTGCAAAATCAATCAGTGGGAATTTCTGTGCTTTCCCCCCCCTTCATTCTTCCTATTATTTACCAAAATAATACTTGGACATGCAAGAAAACAAGTGTGGGAATCCTCCCCTTCTCCTGAATAGCCGTAATTTGCATGTGAAATTTAAGAAGTTCCCCGGAGAAGTTTGAATATAAAAGCAGGTATTTGAAGGAACAGGTGCATTGAGATAATCTGCCTGGATTTGTGGGGTGGGGTGGGGTTGACAGCTGCTTCATTATCTCCCATTTTTTGACTTCTCCTCCTGTCCTTGCCTGTAGCTGTGTTTGGGTTTGCCTCACCCAGGTGTGCTGCAGGACAGAGGAACAGTGAAAAAATCCAAATTCACAGCTTGGTTTGGATAGCAGACTCTTTGGACAGTCGTTTTACACATTGTCTGTGTTGGCTTTCTGTATTTTGTTATTTCCTCTGGGAAAAGGTTCACTCTTTTGAAGTAATCCCCAGGGTTTGCATCGTCATCAGCTATTAAAGCTGAAATGTCTTTTTTTGAAAGCATCTCTTGCTGTTAGTCAGGAGCCTGTGATAGTGTAGCTGTCAGTATTTCACACAACTTCCTCTGCACAGCCCCGTGGAGCTTGTTTTCTTTAGGGTAATTTGCAATTGTTAACTTGTGTATTGAATTTTCCCCTTCTTTTCCTGTTTTCCCCTTCCCTCTGCATGTGCTTTGTTAAGGTACCACTGCTTTGTTCTTTATAAACCTTTATAAATTGGACACCAAATTCTGGGCTGGAATTTTGGAAGTGTCCAAGGCCAGGCTGGATTTGGATTGGAGCAGCCTGGGATAGTGGAAGGTGTTTGGAATAAAATGAGCTTTAAGTGCGTTCTGTGGTTTCATGTTCCTGACTGCTCTGAGAGTGCATGAAGTGCAAATTCTCTTATCAAACTCTCTGTTCTCCTGCAAGAAAAACACTTTTCAAACATTTAAAAATCGTCCTACTCAATCCAGGACGTTTGAGTATTGGTTAAATACCTGGGAACATAATTTTCAGTATTTTTGTGAATATTTTTTGTTAAAGCTCCTAGAGAAGAGCTGCTTTGGATAGCAGAGAATTTCCTTGCAGTCTGTGGGCTTTGTTTTCAGAAACTGGGCTGGGGGGACTGTCTGAACTTGGGATTTCTGCTTTTCTCTGGCTCCAATCATCCCATCAACTCTATTTAAAGATTTTGTTTTTTGTATTTATTTTCCACATCCTTGACCCTGACTGGCGAGCTGGACATTTGTGTTTGCCTTGGCAAGCTCCAAGCTGCTCATCTAGGGCAGGATGAAAACTCTTTTTTTTCCTTTTGTAAACAAACTGCTCCTTCAGTATTTTCCAGAAGGATTTACACCACCATTTTGTGACGCTTCTAGGAACGGAGCAAAATTTGCCATTCAGAGTTTTCCTTTTACACAGCTCGTAGCACTGCAAAGAAATCTTTGATTTTGTGTCTTTCCCAAGGTTGGATTCGAAGAGCTTTTTTCAGAAGGTTTTTAAATTCCAGAAATAGTCCATTTTTTTCCCTGTAGGGGTTTATTAAAGCTATAGGTCAATAGGCATTGTTGCCTGGCTAGAAGAGGGGTTATTTGTATTTTTTATTTGTCTGCCCAGAGCAGTGAGAACAGAGCCCCATTGTCCCAGGCACCGTGTGCATGTACAACACTGCTTTGTGCCCCGAGAATTTACAGCCCAAATAACTGCTCCTGCTCTGCTGCCAGGGGGCTCTGAGAGATTTTAGTGGGCAGGATGGAAAATGAGAGAATAACTCAGCTTCATGCCAACACAGAGCTGTGTTTTGGAGCAGAGGAACTGAATTTCATCTCCCCAGGGACACGGAAATGCTGCAGCTCCTTTGCTCAGGTCACGGCCAGAGAGGGATTTTTGGGGGCTGTGAGCTCAGGACTAAGGTGGGTACAGCTTTGAGCTGGATTTAATAACAATAACACCAAGTCTATGATACATAAAACTGCATCTCTGACTGGGAGCATTTCAAACTTGCCCAAACGATCTGGGACACTTCATCTAAATCTCTTTTCAAGTGTCATCTGCAGCACTCCACAAGTTGTCACAGATCGTTTGGGCAAGGTTGAAATGCTCCCAGAGATGCAGTTTTATGTATTATAGACTTGGTGTTATTGTTATTAAATCCAGCTCAAAGCTGTACCCACCTTAGTCCTGAGCTTAAGCCCTGCCAGGTGGAAAGAAGCTCATTATTTGAGCTTAAATGAGCTCATTTAGCTCATTTGCCATGAGCTAAACCTCTAAAATATCAGAAAATGTGTTTTAGGAGCACCTCTGTTTCTCTGGAAGAAACAGCTTGGAGGATATATTGAGAATATGCTCTCCCCCCACATAATTCTGCTTGCAAATCCCTGAATTTCCACCACTCCACCTCAGTGTTTTCATAAGGAGACCTTGAAATTCTGTGAAAATATTCACTTTTTCCCCACTCTATAACCACCTACTGGCCAAGGGCAAGTCAGAAACTAAAAGTACAATTGTGTTGTACTGCAGGAAAAAAAAGTGTGGCTTTCTTTCTTTTTCAAACAGTAAAAAATTACAATTTTCCATATAACTTCTTGTCTTTGACCTGCTGTTTATGAGAACTAATATTTTAAAGTGACCAATTAGCTCTTCATGAATGTCTAGAAATGTTTCTGCAGTGTTTACTAAAAATCAGCTGTTTATTAGAAGTTATTACTCACATGAAGTGTGTGCCAGTGAGTCAGCAAAGCAACCCAGGATGTCTGGGGTTTGATCTGAGCCTTACTGGAATGATAATAAATAGCAAATAACCAAAGTGACAAATGCTGAAAAGCAGATGTTAAAAATCCCCCTAAGATGACAAATAATTATTGGTGTGTAGGTTGTTAACAGAGGAGAAAAACACTGAATTTTCTGTAAAGCTCCATTGGTGCTAGTCAACAGTTCATAAAATGCTATTTATTATTCCTTTTAAACAGCAATGTGAATTTTTAAGAGTGCATTAAGAGCATATTTCAACTCCACAAACTAAAATTTCATTTTTTTGTTGCAGATTTGGGACATGAGTGATGATGAAACGGTTTGAAATCAGGTGGCTGAGGAGGAGGAGGAGGAGGAGGAGGAGGACTGCAGCCCTGCCTTTTATCTCTGCTTGGACGAGTTAATGATTGCTTACCCCTCCTGGCTGCTGGAAAGACAAACAAATAGAACCCACCTTTTGCCACGAATAACTTCACTTTCAAAGCAGCCTCTTACGGACAGAACTCGCCATGTTTTCATTTTTATTGTGTAAATAACTGGAGCAATGTGCTTATGTTTAAACCTGGTCTCTCTCTTTTTTTTTTTAAGTTTCTAAATATGGCTTCCATATAAAATAAGCTGCTTAAGTAAATTTGGGTGGTTTGTTTGTGCCAGGTTTTATTTTGCTTCTCAATGGCCACGTCCAAGCAGCATTTCTGAATGTCTTTGTTCATCTCTCTCAGATTTGGGGCACTTTAATTGGAATTTGTTAAGATTGAGCATTTGCTGCTCTTGGGAGTTCAATTTCATGTTTAAAGGTGGGCAGGAGTGGGTAAGGACCTAAACCTGCTGCCTCCACCACGTGAATTCTGTTTGCAAACGTGAATTTAGGGTGCAGTTGTTCTGGCTGTGTCCATGGAGTTGTTATTCCCTGTAAAGATCTCATCCTTTCACACCATGGAAAGAAAGTGGTTTGGCTGATTTTTACCCAGGAAAGACCAAAATGCATTTGTATCATGATTAGGCTCCCCTGAAGCTCAGAGAAGGCCCCTTTACATGGTTAAAAATTGCTTTAGAGGGTGGTGGGTCATTGATTCAGTCAAAACTTGTAGGGAAATGCTTCACTGAAATGAGAAATGAGAAATTGTTCTCTGACTTTGCTGTTCTTGGGTGTGGTCATGCAGAACCCTGCAGGTGTTCAAAATTCTCTTTTCCTTTTCAGTTCATTTGAGTTTTTTGGGTTCAGAGATTATGGCTGAGCACAAACAGGACTTTGGGAATCCTCGAGTTTAAAAAATAGCTGGAAGAAAAAGGAGTTTTAAAATATCAAAGTACATTGCAGCAAAATTGAATATATTGGTCTTACCTTGGAATAGGTTTTAGAAGGAAATTTGAAATCCCTTTCAGCTTTATATTGTGGGGTTTATGGGCTAACTCACTTAGAAAAAATGCAAATCGCTTCATCTGCCAAGCAGCCTCTATTTCCCATACATATTATGAAAATTAGGTGGTCAATCCAATTATTTTAGTTCCTTCCTTAACATAAGCTCTGAATATTTGTTTTTGTAGAGAATTTCCCAGCTTCTCTCTTGTGCCACATCAGAAGGAGTTCAGTCAGGTCAAGGTTATCTGCAACTCCCATATTCTGATCAGAAAAGATTTATTGAAACCTGCTGAGGTTTGCACCAAGTGTCTAAAATAGCCATTATGGTCTAAAACAGCCATTATTTCTATTTATTTATTATCATAGCCATTATATTTCCATGATTTCTTACGTAGGGGAATGTCTAGCTTAGGTAACTTCAGTGTAATATAAAAATATATATGAATGCAATATATTTTGGAAATCAGAGCTGGCAATCAGAGCAAGTCATCTTTAGGTGCTGAGGCACTGAACACTGAGATTGACACCCTGCAATGTTCATTTTAAAGCAATTAAAGTACATGATGACTTTGGAGCCGTGTTTTTAGCCATGCCACAGTCCAGCTGGAGCCATGGGTTGGTGCCAGGGCAGTTTAAAGGGAATAATCTGCTTTTTTTATCTGTGGGAGTTGCTGACCGTGGAGTGTGAATGGCTCTGCAGTTTGGGGTTATCTCCAGCTTGAAAGCTGCACATCTTTCTGAACCTGGTAAACATTAATAATTGTTTTAAATGCCTGAAACTCTGCTTGGCCTGGGAAAGCTCCCTCGTGGCTGTGCTTGGGAAGTGTCTGTGCAGGAGAAGAGGAGGCAGAAGGGTTCAGAGCTCGGGGTTAATGCAATGTTTCCTCACCTCTCATTGCAGTGCCATCCAGCTCTCCCAGGCTGGGCTGTTTCCTGTCCATGTGCTCCCCAGATGTCCCTGATGTGCAGAAACACTTCACTCTGCCTTGGAATAACTTCCCTTGGCTGACTAGAACGTTGTTTTCTTTCTCTTTGCAGGCCAGAATTGTTCTTCTTTTGCTTTTACTCAATTTCTGGGCATTTACTGAGTGAGAAATCCCGAGAATCCATTCCAGTGAAGGAATGAATGTACATTCAAATACTAACAGCAGATAAACATTTATTTGCTGCCTTGTGTGCGCTTAATGCAGGATTTCTGTCCCATTAAAAGCTCCAGTGTTTGCTGTTTAATGGGACAAGCTAAACTTTCATGGAGGAGGTGGGATTTTAATGTCATTTGTGTTGCCAGGAGCTCTTCCACCATGGCAAGAACCTGAACTTTCACTGCAGAACCCAGCCAGGGCTTTTCAGGTGTGAACCAAATCTGTTGGCAAGAGGCAATGAGCAGCCTCAGAGGATCCTGCTCAGAATTCCTAAACTATCTAATAGAAATATCCTGGCATTATATGGCAACCTGGCTCGTGCTCAGCTGCCACCTTTCTCTTGAGGCCAGCAGCTGACACCCAGCAACCCTCATCCTTCCAGCGAAATCCTCCAGGTTGTGGAGGAGTCCCTGCAATGAGTCACTTGAGGATTATTTAAGCCAGGCTGAAGCTCCTCCCAGAAGAATTAACAGCACTAAGCTGAAGTGGCAATGATGTACTTTAAGTAGCTTCAGGTATTCCATGTCTTAGGGCAGCAGTTTTTTCACCTAATTTCCCAGTCCAGGTGATCTCACCTCAGGATGAGGATGCAGATGACTGCTCCAGCCATAAAGCTCAAGCTCTAATTGCAGCCTCACTAATTATATTATCTGCCTGTTGTGACTTAACCATGGCACTTTCTCAAATGCAGTGGAATTATTTAGGACATTCTCTGAACAGATTTTCAGAACCCACCAGTTGTTTGTCAGAATTTAACCACCACAGGTTCTTTTTGCCTAATCAGGCCACTGCTCCCTTGCCATTGGAGCTGCTTGGGCTGAGGGAGAAAAGGGGCAATCAGGAGTTCTAAAAACAGCCTGTTCTGTGTTTCCTGGCTGGCAGGGAGCACGCACTCCTTCCATCTCCTGCAGCTCTCTAAATGCCTGTTTCCTCCTGTTCTTTGCATGGATGTTTATGTAGGACATTGATAGGAAGCACAATGGGCTTTGTCTCCCAGTGAAGGTCACATGCACACGTGTGTTTCATTTTAAAGGGTAAAAAATTTCAAATTGCTCCTTAACAAAATATTTTAGTGAGCTAACAGGAAAGGACAGGAGCACATGTACAGTGCTGTGCTGCTCCAAATCAAAAGCACGAGTTTTCAAAAATTATTCCGTGTAATTTCCCTCCTTTCCCATCCAGTTACTTTCTGTTCTTACATTCCTTGGCTGTGGGTTGCTGCTTCAGTAGTCTGAGCTTGCAAAAATTCAGGCTTGTGTGCAACTTCAGTCTTTGGCACTGGGACATTGGACTTTTGCAAGATCTCAGCAGAATGATTCATTGTTTGATTTATTAGTGAAATACTACTCTGCAGTAGAAAGGAAGAAAGGGAAGACATTAAACGGGAGATCTGTAGCTTTTTCCTTTATTTCTCTTTTGGTCTAATGGTCTTCATGGTCTTCTGATGGTCTCCATTCATCTCTCAGAAGCTGCACTTGGTGCATCCTGCCCTGCAAGGTTCAAGGTATGGGAAGGCTCATTGCTGGAGTTCTTTTGCTTCCCAAATCAAATCCCAAATCCAGGCTAAAGCTGCCTGGAGCAGAGCTGCTGGAATTGTTTCCTCATCGTGGCAGGCTGGGAAGGAAGGAAGGAAGGAAGGAAGGAAGCTTCCATGTCTGCTGCTCTAAAAGCATTTGGACTCCGGGTTTTGACAGTTTTTGTTGTCCTTTCTCTCCTCTTTTCTTTTTCCTTTTCTCCCCCGCCAGTGCCGCAGCCTCCCCGAGGGAGGGCTCTCAGTGACACCCACGTTCATTTCCAGCGACAGACTTCCCTCAAATTAGCGGGGAGGAATTCTCTAAAGCAGGCACGATTTTCCTTGAGGTTTTTGCTTTGTCTGTGAGCGTCTTTATTTTCATTTCGTGCTTCCAAGGCTGACTTTTATCCAGTAACTCCGTAGGTGTTGCCACTTCCTCAGGAACCTGACTCAGGCGACGTTTAAATGCCATGACATCAGCGGCAGCTCCCCCTGGAATTGCTGCTTTCCTAAATAGGGCTCTTGGCTTTGCTTTGAGGTTTTTTGTGTGTGAGAGGGGAGGGAAGAGGGGGTTTAATTACTTAAGGCAGCCCTGCCATTCCGAGGATCCAGCTTTTAGCCTTTTGAATCGCTGAAATTGCCAATGTTACTTCAAATGGGAGATCCATGTGTGTACACTAGCTATTAATGATTGAAATCATCGTCATCAGGCCTTTGCAGAGGTTCTGCTGTTGCAAATCAATCTTAACTCGCTCCTGGTGTGGCGAGGGGAGCAGCTGAGGGGAGGAGAAGGCCTGAGCATCGTTTGCCAGTATTATTTTGGAAGCAGTGCGAACACAAGGTGTGTTTCCACGCTCGGGGGCTCTCCCAGGAGCACAGCTCATCCAGGGCGGATTGCAGAGCTCCCTTCGCAGGGACAGCGCTGTGTGAGTGCCTGCCTGGGTCCGGGGGGGATGGAGCAGCTCTGGGCCCGTGCAGGGTGTCCCCAAGGCGGCTGGGGCCGTGCAGGGTGTCCGTCCCCAAGGCCGTGCAGGGTGTCCCCAAGGCAGCGATAGCAGCAGCTCTGGGTGTCCCCAAGGCAGCAGCAGCAGGGCTGGGTCAGGAGGGGATGGAGCAGGGCTGGGGCCGTGCAGGGTGTCCCCAAGGCAGCAGCAGCAGCTCTGGG
>VWZT01010346.1:16102-41632 GCA_013397055.1 Pachycephala philippinensis | reverse complement strand
AAAAAAAAACCAACGAAGTGAGTACACAAAAACGTGTGTCGAAAACTAACCTCCCCTCCCCCACCACTATTTGAAGCACTGTTCCAAACTCAGTCAAAAACCATGCAAATTCCCGCCGGGAAGGGTGCTGTCCTCAGGAGACCACGGAGGGCGAGTGATTGTGATTGACCATGTGGGAGGAGGGGGAGGCCTGGCCCCGCCGCGACGCCGGCTCGGGGCTGCCCGCCACGCCGTCCTTGGCAGCCTTGATCTGCAGCCACGTGTCCCCCAGTGCTTTGGCAAAGTGGTCATCCACTGACCCCGTGATGGACACCGAGTTGGCCACCGGCTCGGGCTCCTTGTAGTTCTTGCCGAGGCTCCTGCGGAAGTGCTCCTCCACCACCGGGTCACAGGCGGTGGTGGCTGTGGGGACAGGAGGCACAGGGGGAGTTAAAACTGAGTCTGCACTCAAAACCTGCACTTGATCCTGTTTTCTGTCACAGAGTCTTGGAATGGCTCGGCTTGGAAGGACCTTAAAGCTCATCCCATTCATTCCAACCCCTTTCACTGTCCCAGGGTGCTCCAAGCGCCGTCCAGCCTGGCCTTGAACACTTCCAGGGATCCAGGGGCAGCCACAGCTGCTCTGGGCACCCTGTGCCAGGGCCTCCCCACCCTTGGAGTAAGGAATTTCTTCCCAATATCCCACCTAACCCTGCCCTCTGGCACTGGGAAGCCATTCCCTGTGTCCTGTCCCTCCATCCCTTCTACAAAGTCTCTCTCCATCTGTCTTGTTGGCCCCTTAAGGTCCTGGAAGGCCAAAATTTGGCCACCCCAAAGCTTCTCCTCTCCAGGCCGAACAATCCCAGCTCTCCCAGCCTTTCAATAAAGGGAACAATTCCTTCCCAATATCCCATCCAACCCTGCCCCCGGCAATGGGAAGCCATTCCCCTTGTCCCATCACTTCAGGCCCTTGTCCCCAGTCCCTCTCCAGCTCTCCTGGAGCCCTTCTAGGAACTGGAAGGGGCTCTTTTAGGAACTGGAAGGGGCTCTAAGTTCTCCCCGGGGCCTTCTCCTCCCCATCTCTCCTAGCCTGTCTCCAGAGCAGAGGGGCTCCAGCCCTCAAACATCTCCCTCTGTAGCTTAATGCCCTGTCACTGCAAGTCCCTGTCACAAAGATGGCCTTCCTTGCACCCTTACAGAGCTGGGAGTGAAAGCAGTGGGGAACAAGGAGTTAAAATGCAAGAAAAAACCTGGAGTTAAGTATTTCTGCATTTCTGTGACCTGCAACAGGTGAGCATTTATATATAATTGTATTTCTCCCTTAGGCAACTAACAGCTACAGCTCCAATTCTATGGAAACCTTCTCCCAAAACAATCACACAGAACTTATATTTAGGCTTAAATGGAATTAATGATGTAAACAGTTGTTTAAAATGGGCTCCCAAGCCTGCTGATAGCAGTCAGGTGTGAGGAGGCCTCATCCTAAATTGCAGCATGCCAAAAGCTGAGCTCAGGGTTTCATCTTACTGCACACACTTGTGCTGGGAGCAGTCAGAACTAAATCAATCATGGCCACTGCAGTAAGTGCTGTAAGACTGTTACAAGAGCTTGAAAAGACAGGTTTTGAACAAAAACTGTACTAATTCCTCAGACTAAATATAAGAGCACTGCAGTTTTAGAGTTTAGAACCAGTATTTGTGTGTCTCAACAAGAATTATCTTTCCAAAAGCACTTGGAACTGCTGGGATCCATGGCACTGCCCCCGTGCTCCAGCAAGGCTTGACTGATCCTAAAATAAACATGAGTGTCATGCACAGACACCTCTTCACCTGCCAGGAGACAAATCTTTTTTGGAAACATCTACCCCTCTTCCCATGCCCACTGGAACAGCTTTCCTAGGACCAGTAGCACCAGTTTGTGAGAAAACCTGTAACATCTGAGATGAAATGATTGATTTCTTCAAGGGTCTCCTTCAGCTCCCAATTCTAGTTATCAACAGCACACTGATCGTTATAAAAATAAAGAAAAAAATACTACTACTAATAAAAATACCATGAATTACCCTATTATGGACTTTAGGTTGCTGCCTGCATGATACTGGTGTTGTTCCATGGCCACATCCCGGCTGCTGGAGCCCCACTGCCCTGAGCTTTGGCAATGCTGAGAGTTAAAGCTGTGCCTCAGCAGGTAAAGGACTGGCAAGGGAAGGGCTGAGCTTGCCCTGTGCTTTCTGTGCAGTGAGAGTGAACAGAAAGAGCCCAGCTTTCCCAGCAAGTACTGCCTGAGCAGATTTCATGAGCAGTGCTAATTGCACAGAAGGCAGAAAGCTAAAGCTCCCTGCTTGGGTTGCTGTAGCAACTGCCCTGCAAAGGTTTTTGTGTTCTCCGTGCAGAGCAGGGTGGAGGGAACGGCCTTTGGAAGGGTATTTGTGGCTGCAGGAAAGATTTCTGCGACTGCAGCTGAATCACAAGAGTCTCCTGGCTATTGAGAGAGCAGGGAAACTACAGCTCCTAAAATAAGAGCGTGGGGGGATCTGCTGGCCCTGGCTGCTGTTTGTCAGCTGGACTAAAATAAACATAATGACTTATTTGTCTGTGGGGGGTGCTCAGGGTGTTTTTTTTTAAAAAGCAGCTTTTAAAATAAGAAGAAAGACCACCTCTCTCCCCCTAATTCTGCTGTGGCACAGGATGGGGGACACAAAGGGGTGTCCATTGCTTCACCTCGTTTTCTCCCTGGTGATATGGGCTCTGCTCTGCTGGAAACCCAGTTCTGCTCTGCTGGAATCCCAGTGGGACCAGTTTGGGGGAGGCACTTACAGCTGGAGGGTCTCCTGTAGGCAGCCCCGGAGCAGGCGCTGTGGGCGATGGGGCAGTGGGACAGGTTGCAGTTCCGGTTGTTGGCAGAAGCACAGGTGATCACAGAGGGACGGTTCTGCAGGGGACACAAGCACAGGGTCACACTCAGGCCAGAAGCAGCAGCAATTAAACCCATTTCATATTAACTTCCCAAATATTCAGCTGTTTCTTTGATTAAAAATAAAAATCCACACTGCATTTCCATAGCAGTTCTTGTTACTTAAGTGAACAGAGAAAGGGCAATGTGAAAGCAAATCTTAATTTACAGTGACTGCTGCAATGTCACAGCCACACCAATTAAACCCATAAACTATCCAATTCATATTAACCCCCCAAATATTCAGTTATTTCTTTGATTAAAAATAAAAATCCACATCATATTTCCATAGCAGTTATTGTTACTTAAGTGAACAGAAAAAGGGCACTGGGAAAGCAAATATTAATTTACAGTGATTGTTGCAATGTCACAGCCCCAGCAATTAAACCCGTAAACTATCCAATTCATATTAAACCCCCAAATATCCAATATTCTTTGATCAAAATAAAAATCCACATTTCATTTCCATAGAGGTTCTTGTTACTTAAGTGAACAGAAAAAGGGCAGTGTGAAAGCAAATCTTAAAAGTGATTTTACAGTGATTGTGTCAACTTCACAGCCCCAGCAATTAAACACATAAACTATCCAATTCATATTAAACCCCCAAATATCCAATATTCTTTGATCAAAATAAAAATCCACATTGCATTTCCATAAGGGTTCTTGTTATTTCAGTGACCAGAAAAAGGGCAGTGTGAAAGCAAATCTTAAAAGTGGTTTTACAATGATTGTGTCAACTTCCAACTTCACAGAGTTCCATAAGCAGCACTAAGTGCCAACACATTAAATGTTTGTTTCATTCCATGGCCACACATCTTTGTCAGGACTCAGAAGGGTTTTGCAGATTTTACAGGTATTTGTTGTCTTCGTGTTATAATTTTTATTCAGAAGTTGAGTTTTCCTAGCCCTACCTCTGTATTCCATGGTGCATCCTAATCCCAGAGGATGCACACTGAAGAACTCTGAGCCAGTCTTGACCACAAATCTTTTCCTTCTGTAATCCACCTGCCTTTCCAGCACTACTTAATTAACATCATTGGCATTCTCAGCACATGCAAATGCCCCAAAATGTCTATTCCCAGCTACATCAGAACTGCACCATCTATGCTTTGTACAAAGTGTAAACATAAAATACTCATTTCGTAGTTGTTTACTATGGAAATGTTACACTGAAACAAAGCCTTGGGTAAAGAAACGCCCCAGTTTCTCCAGGTGGCTGAAGGGAAATAACACAGCTATTGGAATAAATTTCATATATTTGATGATGCAAAGAGTTCACTATACTCAATGCAAATTAATTAATAAGTGTTCAAAAGATTAACAGAATTGATGGTATTTAATTTCTTGGCCATTTTACATAATTTTAACCACAAAAAAATCACCAACCCCAATACAAGGTCAGTGAGAAAGGAGGGAATTTTCCTTCTTTGGTGGTACTTTAGGCAGAGTAAGAGCAAGACCAGTAAAGTGAAAGAGCTGAGCTTTCCAGGAAGGTTTAACACCATTTACCAGGGCACAACAGCAGTGAGGTTATTTACACCTTACTGCACTGGCAGCAAAGTAAAAAAACAGTAAATAAAAAAAAACCAAAATTATTAAATTTTTCTGTAAGCAGTTCACATGTAAGAGTAATGATTTTCTATAGGGGCCAAGATTTTGTGCCTCTCCGAAGTGGTTTATTTTATATTTTAATCTCTTCAGAAGAGTATTTTGGACATGCAAGAGGCAGGAAGTAGAGAGACACAGGTAATAATATCTCAGAAATGCATGTGCCAACACCTCAAGAGACCCAAGGGACAGGATAAGGCACCTCGAAGGATCCTCTGCTGTGTACAGAACATAGAAACTTATACAAAACTACTGAGATGAACGGAGAATTTAGAAAAAATCACTAACTACAGCAGCTGGATACCCCTGTCCTGCTGCAAATAAAGTATTTTTCTCCCATCTGTTTATTAGAAACAGAATAAGATGAAATCTCATTCAACATGTTAAGGTTAAAAAAAACAACCTCAAAACAAGGAGCCATCAAACTAGGATTTCTTTTTTTCAGTATACTTTTTGTTTTGTATGATTTCTACCCTGTGCTCTTAGCAAGGCCTTGCCTCAACATCCTATTTTCCCCAGAAAAATGATTGTGATCTAGTTCAAAATGTCAAAGGTAACAGAAGAGAGGGATCCAGGGAAGGATGAGCTTGGGCCAGTTTAACTTCTCAGTGCTGCAGCTCATCACAGCTCAACTCTTGCTTTGTCTCTCCTTGTAGCAGGGATAAAAGTGAGTCTGACACATCAGAAACCTGCACAGAGATGGCTCAGCTTCAGCACTTCTGCAGCAAAACAAATGCCATGCGCAAGATGGCAAACCAGAGAACAACCAACCAACAAAGAAACCTTAACGACCACTCCAGCATATGGAAATAAGGCATAAAATAATCACAAATAATGACTTGGCTTTAGGAAAAGTGAATTAGTGATGCAACATCGCTCTGAACAACGCAGCAAATGCTTTTGGCTGGCTGAAACTAAGATCATTCAGTGTCAAATATTCCCTTTTGTCTTGTACCCCTTCTTGAGGGTGGAGAGGGCTGGGACAGAGGGGAGGGGACACACAGGGATCACCAGGAGGGGCACAGGTGATGCCCCCAGGCATTGCCTGGCAGGTGCTGGAGCCTCCCTGAACCACACTCTGAATTTCCCAGTTACAACACGTGTATTACAGAATCACAGAATCACAGAATCACCAGGTTGGAAGAGACCTTCAAGATCATCGAGTCCAACCTCTGTCCCAACACCTCAACTAAACTAAACCATGGCACCGAGTGCCACATCCAATCTCTTTATTACTTATATGTATTCCCAAATACAACACAAGTCCCAAATAGAACACATGCATTATTCCCAAATACAGCACATGCATTCCCAAATAGAACACATGCATTATTCCCAAATACAACACAAGAAGTCCCAAATAGAACACACGCATTATTCCCAAATACAGCACACGCATTCCCAAATAGAACCCATGCATTATTCCCAAATACAGCACACGCATTCCCAAATAGAACACATGCATTATTCCCAAATACAGCACACGCATTCCCAAATACAACCCATGCATTATTCCCAAATACAGCACACGCATTCCCAAATACAACCCATGCATTATTCCCAAATAAAACACACGCATTCCCAAATCAAACACACCCATTCCCAGGCTCGGGAAGGTCACAATGAATGTCACAACGAGCTGTGTGACACTGAGTGTGCATTTTTACACCCCATCCTGCCCGAGGAGCAGCCTCTCCTCCCCGCTGTGGCCTCCCCGTGCCAATGCCGTACCTGCTGCCGCTCCACGCTGCTCAGGCTGGGGGAGATGCCGACTGTCCTGGCTGCATCCATGCTGTTTTTGGTCAGTGCTAGGGGCTGCTCCATGCTCAGGCTCGGGATGGAGGCGTACATGTGGTTGGCGTGGAGGCTCATGGTGGGGGCAGCCGCCCGCTCGATGGGGCTGCGGCTCCGCTCCCGGTGCTCCTTGCGGTAATCCCCGTTGGCAGTCTTGGTTCTGGCAGGGGACAAAACAGGGGAGAGAAGAGGCCTCAGTGTGGTTCCAGGCTGTCCTGAGATGTGCAGCATTCCGTCAGCCCCGTCAGGAACATGTAGGTGGGATCCCCCAGTGGGATATCCCAAAGGGAAGCCAACCCCCCACATCTGCCAGCTGTGCCAACCAGCATTTCTCTTCAGCCCACAATTTCTTCACATACTCATCTAGATGCACCAAGAAACAACTTTTTTTTAAGATCAGACCCCTCCTTGTTTACCATACTGTTAATCCCACTCCATCTAACACTGCAATATTCTCTAAGCATTGCTGAAACCCAAGGGAAGTTTATTCTACTGAAAAGACATGGCTGGTATCAGCAAAAATGCAGGAGTCAAGGCAGGAAGCAAAACTTTCAGAGGAAAAAATGACGGAAAAGCAAACTTCACTGCACTCATCTCAGAATCATTTAATTACAACTGTTCTTTCAAAGGAGTAATTTCCAGCTACTCCTGAGCAGTAAATCCCTGTAGCTGTGCTCACATAATGAGCCCATCATTCCCTGCAATGAAAAGAAAGCTGCGTTTGTATCTGTGTATGAGGGATTTTGGTTTCCATACAGCAACAAAATTGTCATTAAAGGCAAACCAGTGACTCGAGGGAAGAGCACTTCCCTCATCAGCAGGTGAACGTGGGCATCCCCAGCAGCCTGCAGTCACCAGTGCTGGAAGGGATCACACACTGCAGTGACTGGGCCTCAGTGGGCAACAGCCAACTCCAGCTGCAGAGGAAAGCACCAGAGGAGATCACTGGCTCGATGGAAAATAAAAATAACAACCTGTCTTTGGACCATTTCTGAGTACCAGTGAAATGCCCTCTGTGCCCTGTCTGTAAGTGTGTGAAATTCAAGGTGGTTTTCCCCCGTTTTTTAAAGCCTATCACAGCAAATTAATATGCAAGAACAATCTTTAAAAATGCTCTGATAAAAGGCAGAGACAGAAAAGGAATCATATTCAATGCTGAAGTAAGTTACAAGTTCAAAAAGTCTGTTTTAATGTCTGAGAAAGTCTCTCCAAAAGCAAGGCTGAGGGAAAATATCCTGCCAATAGAGGGAAACAAGGAGCCCCTCAAACACCCACACGGGGTGTGGGGCTGTCCCTTGGTGATCCTGCCCAGCCCTAAATCCTTTGGCCTCAACAACATCCTGTGGTCATGGATTCCAGGCTTTAAACTACGTACTTGTTAAAGTACCTTTTCTTCACGGGCTCTTTTTGTTTCTTTTTAACCTAAAATCCAATGGCTTGCACTGCTCTTGCCCTGACTTTTGAATTAGGAGAGAGACAAAGCCATTGCTCCCCTCTCATCATCATCTTCTTGCCACTTCCAAGTTCATCTCTTCAACAACCTTTTATTCAAGTAATACTTGCTTCAAATAAAACCTGTTCCTGTGCCTTTGCCATCTTTGTGGCCCCTGTCAGGTAAGAGCTAAAAGTGACCTCCTTTCTGGACGGGAGGGTGCAGATCTCTGCTGCATTTAGGAACAGCACCTTGGCTGAGCTGCTCACAATTCTCCTGTGCTATTCCTCAGCTTGCTCAAGAGCCACTTGGCTGCAGAGAAATTATTGCTCCTGAATCAAATCTCAGCTCGTTTTTCGTGGTGGAGGCTGGGTTAACACGATGCCAGGCAAGCAGTGACTGGGGAACCTCAGGACATGGGGACTCGGTGCCAAGCTCCCCTGGCAGCCTGGGGAGGGCACAGCCAACAGCAGAACAATACAGTTTTAACCCTTTGCATGCCCCACTCTGCCCCCCATCTAAAGGCTTGGCCCTTTTCACTAATTACAGATTAGTAGCTGCAGATTAGCAGAATCCACTGGAAAGTCCAACCTTTCACAGCTGGTCCTGAGCTCTGTGTGTTCCCTGAGCCCATTTTCCAGGCTGGATTTGAACAGCAGCTCCCAATTCCCCAGGAATCACTGCCCCAGCTCAGTTCCAGGAGAATTCAACTGCAGCAGCAGCCTCAGCAGCAAAGTCTGGAATTGCAGCGCTCTGAGCTAATGACTGATGCCAATTGAGTTAATGGCAGCACCACGGGCTCTATATTTAAGGCTCTATATTTAACGTACAGTAGCTCCTCTTGGATTACAGCATGGAAACAGCTCCTGGACATGGGAATGATCCCACCCCAGCCCTGAGCAAGCAGGCAGCCTGGACACAGCCTGGGATATCCTGGGAAACAGCAGCACCCAAACCCATGGCTAAAATCACTGTTCAGCGAATGCTCCTTCTTGGTGCTGCAATGCAGAACCTTTGGTGGCTGCAAGCCAAATTCTCACTGTTGCAATAAGTATTAGCTGGGCTACTACAATTAAAATTACAATCTGGAAGCTGCAAAACCACCTACAGCTCCAGGAGATTCCTGCTTTTCACTGTCTCAAAGAAAAACAAAATCTCTGCTCAGAATTATTCTGTTTTGTTTTAGTAAGAACAAGCTGATTTTCAAAGGAAAAGTTTTGTTTACTTCCCAAAAAATGCTTATGAAATGAAACAAAACATGCACCTACACCAGTGGTTTGGGGTTTTTTGTCTCAGAACTCTCTTTTCAACAACTTAGTGTTGCATTTACTGGGGGGTGGGGCTGTCAAGTGACCACTGAGGAACAAACTTACTGAAATTCCCAAGCAAAATAAATTTTCCATTTTACACAACAGCGCTTATTTCACTCATCCTCACTTTAAATGAAGAGTCACAGCCCTGAATATTGTTGAACTGGTAGTTTTTCTGCCAAAAAAACCCACCAAACCAACAACGACAACAAAAACCCAAACAAAAAACCAATCCTAACAAAAATTACAACACAGAAAAAACCCAACAAAAATTTTCTCTAAAGATTTTTGGAAGAAGAGACCAAAAAACTGGGCAATGAGATCAACTTGTCTCCAGGAACAAGCACAGCAGGCAGACCTTCCCTAAAGACACCTAAAATTATTGAGTTATCTCAGCAATCTCAGCAGACCACACCCCAGGCCTTTCTGTAGGCAAATAATTCCCTCTTCCTAAATTAGAACAACTCCTCTTCCGGGCAGGGAACTGCTTTTATAATCCACTCCCTAAAAATCCTCTCCTCGATTCATCCACCTTCAACTCTGACAATCTCTGGAAAAAATGAAAAACACCTGAAGCTTCTACTTCCACGTCTGATATTATTTCTTCTGAGCCCAGCTGGAAATGTTGCAGCACCGTGTAGGACAGTACCATGAAAGCTCTGCCCTCGTGAAAATACAGCAGCATTTGTGAGTCCCTTCTATTTAAGCATAAATAGCAAATCCTACAGGTACCTGACTCCACTTGTCACATAATTTTAAGATTATTTAAAGGGCATTCATCAATTTCATGTTATTAAGCAATTTAGTTTAAAATGTCACTTAAAAAATAACTTTCTATGGAACATTTGTTGTTCTTATAATTAGTAGTCATTCTTGTTTTGCTATTAGACACTGTCTGAAGGTGCAATCAACACTGCATGTGTGTGAAGATAATCAGATTTCACTGAAGTCCACGAGCTCAAACATTCCACACACTCTGGACAAGTTCAGAGATGCATCTCTCAAGTCAAGCATAAAGGCCCAAAATCACAAAGAAGGATTTCTGCCCAAGCTTGAAAAAGAACTTAAAAATATATACCACAAACAAATCCAGCTGTCCAAACAGCTTTGCCATCCCCGGACGCCACTTTGTCTTAAAAATCTGCATATTTTAGCAACCCTGAGTCCATGAGTAGTGGGGGAGATGCCAGTGCAATTCCAGTGTTTAAAATCCAGCAATTCCCATGGGTGAGCCCAGAGCAGACCCAGGCACTGGGATCCATGCCCACCACCCTCCCTCCCTGCTAATCCCAGCTACTTCCAGCTTTATTTTAGCAAAATTAGCCACGATCCCGAGCTCCAGTGAATTTCTCCAATCCTTAAAAAACCAACCACGATTTTCCTGCAGCTCCCCAGTGAATCATCCAGCACTTACCAAGCATCATGTGCTGGGGTGGCTGTCACCAAAGCCACACCATGCCAGCCGTGCTCAGAGCAGCTCCAAGGTGGAGAAAGCTTTGTGTTTTGTGCTGCAGAACCCTCACCCGAGGCTGTTCTGCTCGCTGGCACCGAGAGGGGGGAATTCACACCCGTCCCACAGCAACAGGCAGCCTCTGCCAGCTGCTGCAGGAAAAGGGAAAAAAGAGGCCCAGCAAAGGGGCCAGCTCTGCCTGCACTCACTTCCAGCCCGCAGAGCCTTCGGGAGCTCTTGCCAAAAGCATTACTGCACCTCGGAGGGAAGGAATCACAGACGCTTCGCGCTCCCTTCGGCACAGCCCGAGCTCTGCCTTCAAATGCTTGTCCACACAAAGAACAAGCACCCCCTTTTCTTCACACAAACACAACGCACAGCACTGCTTAAGAGCAAACTTTCACTTCTGCAACCTAATTCCAATATGAATTTTCCAATATTTTCAGCATCTTTACGTTTGTTTTCCGACATCTTTTACTGTCTTTATTCGCCAGCTCTGAAAGAGGGCAGCTGCTTTTGTTAAAGGCTGCTTAAGGATTTATTACCCACTGATACAGAATACCTGCTGCACATGAAGTGCAGCATTTCCTGCAAAAGGATCCACTTGCACACTATCTACTTGCAGACATTAATTCTGTTACTGTGAGGTGGGAACGCTAGAATTTAAGGTGGTATTTCAAAGTGAAATTATGTATTTCCAGAAGGAAAAATGCTAAGAGTTCCTTACTCGGAATTTTTAAGCAATACAAATTCACAAAAAAACAACCAAACAATAAACCCTAACAAAACCTGAAAGTAGCAGCAATTTGCTCTGTCAGCCAATTATCTGAAGTATTCATAACATGAAAAAATATTCCAAGCAGCCCAATGTCCTCTTGAATGACTGTCATCTACATACATAACCCCTTCCATCCCACTTTATCAGCTTTGTGCTTCCCAGTTCCTTTGAGCAGCCTTTTCCTTTTCTGGCTCAGTTCTCCATCCCAAAAAGCCAGCTTGCAGAGATCCTTGTTTTTGCAGGAATCACTCCTTCCACAGAACTTGGGCACCAGATATGGTTTCCTGAGAAAGATAACCAATACCTTCCCTCAAAGGAAAGACCTTTAAATCTAAACCAGTGAAAAAACACTAAAATGAAATAGGATGATCTCACATATAAACAAACACAAGTCAGACTTTCTATATTTATCCTCACCAAAACAGGATTTTCAGAGATAAATGCTGGACCAGATAGTTACTTGCAAATGGAATCAAGCAGGAGAATATATTTCACAGTAAAAGAAAGAAATCAATAATAAGCTGTGAAATGCATAAAGGAGTGTCCCATTACAGCCTGCACCAAGCACAAATATTCAGATACAGATGGATTTCCCTTCCTGAAGCTTTAATATTCACAAGTATGAAAGAATGCAAGAGAACCGCATGATGTAAGCCCTCGGTCCAGAGCCAAACCAACAAAACTGAAATCTAAATCTAATGAGCAGTAAAATCAATTAACACAATCTCAGATCCGACTCATTTTTCTCACAGGATTCTTTTTTAATGTCTGGCCATCTTTGCTCCAACACTCACAGGATTGTTTTAAAAGATAGCACTGGTTGCTTTGTAACAGCAAACCTCAGGGATTTATTAAATGAAAAGTTCAGTCACTGCTGGAACACGTGTGCAAATCCAATGCACAAACAATGACAAAGTGCAGACTGCAGGTTACCTGCAATTCAGCTTTTTTAAAAAAGGGGGAATAAACGACTCACTGATCTCTCTGCTCTGCACTGCTGCTGCCTTGCTCAGCTCCAAACATATTCCAGCTCCAAACCTACTCCAACTCCTATGTTTAGGTGTTCTTTTGCCTCGCACACCTGATGGCTTGTTCTAAATTTCCATCATTTTTTGAAGAGCCTTTTATGTGAGGCCATTCCTGAGATGCAAACAACAAAATTTTAACTTAGAATAAATATACAGGAAAAGTCTGAAATGGTAACTGATGCCATTAATTCTGCTGAGGTAGCTTTAATACGAATTAGCCTGTTAAGAAAATTTAAAACATCATGAATGGCTCAAAAAGTGGAGCTAGACCAAGAGAAAGCTCCAGCATTTCAGTGTTACCACAACAACAAATGTCTAGGTATAAATGCATATTGCAGTAATCATAAAAAGTTTCCTAAAACACACAGTGATTTCTGGAGAATAAACATAACCCCTTCTCACACCTTCAAAGTTTTGTTTAACTCTTTCTAGGTGGGAAGCAGCAGCTGAGCTCCCACCAGATCGAATTTACTTTTCAAGAATTGAGGGCAAAAAGTTTTCAGGTTCTCACCAATCCCATCAGACCAAGAAGAGAAACTTTCTGATCCTCTAAGCTGCAGCAGGGCATCTCTGGCTTCCTCATCCCAACTCCTGCCTAGGAACAGAGCAGCTCTTGGAAAGGAGACAGGACAGGGAACCAATCCTTGGAGATTTATCTGATTCAGCCCCCTCTCCATAACTCTCTCTTCAAAGAACAGCAGTGGCTCCAGTTGCCTCTGGAAAATCCTGCACCACACACCAGAAAAGTGCTTAATGGAAGAACAGTTTCTGCCAGCTGTGAAGAGCAAATGACAGAAGACGTGAGTGTTTGGGAAGCTGAGAAAGGCCCTGCAGAGGATGTGGTCTGTCTCTGGGAGATGCTGCTACTGCACTTTGGAGAGCATTTTTTTGGATGGCAGTTCCAGCAAAACTGCAAAACTCAGACATATCAAAGTGTGCCAGAAACTCCATCCTACAGCTGCCAGTCCAGCTCAGAACTAAGATTTCCTTTTGAGCTCAAAAGAAAACTCTGCAGAAGCCACCACAGTGGTGGTTTGAGGCACCTGAGGCAGTCACACAAAGCTGGAGAAGCAGAGGGAGCCTGTCCATGCTCACACCTGGGGACAAGGCAGGACACTGGGATGAACAGGATGGGATCTAGAACAGCAAATCACTGCTGGAAGGGAAACTGAAACTATCCCTGCAGAACTCTGTGCTGCTTCAAGTGCTTAAGGCACTTTGGATGCTTGGAGGGGAGAACTTCCAGGAGAGCAAATGATAAAAACAGGAGGTAAAACAGACACTCCAAATTTCTAACAAGCAGGAAGGAAAATCTGAGTGTAGGGAAAGAGCAAGGAGGCTTCCATGGAAACAGCTCCGAAGTCAGAGGGGTCAGAGGGATGGATTCTGTACAGGGAGTCATTTGTACCCACTGCAGTGCCCATCCAAACGCCTCTGGCACACATCTGCACTCTACCCATCCATCAGAGGGGTCACGTGCAGCTTTTATAATTCCTTTTGAAGTCAAACTTGGCACGTGCAACGAGCCTTTTATACCCAGTCACTGGAAAATACCGTAAAAACTATTTATGATCATGCAGGGAACAGCACGGGCCAGTGTCAGGGGAAAGGCTGCACATCAAATGCAGCAGTGGGTCATGTCCCAGGGCACCAGGATCAGCCACGAGCACTCAGCACTGCCCAGGGCACTCCAGTCTGCCCTGCAGGCTCTGGGAAAACTTGCTGGTGTTCAAACTCACTGGTGAAACTGGGCAGGATTGTTAAAGGAAATAAAAAATGCCAGTTATGTTCTCTTAGAGGATTCATTGGGTTGTTCCTTACAATATTTTCTACTTTTTTTTATTTGGGAAAAAATATTTTTGATCATTACTCAATGCCTGTCATGGAATTGTTTTTGTCAAAGTGGCTACCAGCCTAAATCAATCCATGAACCCCAAATTCTCACAAGGCTGTGGGATTTTACTTAGTTCCACCACTTAAAAGACTGCATCAGGTTGAATTTTACAGCAGAGGAGCAGAATAATTTTCTTTAAATAGATGATAAGGTAAGTCAAATACATCAACAGCATGAGCATGGCCAGTTTATTTGGTAAGAACTTTACCAACACAAGCCAGCCTCTGAAAATAAGGTCACAGTGCTGGAATTAACTGTGCCAAACCATCAGGAGAAAATGGGACTACACAGCCTTCCCTTCCAGCTTCATTGGGTCTAATGAGAAGGAGGGAAGAGGGCTGAGATCCTTAAAACTTAAAAATTATGCTCTCTATCCATCAGATACACACTATAACACTAGCTGAGATGAAGCAGGAAAAGCTGAGAAACTACAACAATTCACTTCCAGACATTTCAAAAATTCTCACAAAAACCCCAGGCTCTTTAGGCCTTTCGACCAAGAGCAGTGTTTAAACAACTGGTTTTAAGAAATTAAGACTTTTTTCACAGGCTGTTTTAAAGAAGGGATAAACATTTCATTAGAAGTTTATTGAAACTGTTTGTAATTGCTAATAAAATCTGAATTACCGAAAACTCTAGAAGCACTATAAATACAGTAACAGCTTTACTGTATATTATACAACTATTCAGACCAATATGGTAAAATATTTCCTTGAAAAGCTGGTAACCAAATGGACCCCAGCAGCAGCAGCTGAGTTTTTAGAGGGCATTTCTGCAGCTGAGGCACCCCACACTCTACAATCAACAGTCTCCTCACAAAGCAGCTTCTGGTTTAAGGGAGACTTAATTAGAAAAGCAAATCACAAGGAAAAATATTTGGGGATTTCACTCCCTTTTGAAGGTATTGGTTTGTGAGTTGCGGCAATTACTGATTTAAAACGTGGCAAAGGTTTATGAAGCATCATTTGGGCAGGAGAACATCACTCATGTCAGCGGTGTCACTCATGTCCACACAGCTCACTGGGACCCATCCATGTGGGATCCATCTCCATGGGATCCACTCACCCCGGGATCCCTTAAAACACCACAGTGGTGGGTTCAATCCCCATATGGGCCATTCGCTAAAGAGCTGGACTTCCTGATCCTTGTGGGTCCTTTTCAACAGGGAATATTCTGTGGTAGTGACCCACCCACACTGGCACTCATCCACACGGGGCCCACCCACAGTGGGACTCATCCACACGGGGTCCAGTCATCACAGAGGGATCCACCCATGCTGGGATCCATCCACACTGGGATCCATCCACAGTGGGACCAATCCACTTGGGGATTCATCCACACCAGGATCCACCCACACAGGATCCAGTCATCACACAGGGATCCATCCACACTGGGATCCATCCACAGTGGGACCAATCCACTTGGTGATTCATCCACACTAGGACCCACCCACACAAAATCCAGTCATCACATGGGGATCCACCCACACTGGGATCCATCCCTGCAGCATTCCCTCTGGGGAAGGCGATCCCATCACTGGGATCAAACCCTTCGGATCCCAATGGCAGCAAAGCCCTTTTATTCCCCTCCTCCTTCTTTGGGGATAAACCTTAAACCAAACCAGTCCCAGCCCTGCACAGCCCAGACTCGGGGCATCCCACAACCCCCCTGCCCTGTCACTCAAGGATTCCCTGGGATCCCTCAGCTTCCTCCCCCAGATTTGGGAATTCCATCAGTGTGCCAGCACCTGGCAATGCTGCAGCAAGGAGTTAAACCTGCCAGGCTGTGCCTGCCATCCCACAGCACCAGCACCGCCAGCCTGGGCAACAAAACTACCGATTCAACTAGAAATTAATGTAAGGTTTTATTCCAAACCTTCCCCTCACACAGTCACTGTCTATAGCAACCGTGTCCATAACATTCTCATTCTCAAGAGCACAACTTTCTAGTAAAAGGCACATCTGTCAAACTGCAGGAAACATCTGGGAAAATGGTTAAATAGAAAGAAGTGAGATTAAACCTTTGTTTCCACGGGGTTGGATATACATCCAGAGTATGTTTGCAAAGGTTACTGGTTCTTTTCTTGCCACTTGCTGAGATCTCAGGCTTTTGGATTGGTGCTGAATTTCACCCCATGTTGATAGAGGATGATTCACACAATGTAAAATTTTGCTGTTACCCTGGGGTAAAAATCCAACACCAGAGGGATTCCCCATTCATTTAAGAGTTGGCCTCAATGATCCTTGTGGTCCTTCCCAACTCAGAATATTCTGTGATTCTGTGGTTCCCATTCCAGCCCTGGGTGCACAGGACCCCAGATGCCTTCCCCAAGTGGGTGATCAAACCCCTCTGTGCAACACTAACATGGCTTTTCCCCTCAAGAGGCAGCTTGGAGCCTTGCCATCCCACGGAGGGGTCATGCTCCTCCACAAAAGATGGAAAATAAAAGCGGAAAACATGGTATCAAAGCAGAAATCTGGAGCTGGCTAACAAACCCCTTCTGTCTGCAAGTGGAGGAGACACCTGAGCTAACACTGCCTGGTTTTTCAAGTACCTCAACATATACCCAAATTTTGACAGATAGGTCTTTTTGTGAAGTACTGATAAGCTATCAATCAAATTGCTTTTAGCCCTGAAACTGTTCCTAACAAACCTTTCACATGTGCTTCAACTGAAAGGGACTGGAGTGCTTTCTGAAATTCCCCCTTGGCTAAGAACTGCAAAACTCTGTGTTAAATATTAACTCAGATATGGTGGCTTTTTAAAGTCTCTCTGAAGGTTCGATTTAATGTCCATTTCTTGAAAACAATTTAAGAATAATTTTATGCAGTGTGTGATCTCCATCAATAAATAAGAAAATATGTCTGATTCACTCCATCATTCAAGCAACGCATACAAGAAAAAAAATAAATCAGGAAAAGCAGTTTGAAACCTGCTCTGTGATCCTTTATCCACTTAATCAGCAAGAGCCACATTGCCTCAGTTCCACTGAGAAGTTCAGCTCCAACAGAACTGCTTTGAGTGAACCCTAAAATCCTTCAAGGGCACATTTGTACCAAGGACTGGGTGAAGATGCTTCACTCAGCAGATGAGAGACACTTTGGGTGTTCTGAACAGTGTGCTGACGTTTCTTCCCAACTCCAATTTGTCACAATAAAATGACAGTGAAAACATATTTCTCAACACCACATGAAGTTTGGAACCTAAAGAGCAGCAGTTGCAGCAAAGAGCTTCTCTGGCAACTCCCACGCTACCTCTGAGAGCCAGTTCTGCATCTTTTCAAGCCCTGCTGGAGCCAGGTTCCTCCACAACTGGAACAAGATTTTCTTTCAATACTTCAGATCTTACTCAAAATTTTTCCCTCTGAGCAACTCTAAGCTTGATGAAGCAGCTGAGCCTGCTCTGAGCAGGAGGCTGGATGAAATGGTCTGTCCTAACCTGAAATACTCCACAGTTTTTGAATACAGGTAACTTTTAGGCCACATTTTTTTTAAAGGATGCCCCAGTAGTTTCTATCACAGTGTCATTAAAGCCAGCAAATGCCATTGGATATTCATGGTAAAGAACTTATGGTGTAAGGCAGCTTCAGGAGTGTTTTGGGTGGGATTGACATCATTTTTCAGTGTAACAAAACCGAAGACAGCCCAGAATTTGAGGAGTCTGAAACTGCACATCATTTTGCATGATACACATCAAAGTAACTTACTCATGTGCAGACCTTTTATTACAAGAAAAAGCCAAATTATTTATCACACAAACCAAGAGACAGCTATTCCCCAGAATTCACAGCTGCAAACATTTTGCCGTAGGAAGATTTTTATACAGAAACTAATTGCCACTGCAATCCTAATGCCACCAAACCAAACGGGAACGAGGGGAAAATTCTCCACGCACAAGCCTGCTCGTCCCAAACCCCAAACGCCAACTTTCAGGCTGACGTATTCCGCACAAGAGAACAAAAATAATGGTCCCCGGATGAATTGCAAAGGGCATTTCTTTGGAAGGGGCAGCGCTGTGCCCGCTGGCCCGGCTGGGGACTCTTAGGGCGGCGGGGCGGCCGGGACAAGGCGGCCTTTGTGTGCCCGGGGCTGGGAGAGGAGGGAGAGGGAGGGAGAGAGGCCAGCGAGGGAGGGAACACAGCACAGGGGAGGGAGGAGGGAGGGAACCGGCCACAGAACACGGCAGGGAGGCAAAGAAGCCGGGAGGAGAGAGGGAGAGAGGAAGGAGACAAAAAGGGAGAAAGGGAGCGGGGAGGAGAGCGGGAGGGAGCCAGGGAAGGAGAAAGGGAGGGAGGAGAGCAGGAGAGAGACAGGGAAGGAAGAAGCTCGGGAAGGAGACCAGGGGAGAGACAGGGAAGAAGGGAGCCCGGGAAGAAGCTCGCGAAGGAGGGAGACCGGGAAGGAGGGAGCCCGGGAAGGAGGGAGCCCGGGCGGCAGCGGCGGCCCCGTGCGCCCAGCACTCCCCGGAGGGCCCAGGCCGGATCCACCCTTCCCTGCAGCACACGGAGTTCTCATCTCATCCCAGTTCCCATCACTCTGCTGTAAATCACCGTGGTTCTACTGAATTCACGGGAAAACAAAGCCATGTTTCAGGCCGAGCCTCAGAACAAGCTCCCTTCTCCTCCACAGAGCGCCACGAAGCCGAAAGTACCTCTAACTTCAGCAAGATTTAACTTCAGTGAATGCATTTCAAGTAAAACACCTGAGGGACACACCAGAAAGTGTGAAGTTCAAATAAGGGAATTCCTTATTACCTATCGCTAGGTTTTAATTTGGAAGTACTTGTTCTTCCCAACTGAGGAGTTTATGGGTGTTTACAAGTTCTATCACCACAAAAACACAGGAGCTATACGAGTATATGAAAGGGAGGCAATGTCACATGCCATTTTAAAAAAAATTAATCCACAAGCCCTCAAGTATATTTTATTATCCTAACGCTGGGAATTCTCTCCTTTGAAAAACCACCTTTGACAAATTGTTCTTTGCACAGAAATTCCATTACACATTCGAGGATCCTGCTAGGCTTGCCAGGGCATTTGATTCACTCTGCTCCAGACTGCACTCCAATAGTTGTGTTTTTCCACGATAAAAGTAAACATACCCAAGTACAGCTCACAAATGATACTTCAGGGAATTACACCTGAGCAGGGAATGTCTCAAAGCACTCCTTTTCCAAACAAAGGGCTGACGTAACTGGATTTCTAATAACACATCCAAAGCCTTTAAATGGCTTCATTCCCACTGAAGCACAGTGGGGTGCTGCTACCTCAGAGTGAAGATCAAATTGCAAACGAAAGGTTCTACCATTTATAATGAACCAAACACACAATTCTAGGCCTATTTAATTATGTTTCCAACCACAAGATGCTGGTGCTAAGTGGATGAATACACACACAACACACTTCCCATCTCCCAACCAAAATTCTTAAGACAGATCCACAGGGTTTGAGTAATCCGTTTCTACCATTAAACCAGAACATCAGAATCCAAAAATATGAAAAACAGTCAAAAAAATAACTTCACTAGAGGCAGTGGCAGGGAAATGAGAGTAAACTTCAGAGAATGCTTGTGAACTTTTCGGATATATCTGAAATACACAGATATGCAGCTATTTCAGATGTATCACAAACATTTCAGTTTTCGTAATGTTCCGCTAAAAGCATATTTTTGTATGGCCAGCTCAAACGTACAAAATAAAGCAGTAAAATAGATGGCCTCATGGATGCTATTTTAGATTATAATTCATCTGCAGCAGATGGTTTAATTGAAACAGATTAAGTCACATGAACCCTGGACAGAAAACCAGAAAAAAAGATGCACGTTTCATGTACAAAATCACAGAAAGAATCTATTGAGCAAAACCATAAAAATGTGTGACACTGGAAAATATTAGACAGCTCTAACATATAGCTAAGGGATCACATGAAATAACTGCCTGCATCTTTTAGTTCTGAACCTTAGTTGCACATGAGTCTGTTGGTTCAGACTTCATTATTTTTATGGCCTCCGCTGTATAAAGTGTTATAATGTACGTAACTGCCAGCTGTGTTTTATTTCATCACTAGAAAATGAGCCTGAAAAAAAAATAAAAATCACACTTTTCCCTCATAAAGTTACATAACATTTCAAAAATGCCATAAATCTCCTGGGTTGTGTCATGCATGTGCGCCCCAGAAACGCAGTGCCTGCTTCTTTCCAAGCACTCCTGGCCCCAGAGAACGGCTATAAATAGTTAATTTTTTCGGCGAGAGGAGGAGGTATGTTGTAAATGAGAAGCGAGCTTTTATTGTTTTGCATTACTTCAGCGCTGGATTCCCGATTTGTAACAAATTCCAAGGCTGCAGACTGCGGGCCCAGCCTGTGAGTAAGGCGGCGGTGATTTATGGGAGGATAAACCCCTGCGCGCACATCTCATGACTGCAGCGCGGAATGCGCGGAATGCCGGGGCTGCGGGAGCTGAGGCAGCAGCGACAGGAGCACGGCGCTGCTCCATCCATCGCTTCCTCCAGGCGAGGAATGCCAGGAATTCTGCCGGCAGTGCCAGCCGGGCTCGCATTCCCAGGAATGAGCGCACGGCGAGAATGGCATTCGCTGATTGCCCAACACACGCACCTCGCTCCTTAGCGCCTTACCTGGCCGCCACATTCCACATCTGACTGTCAGAGCCGCGCAATCCCGGCAGGAATGTTTAGCAACAACTGCCGCTTGCCCAGTTGTCAAGGCAGCCCGGGGAGCAGCTGGCTCAGAGCTCCTGGCCTCACAAAAATGTAAAGCACTTGTGTTGTTCCTCCTCCTCCTCCCGCTGCTGCCTCCCCACCCCCAGCCACAGAGAGCCTCAGAATCGGGGGAAGTGAAAGCAGCGCGTTACAAAGAACCGGGGAACAATACTCCACAAATCGCAAGGTGAATACGTATGGTTTGCTATAAATAGTTAAGCTGAGCTAATTCCTGTTACTTCACGCTGTACGAAAACAAAAGAAAACAAGAAAAACCCATCTAATCGCGGCGGCTCTTGAGCAAAGCTGGAACAAAGGGAAAAAACGAGCGCAAAGTTTGAGCCGGGACACGATTTTAGCGCACGGCGCTCGGCTCCGCGCGGGGACAGACGCGAATAGACACACTTACAGATGCGGGTTGAACATCCGACTCATTTTAGAGACGTGGTCGTTTTCACAGTCCAGCTCCTCGTCCCCTTGGTCCATGCTGAGCTTCCTCTTGCTGGGGCTGATGGGCGGCGGGCCCGTGCGGTGGTTGCTGAGCGCGGGGGACACGGGCAGCGGCTGCATTCGGGGCTCCCCTCTCAGCGCCGCTTCACCTGCCCGGGGAGACAGACAGCGGGTCACCACCACGGGACAACACGGATGGACAATCACCCGGGATAATCACCCGCTCTGGGAGCACGCAGGAACACCCCCCAAATCCCCCCGTAACAGCTCCCAAACTGCACACACGTGAGACGCGGCCGTAGGATGACCAAGGCATGGCAATCCGCACTTTGTGCTGGAACAAGCGGTGAGAAGAGGCAGCAGGAGAGGGGGCAGCTCACCCCGCATGATCCGAAAGGCTCAACTAACCCATCTTTGCGACAGCTTTTTCACTCGGATTCCTCCCCACAGGCTGCAATTCCAGCGCCGGGCTGTGATTACCTCACTCTGCAAACCATGACTATTCACAGGGAAATCAGCTTTGTTCCTCTTCTTATGGTCGCGGTTATAAATTCCAGGGCTACAGTCCGCATTAATGCCAAATATTCGAGATCTAAAACTGAATAAACGCTCAGATTCTCAGATGATTCCCTTTATAAAGAGCTCTCCAAAACAAGCTTGTCTGGTATATAACTACGCAAGGGAAAAATGAGGGGGGAAATTGGAACTTGCTGATGCAAGTTTTAAGTATGTCCTTAAATGTCTTTCTCTATACTTTAAAACTCCGTTTGGAGCTACGAACAAAAGAGCCCAATTCTTCAGCAGAGGAATCACAGAAATGCTAATTTCCAACTGGTGGCAGACTGAGTAGATGATAAGTTCTTATATAATATAACACTTCCCAGAAAAAGCCATTCCCAGCATATGGGAGCTGTGTATAAATAATTCCAGCAATGATACAGTTGGCTGTGCTCAGACACACGGACAGATCGTTGCTAAGCAGGCATTAAAGCGTGACCACAGCTTTTCCCATTGCAATTAAATGTCTCACTGCTCCTATAGCCTGAAGCACAGTGCTGCACTTCACCACCTATGGACTTTACTGGAACTCACATCCTCACAGCCACAGGTCATATTTAGACCTCATAGGGATTTAAAGATGTTTAAAAAGTGCTTTTGGGGCTCCATCAGGGGCTTGGTGAGGAGCTAAATTAACCAGGGTTACCTATTCTGGTAATATCCCTGAAATAGCTGCTTTTGCTAGAGTTTAAATTTTGTATTTTTCCTACACTGCCAGAAGCATTTTGTTTTCTACACAGCCATAATTTCCAGACCTAAAATTAGGCCCAAGTTAACTCCATCTAAAGCCCTGAGGTACCTGACAATGGAAATCTTTGTGTGCCACCACACATTTTCACATCATCGCTGAGGCAGATGATTTATAAAATGCTGCCTTAATTCCACACACGACAAATAACATTTTGTTGGAAAAAGACGGAGTGAGGAGAAAACCTCCTGAATGTTTACCAGTAAAAACAAGCATTCTGCCAATTTAGTCAGCATAATATAAACTAGCAAATATACGCTGACCTATAATACACCACAAGCCATGATTTCTATTAAAGACTCTGGCACCAAATCTAAATAGGAACTTTCCATCTCAGCTCTAAATAGCAAAAACTGTGCCCTGCTGCAAATGCTCTGGGACAGACATCCAGAGCTCTCCTGTTCCACCCAACCAAACATTAATTGAGAAGCCCCCACAACCACCCCAGTGCCACGAGAGAAGCTTTTATCAACACAGCTTCTCATGGAAATTGCCTTCAGATCACTAAATTTGTGCATTTTTCCTTTGGCCTTTGTGTTCTGCCCATAGAAACCCCCACCTACAGAGTGTTCATGTTCTAAATTTTCAAAGCAAACCACATCACACCAGTTCCTCTCGGTGAGGAATCTCCCTCGCTTCTGTCTTTGAAAAGGAATAATTTAAGACCAGTGTCAGGAGATAAAGCTTTCAGCACCCGAGGCTGGAGATGGTGTCCTCCCACCCATGCACAATCACTCTTTTCTCCCTGCACTATCTCCCAGCACTTCTGGGGACTCCCAACACAAAATTCCACAACAGCAATTACAAATTCCATGTAGGCACCTAACTCCTACTGACTCCTGAGCAACTCTGACAGGAACAATTTAAATACCCATGTAAAGCTAACTTGGGTGTTTACAAAACCCCAACAATCTCTAGCCACTGTTCAATTCAGTAAATTAGAAACTTGCCCTTTTTCCCCAAACAGAACCTGATACTACACAATTACCAAAATGGTATTTTTTAATTTCAGAATTAAAAAATCCGTTTCTTCTATGTATGGTGACAACAGCATTTCTATATTAACATCCAGATTGAGTATAAAATCTGATACAATTGCTATTGTATGCTGGAAGAAACCTATTTTAAAGAAACTTACCAAAGAAAGGAAGGGCTTCTAATTAAAGCCTATCCAATTTGTTAATGCATTTTCCTGATTATGCAGGGAACACCAAGACCTTCAGCTAAACACACCAGGATCTGACCAGCACCACTGGGCCAGCTGGCCAAAATTAATCAAATTAACCAAACTTTGAACAGGTGGGAGCAGTGAGAGTCTCTTACAGGACAGACAGGACAGTTCAATTTGTACAGCCCATCCTGCCCACTCCAGGCAGGAGAACAATGCCAAACAAGAGTTCAGATAATGGGGAAAATCAAGAGGAAAAATCTCTTTACATTGTTTAGAGGGTTAAAATGCATATTCCTCTACTGGTTTTGCACAGCACCGTGAGTTCTCATGGGGCCTCCACATTTGATTAGGGCTAAAACTGCTCTTCACTTAAATAGAATTCCTTCCCCACTGCTTTCCTCCTCACCAAACGTGAATTTAAAGCAGAGAGAGAAACCACAGAGGAGACTACGGCCCCAAATGCTGTTTTAGGGACTAGATTTGTCTCCCCCAGCTGACCACACTCCATGGAAACCAGACTCCCATCACACAGCTGGCAAGACAACACTCTGATAAAACAACTGTGTTTTATAAATTCCCCAACTCCAAACTCCAGGCTTCAAAATTCATTACTGTGACGGCTTGTGTCTGCCCTGCAACTGAGAGCAGTGATAGCAAACACATTTATTGTGCCTCTCATAATGCTCCTCTTTGTTTCACTCAGCAGCTGGTGGAAGGCACTCCAGATCTGCTGCTTTCAGATACTTCTACTTACAACTATTCATACTAGTCCTTTTTTTTTTTTTCCCCTCCTCCTCCTTCTCTTTTTTTTTTATTAAAACTGTTGGGCAACATGATAAAGCACAGACAAGCTAAACAAAGATAACACCGTGACGTAGTGTCTGCCTATAGAGCAGCTCTGCTCTGGGCTGCCACCAGCCCGTGCAGTCAGCAGGAATGTGCTTTATTTTAACCGCTTAGGAGCCTCAGCTGAAAGTGCTCTGAGTCAACACACGCAAACTAAATGTTTGTGGGGCCAGCAGGGCTCTTCCCAGCCCCACACAGCTCTCTGTAGTCAGTGCATGTCCAGCTCTGTGTCCAGCTCTGTGTGAGCAGTGCACGTCCAGCTCTCTGTCCAGCTCTCTGTCCAGCCCTGTGTGACCACTGCATGTCCAGCTCTGTCCAGCTCTCTGAACACTGCCTGTCCAGCTCTGTGCGAGCACTGCATGTCCAGCTCTCTGGGACCACTGCATGTCCAGCTCTCTGTCCAGCTCTCTGTCCAGCCCTGTGTGACCACTGCATGTCCAGCTCTGTCCAGCTCTCTGAACACTGCCTGTCCAGCTCTGTGCGAGCACTGCATGTCCAGCTCTCTGTGACCANGTCCAGCTCTCTGTCCAGCTCTCTGTGACCACTGCATGTCCAGCTCTCTGTCCAGCTCTGTGTGGACACTGCATGTCCAGCCCTCTATCCAGCTCTCTGTCCAGCTCTGTGTGAACAGTCCAGGTCCAGCTCTAGCTCTGTGTGAGCAGTCCATGTCCAGCTCTCTGTGAACACTGCACGTCCAGCTCTCTGTGGACACTGCACATCCAGCTCTCTGTCCAGCTCTGTGTGAGCAGTGCATGTCCAGCTCTCTGTCCAGCTCTCTGAACACTGCCTGTCCCGCTCTGTGTGAGGCCTGCTTGTC
>VWZT01010346.1:346-16076 GCA_013397055.1 Pachycephala philippinensis | reverse complement strand
ATCCAGCTCTCTGTCCAGCTCTCTGGGAACACTGCATGTCCACCTCTGTGTCCAGCCCTCTGCCCAGCTCTCTGAACACTGCATGTCCAGCTCTGGGTGGACACTGCATGTCCAGCTCTCTATCCAGCTCTCTGTCCAGCTCTCTGAACACTGCATGTCGAGCTCTCTGTCCAGCTCTGGGTGGACACTGCATGTCCAGCTCTCTATCCAGCTCTCTGAACACTGCATGTCCAGCTCTCTATCCAGCTCTCTATCCAGCTCTCTGAACACTGCATGTCCAGCTCTGTTTCCCTTTCCCCGCTCAGCAGGATCCGTGGCCCCACCGGAGCGTCCAACACAAGGCAAACACCCCAACAGCAAAGTCGTGTTTTTACAAGTGTGCCTTGATAGCGAGACACCGGAGGAGTCTGAGATATGTCTGAGAGCTCCAGGAGTCACCAAAGACTGGGAAAAAAAATATACACGACTGTGGCAGCAAGCTTCCTTCCTGTGACCCAGCGAGGCGGTGTGGGCTGTGCGGAGCCGGGGCTGCCATATCCTATCCCCCTCCCAATTTCCTCTCCCCCGCTGGCTGCCTTTAATGCAGAAAGCCTGAGCATTAATTACAACCCAGAAATGAAAGGCTTTGTCTTGCCAGCTGAAGATTGATGCGATGCAGACCTTAGACAGGTTAGAATAAAACTCCTCAGAAGAAAATCCCGGCACTGCCCTCGCCCGCTTTGCTTCTCTGTTCTGCATCTGACAGATGGATTTATCCACCAGAGTGAATTCCTGGCAAGTTTATTAACTTTTAGGAAAAAAAAAACATTTAAAATTCCTCAGTTGTGGTGTTTGTCATGAGGGTCCTCACCTTTAAGGTCTTGGACTGAATTACCACGACCTCAGGCCACTCTATTAATTAAAAACCATGGGCAAGAGCATTTAACAGACTTTAATTAATGGGCATCACACCTTTAATTACCTTTTCCAATACCTGCAGACAAACTCTCATTAGTGAAAGGAGTTGCCTCATGCTCTTAAGGCCAAATTCCCAGGAATGAGTAGTACATGAAGATCTTCAAGGGCAGTTTTTTCTATTGATTCAAGATCAAAATTTACTTTCATGGCATGTGCTGAAAAGCCAAGATCTTCACAAAAGCAATATAGATGTGGAAAGGATACTATAAAATAAAATTTGTATAATTTTCTATCCCTATATTCTAAAAATCATTACGAGATTAAAAAACAAATAGATTGGAACGGATTTATAAACTATTGCATGTTTTCTTCCACTATGGCAAACACAGAAGCCAGTCTGTGCCAACATAAATTGGGATAAATGGCATAAAAATTCCAATTCATGCACAAAAAAAAAAAAAAATCACACGATTTGAGATATCAAATACCACGCGGGGAAGTCACCACAAATTACTCAATTCAACAAGCCATCAAAACAAGTTATCAACCCAGAATTGCAGTGCAGCACCAGAGCCCTGTGCAGATGTTGCCAGCTGCCTGCTCTGGGGGTTATTCACCTCACACTGTACAGGAGGAGAGCACTGATAGCCCTGGCACTGGGAAATTCCCCAGGAATCAGATCTGGGTGAAACAGCCTGCAGGCAATCGCAAAAGTGTGCAGTTCCAGGCAGATTTGCTTCACTTGCTTGACCAAAGACAACAAATTAATCCATTCCTTCTCCTCAGGAGGAAATCTTTGGTCACCGTGAAAGACATCCCAAGAAGAATTACAAATTATATTATTTATATCATTGCTGAGCACTTCTGCAACCCCCACTCAGACAAACAAACAAAATCCCTTTCCCAAAAACCAGCATTCTGCACCACTACTTTATTCCTGGGTTGCTTTTACAGAAGATATGATTTAAGATGAGCTTAAATAAGACTTAATTCTGGGAAGCAGTACATCAAACCCTGTAAACAGAGTCACAGTAGTCTGTATTTCCTTTAGAGTACATTAAACAGGCCTATCTGGAGAGCATAATAAAACAGCAAACTGCAGAACAACAAAAAATTAAGTATTAATGGCAACAGCCTGATTAAAACATGCTGCTAAGAAGTCAGATCTTGGAAATATTCTTTATTGTAATTGATAGATTTCTTTCAGCAGCCAACTTACTGATTCCTTTATCTGACACATATCTCACTGACTTTCTGCTAAGATAACAAAAAGCTAATTTAGGAAACCAGAAAGTCACATACACATGTGGAGAAAAATTGGCAAAAGCCTCTTCCCCTCCGTTTACAAAACACATGAAAAGCACTTACTCCTGGAACCAAGCTCTGGCTACCACTGTGCAGAGATCTGTACGCCAGAAAACCCATGGCCAAAACCAAAATACAGTGATTAAAGTGACTGCTCTGTGCTGGCTCCTGCAGCTGCCCCTGCCTGCCAAGGAGGGACACGTTATGCTCCACACTGCAGGCAGGGACATAAAATAGTGACCTCTGCATTCAATCACCTCCACCCACTCTCCTCCTCTTGCCTTCAAAAGCCTCACAAAAGAGCCAGAATTTGGTACAGCAGCATCAAACCGGCAGCCTGCAGCAGGCTCGCTCGAGGATCCTGCCAAAAATATACTGTTAATCAAAATTCGAGATGATTTCTACTTAATAGGTCTTGAAAATTCTGTATTGTGTACCAAAAACTACAGTGCAACAGGCAGAAAATGGCAATTTTGCCTCCCCCGAGCCAAAATCACCCTATTTGCTCCTTCAAAGGTGCTGTGAAACACTGACCACTCATCTGAAATTCTCTCTCATCACGCTGTAAAAGCACAGCTGTACAAAACATTGCTACATCAACTGCCTTGGCTGGGGAACTGCTTCAGCTCCACAAACTATTTCACAAATACACGAGATTAATAATAAGTCTTTGCTGAAGGCTTCAACAATGGCTGAGAAATTCCCTGTGCTCTGCTAAGCAGGTACCAGCGGAGGGAGTCTCCGTGGGAAGGAGGCAAGGATTGATGGCATGGGAAGGAGAAGGGCAGCAGAGAAAGCAGGGTGGAATAAATTTTTAATGCTGTGGTCTGGCAGAGCTCCTTAATATTTCCTCTGTCAAACTGCAGCTTTCACACCTCAGCAGTTGTGACTGTGAGGCTGTGTTCAGTTCCAACCCAACAATGAACTCAGGCTTGGGTCTAACTTTAGAGCATGAGATGACCTCAGAAATTTGCAGCTCACACTTGAAGATAATGTCACATTTAGATAACTCTTACAAAACTCTGAAAAAAGTGTTCCTTTTTCTGCTTAAAGTACCTGTGCTTGTGCAGACTGAGGCTAAAACAAGATTCCAGTTATCTGGCAGGCAGGATTTGGATGTAATCAATGCTAAACTATGCTGATCTCCAGATAAATAACACCAGGGTTCTCTACAACACTTGTTCACATCAATGTCAGAAAGGATTCCTCTGTGCTCCAGACAGAGGTTTGTGCCCAAGGAGCAGGGTTGTACCCCAGGAGCACTCCTCTGAGCCTCTGTGCCAGCTCTCCCAGGAAAAACCTGCATCAGCATCTAAAGTCAGTTAAGAGGGAGTAAAAATTAGCTCAATTATCATTTTGTGTTGGCTCGGAGAAGAACCAAGCTCTGGGCTAAGCCCAGCTACTGAGTCCAGCCAAGGGCAGCAGTTTGGGCACCCCAAACACTGGAGGGGAGAAAGGAAGGCAAAGGGAGAAGAATCATCTACATTTCTTGCAGAAAACAGTAAATTCCATGTTCTTTTTTGCTTAGCAAACATGACATTGCTCTTTACTGGGCAGCAAAGACACCTGTGATAATGTGATTTTATTGAAAATGTAAAAACATTATCAATAAAAATTTTTTTGTGAATGAAATATAATTAAGGCAACACGTTGAAGATGTTTCCCAGACCAAAGGTGGTTTCAGATCTAGGTGTTCTTTTTTTTTTGTCACCCAGTCTGCGAGTCTTAAATGACTTCGTTACATAAAAGATGGCAAAACTAAACTGATCAAAGACCAGCCTGCCTTTTAGCTGAAACAATCAAAGCCAGACCTGCCATCTATTTCAGAAGTAAATCAAAGTCATAGCAAGGTCACAACAGAAGGAATTGTCAGACTGGGGGCTAAGGCAGTATTTCAATGCACTAAATCCTACCTTAGAGCTGTATTTTCATGGGATGGCAAAGAGAGACAACTTCAATTTGCGAAAGCTCAGATTTGAATAACTCCCCCTAAAGAGAAAATATTTGCTACCCTCCCTCTGTTTGTTTTTTGATATTGTTTCTATTAGTGGATACTCAGGTTTAAACCTCCCCCTCTGCTCTGATGGCTGATATTCCATGGATATGATCCTGTAACACAAATTAAATTCTGGGTATTCAGTGTCCCTTGTGGATATGAACAGTCAGGATGTTCTACAGCTTCAAACATTAATTCTGAGATGTTCACTTGCAACGGGGCCATATTAAAAGTAAATCTAATAAACTGTGCACTCCGTAAGGATTTGAAGCAAAAGGTGCAATAGAAAGGTAAAAAAAAAATATTCCACTTATTTCAGCTGGAGCCTATTTTTAGCAGTACTACAAGCTCTTATTGCAGTTTAAAATAAACATGCTCTGAACACATTTTCTCACGTTATTCTCCTTTGCTACATGTGGAAAAATTTGGAACATCAAGAAAATGAGCTTTCTAAAAGAGCTGTGAAATGTGATAGTGCACTTTTCCAGCAATGTTTCTTTTATTCCCATTTTATTTTTCCCCATATTCCCTACCTGGAAGGTAAAATGGCCCTCAAGAGAGGATAGAAATGCTTTAAAATATGAACAGAAAAGCAGATGTATTTAAAATGTTAGTAAAAGACAGGCACAGGTGGGTGCTGCCTTTGGGATGGATCTGGAATAAAGCAGGGTCACTCTGCTGGGTTCAAGTCCCCAGTGCCCATTTCCTGAGGGGATCCCTGGGAGTTGCCTCCAAGTGACCAAATTCTCTTTCTAAACCATAGTAAAATGAGAAAAAAATCCCATTTGGCCCCGTGAACACAGGAAAAAGTTGGATTTCCATTTGGTTTTGGTACCTGATGGCAGCCCATGTGAGGGACACGGAGCCCCTCCGGCCACGCTGGACAGAATAGCCAAGATTTTAATCCACTGAGCAGCAGAACAATTCCAACCCATCTTCCCACAAAGAATCCATTGTGGAGAACAAAATCCCTTTGTCCTTGAGGACGGGCTCCAAAATCCCTTGTGCAGAGGGAAGCGAGGGAGCAGTGACAACTGTGTGGGGCACTGGAGCCCTGGGAATCCTCAGCAGAGCACAGCAGCCATTCACAGGGAAACAAGATCAGCTTTTGACCATGCTCTGGCCATGGAAAACGAGCAGGACGTGCCAGTTCCTCGTGTGCAGGGCTTTGCTGAGGCTCAGAGAGGGCCCAGCCAGTAAAATACAGCAAATTCTGCTCAGCACAAGCCCTACAGGGTGGGTAATACAGGACCTTCAATCCTCAGGCTTTGTATTATTCTGAGAAACACCTCAACACTGCCTCAGATGCTGCTCTCATGCAATGTTTTAATAACCAAAAACTTGTGAAGGCTTCTAGAGGAGAACAGAGCAGCTCGTGAGATACAGATGAAAAGATTCCATGTAACTTCTCCATGTAACTGGTATAAAGAAACACATAAAACCTAAAATATCACCGTTGTTCCTCTCAGGACTGTCTTCCAAAACAAACAGGCACACGCCACCACTAAGGAAAAATATTAATTCTGCACCTCTGACACAGCAGTTTTTAATCTTGGGTTCATGACACACAACTACATTAATTTTACTGGGGAAAAAAGAGATGTACAGAAAAATTTTAGGGAACCAGAGAGCACAAAAGCTTGAAAACGGTTGCTCCAGCAGAAGATTCAGCTGTGAAAAAGCTGGTACCAGAGAATTAATTCCTGCCCAAAAGGACTGAAGGTGGTGGATGTGAACTCAAACACCCCCATCCAGTGCTGGGATTGCTGGAGGCTGTCCCAGGGAGAAAAGGGAGCCAGCCCATGGTGCCAGGGGATGGATGGCAGCACTGCCCAGCTCAGAGCCCGGCTGTTTATTTCACAAGCAGCAGGGTGGTTTATGGGGCCAAGCTGCAGGGTCACTCCAAACCAGAGTTCCCTCCAAGGGGAAGCCAAGGCAGGGCAGATAGAGGGAGGGATTGTGTTTGCTACCAAGAAATTACATGCTGCTGGGCAGCCTTTCTCACAGTTTTCTGGGCACTGAGGACAGGTTTTCCAGAACTCTTGGAAAAGCAAGAACAAGCAGAGGTTCTTATTTTTTGAAGTTATCTTGACAGTCACAGGGCTGGAAGGGGTGAGCAGTACCAAAGTTACACTCTGCAGCTCCAAGACCTTTAATTAGGGCTGTAACCTATACCTCCTAGTCCTTAGCCAAATCTCCCTTTTGGCAACAACTCCAGGCTCCTTCTCTATTTATTTCAGAGCAACAGAAGCAACTCACTCCTGAGAAAACCCAGAAAAGACAGGGAACTGCAGACGGATTGGTAAAACAAAGGTAACAAAGAATGTCAGCTGTGTGTTTGTGACCCACCCCTCACAGCACACTATCCCCACAGGAGCCAGAAATCAAACCTCTCACTGCATTACTGTGATACCATTCCCCAGTGAATTACCTGTGAAATCCTTCCCCATCTCACTCAAAAATCAGTTCTGCAGATCTCTACCCCCTTATCACACGTTTAAGATGTTCCACCCCATAATTAAGCAGGCGCTGGATTAACTGCAAGTTTTTAATGGAACCAAACAGCAACACTGGGGGCAGTGAGACACTGAATTATTAATTGAAAGGTTTGGAAGCACTGCTTCAGGTCATAAATGGGCTCAGCCTGGCTTGCACTGCCCAAGCACAGCTGGACTGCTGTTTCATTAAGTCTCTGATCCCAACTCATCCTCCAAAGAGAATATAAAAATTAACTGGGCACATTCCTTTTATACAGCTCAACAGGCTCTGATCTAAGGGAATGGACCTGGGGAGGTCCTGTGGCTCAGACAGGGGAGCTTCAAATTCTTCCCAGCATTGTCTGCAAGGGCTCACTCCTTCTATCAGCTAAAAAACCTGAATTATATCCACTGAAGGAGATTCCATCACCTCAGTTTGGGTGGGGTCCATTACAGAGGGACCAAAGTCACAATATTTTGGTGCAAAAGCTCCTCTTTCCCCTCCACGACTGCTGAGCACAAAGCAAGGATCAAGTCCATACAGCAGCAGTCCCAAGTCTCATTGTTTTGATGTGCTTAGCTGATTAATTGCTTATTTTATTGGCACATCTCCAACAGGTAAAATTTTCTATAGTAAGAGGTCACAGTAAGGTTTAGCAGCTATGGCAGAATATTCCAACTGAGGCACTTGGAATGCTGCTGCCAGCTTTATCCCAGATTTCTGTGAATTCAACCACTTACAGCTCTTTATTCCCCACTGTAAATAAGAATAACGCTCACTCTTTATATCACAGGGGTGGCTAAAAGTTGAATTAATTGGGCTTCTGTGACAGCAAGGATTCTGCAGAGAGGATTAAAAATATATGCAAATGTGAGTATTAAAATGTTTGTTGTCATACTTGTTTCTAAATGCACCAATTGAGAAACACTTGAACTCAAACGGGGTAGTGTTCAATTCACTGTGCTGTGAAGGAAAGCTCAGAACTTAGCTGTTAAGGCAAATATAACGTACCTCAAAGCAGTTAAGCTCTTAGATACTTGGACTTTTAAGGGTTTTTAAAGAAAGACAGCTTAATTTTTTTTTGTGATGAGCTGAGTTAAATACATGGATTATGTAACATCAGTGAGAGAAGCACTTTGGAAGATACAGAGCCCAGCCAAAGCTCTGTGAACACCCTTGCAAATGCTGCAATGCCTATTTTTGCACCTTTGGTAAAGAGCTCAGTGTGATGCCTGGAGCAGGACAAGAGCAGAGTGTTCACCTCTGGAGCTGCAGGCTGGCTTTGGAGTGTTCAGAGTTTGGAAAAGCGTGCACATCAGCATTCCCCCAGCTGGACCCAGGAGATTTCATCCACGCCAACCACAGAGTGCCTGCGAGAGCTCCGAGATGCCACAGCAGGAAAGCTGCAGGGTGGGGGTTAAACAAGCACCAATGCACACCAGATGTCTGAGGAGGACATCTAAAAAGGATCCGGAGCACGAGGAAGAATATTAAAAAAAAAAAAAATAAAAAAATAAAAAATCCCCTTCAATGCCATAAATATTTATACTAAATCCAAGGAACTGGCTGAGTTCAAACTTGTCCTATATGAATCATACAGCACTTCCCTCACCCATTTCATGTGTTCTGGATAAAAGCACCACAAAGGAGGTGCCACAGTTGTGTCAACTTCTTTTTCTATATGGGAAGAGCAGTTTTTGTTGAGCTGCTTTAGAAGATGTTGCTGTCCAAAGAATATAAACAGAACAACTAAACAACCTTGTTTTTCTTGGCTAGCTCTTGTGTGGCATTTACTGATCTTCCTAGATCGTTTAGATTCATAGAAATAATTTCCTTTAGCCTGGACAACTGTAATTTTCATTATAGGGCCATTTAATTACAATTAGCAGAGTATCACTGAGAAAACAGCTCCAATGTTGTAATGCGGAGCCAAGAAACCACAATTTTCTGAAAGGTTCTGCTCTGAAAGTGTCCAAACCTGCTACTGTCACAAATGTCTTAATTTACTTTCAGAAGTGAGACCTACTGAACATTAGCAATTAAATAACAAAATTGGAGGATTCAATACCATCTCTAAAGTGCCACCACAGTGTGTTGATGCCATTTGTAAAAGAAGTAAATAGCTCATTCCCAAAAGAACAACAGCTACTCAAAAAGATCCATTTGGCAGCTTTGGGTTTTCACTCTTCTCATGCAAAAGATGGCTGGGCACTTTGTAGATTGTACAAAAGCTATTGCCAATCTGCTGGTCTGGGAGTCTGAGTTAAAACAAAACATAATAACTGTTCCAAATTGGCTTATATTGCCATACAGCAGTGCCATTCCTACCCCGGGCAAAAAAAAAAAGAGGTAGGATTATTTACCAAATCTCTCTCACATCTAACTACAACCCATGTTTAAAGGCAAAAAACCTCCCTATTTGTGCATGCTGAGAAATAAATATTAAGCCTCACAAAGCAGGAAAGTGCAGTGCTGAGAGGTTTCCATGCCTGCCCTGTCAAATGGGTTTCCAGGAAAAACTACTGCTTTTTAAACACAACCGGTTCCAAACTTTTCCTGGGAGAGCAAATGTATTTCCTGGAACCTGCCAGCAACGTTTGGAAGAATAGGAGGAAAGTTCTGCACTACAATGCCTGGTTCTCACAGCTGACAGGGAACACTCCAAACTGATGAGGAGTGAAAAGGAACATGTCTTTAAATAATCACAGACTCTTGTAACAACGGGAATTAGGAAAGGATGGGAGCCATGGGTTTTGTGAGGGAACTGAGCTGGCACCAGCCTGCTGAAGGCAACTTCCCTTCCTCCTTCCTCCCTGTGTGCTACTAAGGCTGCAACATTCTACTTTATCCCAAATATTACCTGCCTCCATCCATGAACACCACATTGAGGGTGAGCTTTTCCTCCAAAACCAAAATGAGGCACAAAGCATCACACAACATTTTCGGGGGGAAAAGCTGGAGTGCACGAAGTGCTACTGTGCCTAACAAGTTCTTGATTTTAACAGTAGCAACAACGAAGTTTAAAATAAAAGGAAAAAAAGTTTTACTTAAAAAAATCTGATACCATGACATTTAGGCAAGGAAACATTCTAAACTCGTGTTTAAAAAAAAATCTGATACCAACCAGTGCCGTGACACTTAGATAAAGAATGACTCTAACTTCAGTTTCACACTTTTGTCCCCACCACCCACATTTCTGAGATTTAAGGACTGCCATTCCTATTAAAACCACATCTCTGAAGATCTTTGATGAAATCCCATCACCTCACCAAGGTTTCTGGGTGACTTTTTCTTTGGCTGGAGCCAATGCTGTGGTGGTGCTGGGTACCTCAACTTCACCAAGGTTGCACAAGGAGCTGCACTGAGATGTTTCTCAACAAGGAATGACCTTTTCTAAGGCAATGGCCTGAAGTTGCATCAGGGGAGGGTCAGCTTGGAGATCAGGGAAAGGTTCTTCCCCCAGAGGGTGCTGGGCACTGCCCAAGCTGCCCAGGGAATGGGCACAGCCCCGAGGCTGCCAGAGCTCCAGGAGCGTTTGGACAGCGCTGCCAAGGATGCCCAGGGTGGGATTATTGGGGTGTCTGGGCAGGGCCAGGAGCTTGATCCATGATCTGTGGGTCCCTTCCACCTCAGGATACTCTGTGATTCTGAGAACTGAAGTCCTCCAAGCTCGCCTTACCCTACAATCAAAGCCACACTACTCCTGCTATGAAGACCAAACCTCTTCCAGCTCCATCCATCTGTGACATGAGGTTTCCAAGTGGACACAGATAACCCTAATTAAGAGCTCAACTGCCTGTTCAGTGCCCTGGAGGATCCATCTCCCCCCATCCCTCCCAGGACACACACCAGTGCTCCCCCACTGCTGAGCCCACTTGTGGGGACAGGAGTGAGAATGAGAACTCCTAAAAAAGCTGTGAGATGAAGCACCAGGGGCAAGCACTCCAGGAAACGCAGAGGGAGCCTGGTGGCACTCGTGGTGGCTGTTCCTGCCCCCCAGCCTCATCCCCCAGCTCTCCAGCGCCAAACAATGCCCCTGTGTGTGCAGCTCTGTGCTGAGCTGGGGAGCAATTTCCAGGGAGATGATCCAGGCTGCAGGAAAAACTGGCTGCCTTTAAAGAAGGAATTCAACCCCAAACCCCTCACGGTTCTTTAACACCGAGGAAGTATAAAGCCATTCTTGTAAACACTCCTCCAGGAACTTGTGTTCACCACTACCTCACACTATTATCAGGGAGAAATTATAGGCTCTGTCCTGCTGGATTATTGTTAGTGTAAACAACTTTGCTAAATTGCTTGGCACCGTGTCTGCATGCAGCGTGTTCAAACTCTGTAGTCTATTCAGCCAAAATCAAATATAAAGGCCCATCTGTATTAAACCTCAAGAAGAAATTAATAGACAGCTATTTTCATGCAAAGCAGATATTTAAAAAAGGCAAAGCCAATACATATGGATGAACTTTTTCATTCATAATTTTAGATGCCACACAATGAGGACTGTTGTTTAAGCTTTATTTTTTCTCTAACAGCTCTCCATACAATACAGTGCATTGTTCAAACTCTGGAGCAATTTAAGCTTTTTCAATGTCTCCTAAAATCCCTGGATTTATATCCAAAGAGACCTGGCACTGTAACAAATTTGACTTGTGAGTAACAAGTTACAGCCTTTAAGCAAATTGCTCATTAACACAGAATTCAACTTACTGATACAAACCTCAGTACCTTTTATCTCAGGAAAAAAAATATGCTGCCTATCTTATCTACTGAAAGCTGTGGGATAACACTCTATTATATCTGGGTTTTTAATTTCCTTGTTTGAGATCTCAGTACAAATGCTGAACTAGCATCCAGGGTGAGAACAACAGAACTCCAGGGGAAAAAGAAAAAAAAAAGGTTAAGTATGACCTAAATCTATCCTGCCTTTGATGAACGAGGAAAATAAACTGAATTTTGATGTCAGTGCTGAAGAGGATATTCCCAACTTCATGCTAGGAGGAAATGAGTAAGAAAAGCCCAACTGTGAAGCTGGAGCTCTTTGTTTTTTTCCTGAAGATGAAAGAGATTGAAAAAGCAAAACCCACAGAATGTTCTATAAATGGGGAACACTCTGTAGGTGCATCTTAATTTACATGGCTTTGAACAGAAATTTTACACTGCATTACTTAATTCGCCGTGAAGGAGATTCTTATCCAATTCTTAGCAGAATAATAGTGCTAAAGTCATTTTATATATTTAGAAACTAACCCCAACTTTGGAGTTAATAGCAGAAACTGATGTTACAAACGCAGAGAAAAATGCAAGGTCAGCAGAGAGAGCTGATGGAAACTCTTCTTTAGAACTAAAGAAAACACGTTGCATTGCATTAAAAAGCAAATGAAGTTAGCAGAATCTGTGCCTCTGATAGCAAACATCTGAATGGCCTTTTGGGGAAGACAGACACATTTTCAGGATGCCTTGCAGTGCCCTGAGAGGACACCCAGCTCTGCACGCCAAGGAATGCTCCAGCGTTACAGGAAGTCAGTGAAATAATTATGTAATATGCCACTAACTAATGAAAGCTGTCCTGAAACCAAAAAGGGGTGTTTTTCTAGAAATCTGGATCCAATTTTCTTCATTAAAAAAAAAAAAAGAAAAAAAATCCCAGTCTTCTGGACTGTCCAGAGAACTCTGCATAACTATTCTGAGTGCTCTGAGTCTCGTAACACGCCTGGGGGATTTCTTAGCATCTTATTGCATTTCTTTATACCTCTCCCACCACAGCAGTTCCAACCCTGAGAATGCAGCAATAACCCAGAGCATCTGAAACTGGGAGAGAGAGAGACAGAGGAAGGAAGGCAGAAATCTGCCTTCCAACACACCACCATCTGTACACTGCCTCGGATAAACAACAGCATGAAACAAATCTGCCTGGAGACTGCACCTCCTCATGCATATTCCTTGGGAAAGCAGAAGCCAAAACTCGCCGGACAGCCCTGGAGTCAAAGAGCAGGATCACCTGTGCTCTGCTTTATTTAACTCTGAGTGCTCCATTACAAGACACACCAGGCTCAGAAAGAATATCGAGCTGCAGTGAAGTGAGTTCCCACCACAAAACGAGCTGCAGATGTTCCAGCCCTCGATACCTGCCCGGATCAGGTGCCTGTTATTTGATAGGAAGCTCTGGGAATGCCAGCCTGCCTCAGAATGGTGCTGCTCCCTGCCCTCTGCACCTCAGCCACGGCTCCCAGGAGCTTGCTGATGTCCCCGAGCTCATTAGGAAGAAAACAATGATATGAAAGTACTCCTCATTAAACTGGCCATTGTTGATCACTGGCAGCAGTGTTGAGTAGAAGAATATCAGATGTATTCACGCTAAAGATGAGCATCCAGATGCCAAGGCAACAATTCTCCAATTATTTCTTCTTTTCTTTCCTACTGCACCAAATATATGACAAAATATTGCTTGAAATGATTGACCATCACTAATACAACTCATTTGCCATTGGTGAGGACTAAACTCCCATTTGAATGATTTAAAAATTTTCTTTCACTGAGGAGGGAGACAGAACTCAAATGTCTTCTTTATGCAACTTGTTAAAAAAACCACCAACTCATTCAAATTCAGATTTTCCTCCGAAAGCATCAATTGGATTTGAGATTGTCATGGGGCATCACAGGGGTTCAAAACTAGTAATGAGATTAAGAAAACCCTCAAAAGGATACAAATTATCAGTGTAAAACAAACAACCTGCAGGAAAGGAAATGGCTTTATTCTGGGCTTCAAAGTTATGAACTCCCTTTCAGAAACTCTTTCCCCTCATCTATAGTTATAATCCTTTTCCTGGCTGTTTTAATTACACGAGCGTGCAGAAACTTCCAAGAGGCTACAAAGGCACCTCTAGAGATCATCTAGAAACCTCCTGCTCAAAACCAGCCTCAACCAGGGCGGGATGCTCAGGGCTCCAGGTGGGATTTGAGTATCTCCAAAGGCGGAGACTCCACAGCCTCTCTAGAGAACCTGTGCCAGTGTTATATCAACCTCACAAGAAAAATAAGAGAAATCATCCTATGTTTGAGAAAACAGCCAACCTCGGGTCAGCTTCCACTTGCAGAGCTAAATCTGAACAGGTAATGGGAGAATTTCCAGATCTCCCACTCCCAGCCCAGCCCCAGCAGAAGGACATTTTGCTGCCCACAAGGCAGATCCCTCTGTGTTATCACCATTTGCCCTCTTCCCCCCAGACCTCCAGAGAGGAAAGCAAAATCAGAAATGTGTTTAATGACCTAAACAGCACCTGGATGCTGTTTCCATGCTGGAATCTCCATGGCTGGAGTGTGACCATGAATGGCAGAGTTTAGGAACAGAAGGAGATGAGGTTCTTGGGAGGTTCCAGCCCCTCCCAGCCAAGGAAGACTCTCCAGGGCTGGCATTAACTCAGCAGCCTGGAGCTCACAGATAACAAATTGCTATCTGGGACTCTTGCTGGGCAAGAAAAAGCAGGACTCCTCTCGGGATGCAAATCACACTCCTCTGCTCCATGGTGAACTGAAGGGTTGCCAAATGCACACGGTGGAAGAACTTTTCCCATTTCTTGGGTACCAACACATCTCTGATCCACAGGCTGCAGCTCTGAATCCAATAGGTGCAGTGCCACAGGTGTAAGAGTAAAACCACCAGTAAACTTCATAAAACTCTACTGACACATCTCACCAGCACACCAACCATCTCAAAAAACAAAACCAAATGTTTCAAGAGAGACTCTAATGGAATAAGGAACCCATCTATTTCCTGTGGCCTACAGGCCCATCTTTCTTTCCTCTGGAATTTCAAACCTGTTTTCCCATCACACAATGTATTCGTATCTTATCCTACATCTTCAGAAGTGCTTTTCAGGAAGGCATCAATTCATAAGTAGTTCAAGTGTGGCCTTCAATAAATCCTAATTAATTGAGTTTGAAAGGGCATTTTGTTGTCAATATAGCTACTACTGCAACAGTGTCCCTGGAAAGACAAGATCCATCACTGCTGACACAACTCACTTATAAAATAAATACCATGGCAGAGGCCTGGAAGATCTGTAGGCATCTCTAAAACACCCTTTGAGTTCAGAGCAGATGTTGCCAGTGTTTATACTTTTTAAACCATTGGGATATAAACACCTCGCTATAAACACCACTGAAGTTTTGCTTTTCTTTTCTTCATTTTGTGTGTGTTTATTTTAGTGTTAAAAATGTTAACTTCCAGAATAAGGAAAATAGCAACAGATGTCTAACCTAAACAAAAACTGCTCCAGCAGAGTGTATTCCTTCAGCTGTTCATTTGCTTTTGAACCATTAAAGCTAAGATCTGGTTAAATAACAATTACTGGAGAAGAGGGTGAGGAAAAAAAGGGGGCTGGAAAGAAACTTCCATAAATATTAGGCATAATTACAATGAATTGAACTAATGAGTCAAAACTACAGATCAACAAAACTTAGTCAACAAAACACTCAGAAAGATGTATTATGTAAATAAAGCCTTGCATAAAATTCCATGGCCTTCACCAGAAGTTATCAATTGCTTCCAAAGAAAACACTAATTACTGCAGAGAGCAGTAAAAAAGTTAAAGGATCCTGAAAGTTGTTTTTCCTTTCTTTTTCTTTTAAACCAGTTTTCTTGCTCTAACAAAGAAAGCATGGGATAAGAAAGAAGTTGGGAATTCAACTCCATTGAACCCCAGCTCTGCATTATTCAGCTCAACCTTCTGTAAAAGAGCTTTATTCAAATGAATATATACGTATTTGTGCAGGAAAGAAAAAGAAGGAAGAAAAAAAAAGGAGAAACAAAGATATGAACAGTACAACAGGGAGCCCCTCCACTTCCTGACGGGAAGAAATGTGGCCATGCTGGTTTAGGGATAAAAAAGACTGTAATTCCCAAATTCAGCTGCCCGTGTTCTGGCCTGGCCTTTTCCTGAGCAGTGTGAACAGAAACCTCCTCGGCCTGAGCATGCTCCTCATTGTTCCTTTCCTGACAACTCCAGCAAGTTTATTTTCCAAACGAACATGGAAAACGTTCCTGCTGAATCAGAAAAA